>VZRV01005565.1:0-391552 GCA_013398115.1 Falcunculus frontatus | reverse complement strand
TTTTCTGGGGATGACCTCATAGAAAGCAGCTCTTTCTTCCCAGTGAAGGACCTGGGAACCCTGGTAGATAACAAGCTGTTCATGAGCCAGCAATGTGTCCTTGTGGCCAAGAAATTCAATGATATCCTGGTTTGCATTAGGAAGCACACTACCAGCAGGTCAAAGAAAATGATCCTGCCCCCCTACACTGTCCTGGTGAGGCACATCTGGAGTGCTGTGTCCGGTTCTGGGCTCCTCAGGACAACAGAGATATGGAGCTCCTGGAGCAGGTTGATGACTAAAGGGCTGGAATATCTCTCTTATGAGGAAAGGCTGAAGTAGTTGGGTCTGTTCTGCCTTGAGAAGAGAAGACAGAGAGGGGACCTCATCAGTGTCCATCAGTACCTGAAAGGAAGATGTTAGGAGGATGGACCAGGCTCTGATTAGTGGTGCCAAGCAATAGGACAAGAGGAAATGGGCAGAAACTGAGGCACAGGAAGTCCACCTGAACACGAGGAAGAACTTTATGTTGTGGGTGACCATGGAACAGGTTGCCCAGAGAGGGTGTGGAGTCTCCATCACTGGAGATATTCAAAAACTGTCTGGACACCATCCTGTGCTATGTGCTCTAGGAGGACCCTGAATGCACAGTGAAGTTGACTGGATGAGTCACTGTGGTCTCTTTCCATTCTGTGATTAGGATATTTTTACCTTTAATAATCCTTGATGAACTTGTTTTTCATGTTTTCTAATAATTTATCAGCTTTATTTTTAGAACTCATAAACATTTGAATTCTATATTATCTCATGGTACCATTTTTAAAGGTTTAAAGCTGCTTCTCTTCAATCCCTATTTATTGAGAAGATGTGGGAAGAAAGGAAACCTGAATTTCACACAGCAGTCAAGATGTCAATTCACCAGGAGCATATTAACATGTAGTATTTTGCTCTCTACTTTTTAAAAATCACTGTTATGATCTTGTTTACCTTTTTTTGACACCTATTCAAACCTGACTTATGTTCCATAGTGCCATCCAAAGAGTCTCAAGTAACTTCTTGAATGGCAGCAGCTGATTTAGAGACTCTGAAACAACAGGCGCAATTTACAGTTACTAAGAATGCAAATGTCTTATTTTTTCTGGCCATAAATAAAGGTTTTGTTAGGATTTTGGTTACAGATGACTTCCTTTTAGTTTACGTATTTTATAATATTAATTAAACTGGAAATTATATTCTACTAATATCATATTTTTATATAATCGTGGGGAAAGTCTTTCTTCCTCACTTTTTCCAGAGAATCTTGGATGTAAATTTCTCTCTAAGAAATCTGTGATTGCTCTTTTGCTTTGAAAGCTATAAATAGCTCATTACATTTCCAGATTAAACTTGTCGTCTACTGCCAAAATGGAAGCAAGTGGTATAAATTAACTAACGATTACTGTGCAGAACTTCTGATGTACTTCAAGTGGTAATTGTTCATATGTTTTACTCTTTTATATGTATTCCCAACCTGCAAATATTTATCTTTGTCCTTATGTCTTGAAACTGAGTCTGTTTTGAATGCACACATTTCATTCCATACTTAGCAACTCCCTATATTAATGTTTTTAATGTTTTTAACCTACTTCACACAGATAAATTCCAAATTCTCCACTTATTTGAGTACTCAGTGTAGAGATATATTAAAATTTGTTGAAGAAAAACCTGAATGAGAGAGAATGGGTCTGTACACAATAACTGTACTGTCTCTGAAATGGAGAAAAGAAACTAAATTTGAAATTAATTATTTTTCTATGTCTTCCTTTGCTAACTACTTAGTTCAGATTATGTGGCAAGGTAGAGTTTATGTAGCTCCTTTTATGACTCTAATTCTTCTTTAAAAAGTTGGAATTTAGCCTATTGAAACTGCCAGAAGCTACTATCAGGGACAGGGGTGTGTATTAATGACATGATTGTGTAGCATTCCAGAGATTTTGATTAAGTATCACACTGCCTATAAAATGCAACTGTTGTCCTGTTGAAATTAATGATTTTCTCATTAAACTCTAATTGTGCAGGCTATTATACATCTTGTTTTCACATTGTATCCATACTGATGAACGGTCCCTTACAGACTGCACTTCAGATGAAATAAACAACTGCGAATTTCAGCAACCTTAGATTCTCATAGAAATTTTCACCAGGTTTAACTGTGTTGGTTGCAAGATGCTTAATCTCATACTGAATTTTTTTGGAAATAATAATCATAACTCTTATGAGGATTTGAAACTTAGAGTAAATATAAACAAAAGTATAAAGACTCATTTGCTCAACAGTTCATCTAAAGGTTACTTGTGAATAAAGATTTTGATATTTTTTCCTTTATCATTAAAGCTTGTGTATGTGTGTGTGTTTATGTCTGCATGTCTGTGTGCATCAGGATCTCAGTAATTTTTACTTGCAATTCGACAAAGAATCTTGACAACAGTTAACAGAGCACAAACAGCAAGATTAATAGATCTAGGCTCACACAAGTAATTTGGTTCCTGAAAACCACAGCCTTGTATTGTAAGACAATTTAAAATAACAAATAAATAGGCAGCATTTGGAAAAAAATCTGCAAATAGGATGGTGAGGGATGTGTGATCGTCCTGAGGAACAACAGCATGTAGCTTCACAACTTTTTTCCATTTTAGCCCCTGCAATCGCTTCCAAGGGGCTACTTTCTGCATTCAATGGCTCCAGACGTCTGTGGGATAACAATACAATTTCCTTCAAAATGTCCCTCTTGTTTTGAGTGTGGGTGCTCTGAAGGGAAGGCACACATCAGGCTCCGAGCAGAACCCAAAAAGGGCAGTGGCTGATGTATCAGCAAGAGGCCTATTATATGCTGACTCTGACCTTCAGGCAGAAACCTCTGCCAGTATTGTACATTTGTTTAACTGTTGCAAGCATTCAAAAGAGCACTCATTTTTATCTGATCAGAAATACAAGATGCTTTGTTTCAAATGGATGCTACCTCCTTTGCCTGAAATATATCTTTCCATTCTTGAATACAGAAGTCAAGGAAACACTAAATATTAAGGACAAAGGATACAAATCAGATTAGTTTCAGATAAGAGGTAAGCTGTTACAAAGACAGATGTAAAGTAATCTCTATATTTAGGAGAATTTATAAACAAAGGAGTAGATCCTGGAAGATTTAACAACATAGAGTTGTTAAGTTTTAAGGCTTGCTAGAGCATTCTCTACTAAATTTGAAGCTAAGACCTTAAGAAATCAATCATATACATGTATACACATATGCAGAGGCACACACACAGACATGCCCTTTTCACTGTAGTATGCATGCTTTCTGTCAAGAACGTATAACAAAAAAGGATCTTTTTATAGACATATCAGGATTGAGTTAGCTGTGGTCTTGATGCAGCTCAAAGAGGGATTCTTCTGTCTAAACTCAAATGTTGTCTTTATGAATTACATTTTTGGCACTGTGTGAGCAAACCACTTTTCAATTAGTGCTCCCTTTTTGGCAAGACATGCCCTGTCACAAAGACATGTCATGTTAGATAATGAAATATGTGCAACTTGCATTCTGTAATACCAGTCCAACTTTGCATTGTTCACCATGCCAAGGAAAAAAAATCAGGCTGATAAAATCCAAAAGATATCTAATTTGGGCTGTGTGAGTAACTTGGCACTATTAACAGGAAAAGGATTAGAGATTAGTGTTTATTAAGTAATTCTTTTTTAGTACTTTAGGTATGAGTGATACCCAGTTCCTAGCATACTCCTTAGGAACATGTTGAACATAGTTTGAATAGGCTACCACCAAATAAAATATTCCTGAATGTTACTCTTCCTAAAGTCATGTTTCATATCATTAAGCAATTAGAATTCCTAGATTCTTAACCTGTCTCTGGTGAAAATAAGCATCAACAACTTGTTTTTAATTATCCATATTACTATACTGCTTTTAAGATCTGTTGATAGTCCATAGATATGCTACACCAAAAATTCCTAACCTTTCTCAAAAACTCCTGGGATGATCTGCAGTGGGTCCCTTTCAACTCAGCATATTCCATGATTCTACGATTCTATATTAGCTGGGCAGCAGTGTGCCTTCATATTTTGATCAAAGCTATGAGTTTTGACCAAAATTATTCTCCTCAGGGATAAATACCGACATTAACATTGTTTAATATTTTCTTCTATGCTCTGGACCTTGGGAAAGAATGCACCCTTAGCAAGCCTGTGGGTGACACCAAATTGCTGCCTTCCAGAGGGATGTTAACGAGAAGGAGGAATTGTCCCATTAGGAATTTCTCAGGGAGGTCAGAAGTCCTGCACTTGGAGGACAATGACTCCTTTAAACTGTCCAGGCTGAGCAACATCTCTGTAAAGACAAAATCTGGGTGTTGTGCAAGCACCAAATTGAACATGGATCAGCAGTGTGTTCCTTTGGGATGGTGAATTCTAACCAGCTACAGCATCAAAAGTATTGCTAGCAGGTTGAGGGAAGCTATTAGTCCCCTTTATGACCCTGCATCAAGAAGGGTCCACTTTTGAAACAGAAATATCAGCAAATAGAGATGGCACTGTCAAAGTGCCACCAAGATGTCTGGGAAATGGAACAGAAGACATACAAGGTCCAGTTGAGGAATATGGTTTGTTCAGCTTAAGAAGCAATGTATCCGAGAGTCTAATAATCTTCAGGTATCTATTGATGGGAGGTTAAAAATTGAATGTTGACAGACTATTCTTGAAAGTACACAACAACGAGTGGTGCTGTTGACACATCCTAAAGGATGGGGTGCCATCCAGAGGGACCAAGACAGACTAAAGAAGTGGATACATGAGAATCTCATATGGTTTAACAAGACCAAGTACAGTATCCTGCACCCGGGCTGGGGCAACCCCCCACACCAACACAGGCTGGAGGATGAACAGATTTAAAGTCCGAAGAGGACTTGGGGGGCTGGTGGATGAGAGACTGGACATGACCAGCAATGTGCACTTGCAGCCCAGAAAGCCAAACATGTCCTGGGCTTCATCCAAAGCAGCGCGGCCAGCAGGGCAAGGAAGGGGATTCTGCCCCTCTGCTCTGCTCTGGTGAGACCCCACCTGCAGTGCTGCATCCAGCTCTGGGGTCCCACCACAGAAAGGACATCAACCTGTTGGATGAGTCCAGAGGATGTCACGAAGTTGACCAAAGGGATGGAGCACCTCTACTGTAAGGAAAGTCTGAGAGAACTGGGTTTGTTCAGTGTGGAAAACAGAAGTCTTCAGGGTGACCTAATCTCAGCCTTCCAATATCGGAAGGGAACTTGCAGGAAAGATGAGACAAGACTATTTACAAGAACATGTGGTGGGAGGAAAAAGGGGAATGCGTTCAAATTGAAAGAGTAGATTTAGATTAGATAGTAGGAAAAAATTCTTTACTGTGATAGTGGTGGAGCACTGGAACAAATTGTCTAGTGTAGTTGTGGATGCCCCATCCCTGGAGGTGTTCAAGGACAGGTTAGATGTGGCTCTGAGCAACCTGGTCTAGTTGAAGGTGTCCTTTCAGGGACAACCCCCCTGAAGGGGGTTGGAACCAGATGATCTTCAAGGTCCCCTTCCAAACCAAACCATTCTATGATTCAAACAAAAGACAATGGTCACAACCTGTAACAGAAATTCCAACAGTGTATGAAGAAAAAACATTTTCATGAGACTGTTTAAACACAAGAATAGAGATGCTGTGGAATCTTAATAGAGCTTTTCCTAATTTGTCTGAATGTTTGAAACTAGCCCTTCATTGAGCAGGTTGTCATACTTATGACCCCAGAAGTTCCTTCCAACCAAGTGTTTTGATGATGTCATGATTTTTTTCCCTAGATATGGGATACATGTTCTTAAATCTGAAATTTTTAGTTTTAACAGAAGTCATTAGGATTGCTAGAAGACTCCTGAATAATTTTTCATGGCTGGTGATGCATAGGAGATCATCCTGTAAGTGGTTATCTGCTCTGGTGTATTTTTTAAGACAGTGTCAAGGGCAGTCAATATATGGGACCTACCAGTGTCCACTATTATCATGTGGAAAAAAAAAAGGAGTAGAAATAATCAGTTGCTTTCTCATTTTCTTAAAATGGAAATTAAAAACTAAAAGCCAAGAGAAGACATTACTCCGATTGTATTCATTGCGTAAAAAAATTATGTGCAAAAGGTATGTGAATTAAAGTGCTAGAGGAGTCATATGCCCAAACAGCATTTCTAAAATAAGAAAAAATTAATCTAAGTCTTCATTTCCAGATGGAAGATCATATGAAAAGATAGTAATGAAATAACATAATTATTTGCATGTAAGCAGTGCATTCTTTTCAAAGGAACAGTTGCCAGTTAATTACAGATTATGAACTCTTTTTATACATCGTGGAATGATTCATGAGGGCATTTGAGGGAAGAGTTCACAGTAAGGGGCAGACATTGAGATTCTCAGATGATGTAAATCAGTCCTTTTCTTTTTGCTTCTCTCAAGATACACCTCTGTATTCCATCAGAAAATCTAGTGAACAAATACCAAATACACAGCTTCACAGTTAGAATATAATGTATTTGTGTTTAACTTTTAAACATTATAGTAAATTGAATTTAATTCTGCCATTGAAACCAGTTCTAGAGGTATGCAGCATTAAGTAGAGGAACTGAATTTTGCTCCCTATTGGTTTTATATCATTCTCCAAACCTCTGCAAGTATAGCAGCAACAAAAAATGGTAGCCTGAAGCTATTCCACAACAAACTGTGATCTTGTCAGATCTTATCAGCTCAGACAAGTTGGTCCTGGTCTGTAGCTGGGGCGACTGCAGCAGGGAAAAAATGAACTTAAGGGATGCTTCTATCTTTTGAGTTTCAGCTTGGTACAGCTACAGCAAATGGTTTTAATCTTGACTCCATATTTTCCAGCTGATTTTTTTTTCCTGATTTGTCTGTCCCTGCCCTTCCTGAGTTTGAGAATACTGACTTCTAGCTTTCTCTGTGGGCGAGAAGGCAGAAAGATGGGATTAAAATTCTGCTTTTCTGATACATATGGGGAATATGTCAGTTTTATATGGTTCTATGGCTGCATAATATTCTTATGGAAATAATTTTGTAGAATGGTTTTTTTCCTAATCTTTAGAAAGAACTTTTGGGTAACAATGATGGACATGAAAATAAAAAGAAGACTAGATGACAGAAAATTCTATGTGGAGAAGAAGAATGGACAGACTGAAAAAGGAAAATATATGAAGAAATATATCAATATCTGAAATTCTTGCTTAAAATTCGTGAAGAGGGGGGTTAACTCTTCTTTGTGTATTCCTGGCTTCATTACACATGGTTTGATGTACTATGATGGACCTAATACAATAGGGTATGCTGGGATTTGAAAAGGAAAGAATGTCACCTGGTTGATAATGTAGGAGGGAAGAAGGAAAAAAACCCACACACACAAAGGATAGAAAGAAAAAATAAGAAAATAAGACTGATAAAAGAAGACTGAAGATGATTTAAAAGGAGCTGAAAGACAAAAGAAAGAAGGAAATATTTGAAAAAGAATGAAACAAGGCAACCCAGTCTTGTATTAGATGCAATCATAATGTTAAGACCCATAGCCCACAAGTAACCACCTACCAACTAACATCTAATCTCAAGCATCCTAACTTCAAAGCGAATCCCAGCTGAAATGTTTAAAAACATCCACAATATGAATATGTTTTCTGTAGCTGATGTGTTCAAAGTTTATCTGCTTCCAGAGATTTCCCTGCTTTTGGTCTTCCTCATGACTCCTACGTCTTCCATAAAAATAGAAAAGCCACCTAATATTAGACTGAAGGTACATATAGCACACCTCTTTCTTTTGGTAACACCCAGAAGCTAACAATTAAAGACCAAAAGAAAAACTCTTGATTTAGAAATATTATTGAAATCCAAAATATGTTCACCATTATGCAGAATAGAGGACTACTGGAGTTTTCTTCCTGTTCCCATTCTCTCTTGAGGAGATCCGGGGCACTTTATTTTCTGGGGCTGAACACTTCACTGTGTAGCTCAGAGGGAAAAGTCTGTTTCCTCAGCATCCTTCTTTAATAATTTCCATCATTCTGAGGCAATGTGCCTCCTGTGAAAAGGTGTGGGGACAGAAGCAATTTTTGTGATAGGACTAGTTCTCTTCAATATTGAAGTCTGCAATTTTGTGTGGCCTTTACTGTATGGAAGATGTTCAGAATTCATCTGTGTGAGGATGAAACATAATACACTACTTTTCAGAACACTCATAAGTCAAAAAACATGCTCAGTTTATGTTTCATTTACTGAGTCCCAAATAAAATTCTTGTTCAGATTTATTATAGCAAAGAATAATAATAAAGGAAAAAAGAGAGAGAGAGAAAGACTGACAGAATTGCAGAATCACAGATCATGCTGAGTTGGAAGGAACCCATCAGGATCATCAAGTTAAGCTCCTGGCCCAGCACAGCACCATCCCCAAGAGTCACACCATGTGCATGAGAGCACTGTCCAAACCCTTGAACTCTGTCAGGCTGGTGCTGTGACCACTTCACTGGGGAGCCTGTTCCAGTGCCCAACCACCCTCTGGGGGAAGAATCTGTTCCTAATATCCAACCTAAACCTCCCTGACACAACTTCAGTCCATTCCCTTCGGTCCTGTCACTGGTCACCATAGAGAAGAGATCAGTGCGTGCCCCTCCTCTGCCCTTCACGAGGAAGTTGTAACTGCAGTGAGGTCTCCCCTCAGTCTCCTCTTCTCCAGGCTGAACAGAACAAGTGACCTCAGCTTTCCCTCAAGGCCTTTCCCCATTCTCATGGCCCTCCTTTGTACACTCTCTAATAGCGTAACGTCTTTTTTGCATTGCAGTGCCCCAAACTGCCCCCAGCACTCGAGGTGAGGCCGCCCCAGTGCAGAGCAGAGTGGGACAATCCCCTCCCTTGCCCGGCTGTGATGCTGTGCCTGATGCAACCTTGGACACGCTTGGCCCTCCTGGCTGCCAGGGCACTTCTGGCTCATGTTCAACTTGCATCAACCAGGACCCCCAGGTCTCTCTCTGAAGCACTGCTCTCCAGCCTCCTGTTCCTCAGTCTGTCCACACATCCAGGGTTCCCCCATCCCAGGTGCAGATTCCATCACTTTTCCTTGTTGAAGGTGATTGCCCAGTCCTCTAATTTGTCAAGGTATCTCTGCAGGGTCTCCCTGCCTTCAATGGAGGGTTTTGTATCAGCTCCCAGTTTTGTATCAGCTGTGAACTTGCTTAGTATCCCTTCCAGTCCTGCATCCTTGGATATTTGAAGACATTGAAGAGAACAGGGCTGAAGCTGGAGCCCTGCAGAACCCCACTAGTGACAGGTCCCCAGTCAGATGTCACCCCCTTCAATGTAACCGTTTGTGCCCGACCTGTGAGCCAGTTGCTCACCCATCACATGATGGGTTTATCCAGCTGTGGCTGGACATTTTGTCCAGAGGGATCCTGTGAGAGACAGTATCAAATGCTTTACTGAAATCCAAAAAGATTACATCAAAGAGCACTTCTTCACAATATGGGGGAATCAATCAAGTACAGAAAATATATCACTTAGAAAAATAGCATGTGCTTTCTGTAAGCAAATTTTGGTAAAATCAAATAAAGTTTCAGAGAAATCTAAGCTATTCATAGGAGTCTGCAAATCCTGGAAAAATAAATGTAATGTATATAAAAAAATCTAGATCTCTCTGCCCAGAAGGTTCAAGAAGAGTACTGTGAGGGTTCTTTCAGTCCCACTATGTTATAAGCCAGAAACCATAGTAATCTTTGAAAGTGGTTCCCCAGAGAAAAGGGAACCATAGTCTGCTCTTTCTGAGGCACCACAGTTTCTTTTTTTGATACAGTACTGTTCCTTTTAGATATATTTGTTGATAGAGCTCATTGATTTCTCTTGAGATTTCTATCAAATAGCATCTTGGTAAGTTTATAAGGTGAAGCATGGAAGATATTGCTGTTATTATTTCATGACCTGGAAGACCTTTCCCAGATCTAGAAAGTAATCCTAAACCATCAGGGCTCAGTCCGCACTGTGATGCATATAACCCTTTAGAAATGTTGAAGGAGTATCCTTGCAATTCATTTAAGTATCTTTCATTAATGTCAGCATATCTAATGGAAGGTTGCTTCTCAATTCTCTGAGACTTTTTCATTGCTTTAAATATATATCAAATCTTAATATATATCAAATCGTAATACCTGCCAAGAAGAAGTACTTCCCTTTGTGAAATAAAAACATATCTTTATGCCTTTAAGTGTTTGTCTCTGTGATTGTCTTTAGTACAGCCATTATGAGGAATGAGAAATAGGAATATCTCTTTTATTGTGTGAAAATTTAAGTTCCTGTGGTTTGCTGCAACTACCTTCAAGTGTTACAATATTGATTATTTAAATATCTGTTGTTGCTCTGAGTATTTTCCTGCTGACTGACAGATTCCATTACTTTATCTGCTGAGGAATTCAGATTTGTTAAAGTTATGAAAAACAGCACTGTGTAAAAATCATCAATCTCCCTCCATTGTTAGCACTGAGATATTATGGAGACAGCTGGCATTTCCTTGACACGTTGTACGATGTCCCCAAAATCTCTCATCTTTCTAGAGTTGGCAGAAAGAAAATTAATCGTGCAGACAGTGATTTGTCATTTTGAGGATTATCCAGGCAGCGCAGCAACACTGAAAGTACTAAATGTGCTGTTGGTCATAGTAATCTGTGCACAGATCCCGCAGTGACATAAGGACCAAAGTGGCATTCGGTGGGTGCACGGGGAGGTGAAACGGCCTCAGTAACGAGTGGGCACCCGGAGCATCAGCACGTCCTGCCCGGGCGCCGCCGGGGCTGCCTTTAGATGGCAGCAGAGCTCTTTGGCTGCGGCAGCGTCGTGCGGGCTGGGCTCGGCATCCTCAAGAGAGGGGGGAGGTTTGTACATGTAAGACGGTGGGAAATTAAACAGGGACAAGAACTTTTAAATCGTAATTTTGTGTTTCATCTGACGGTATCGTTGTATTTTTTAGAAGGAAATAGCTACTGTTAAGGTATGACAACCTCTTTAAAAGCTGAAACATCTGATGTGATAAAATGATATTGCAGAAAATTATAAATCACATCTTCAAAAGGGACCTCGCATTTCCTCTCTGGAATAGTGTATTCATTTGCTGTTTCTTTTTTAGATAGATACACAAGGCTTAATACTAGCCTTAACATATTGAACACTTGATTTTAAAATAGGATTGTGGAATTAAAATAAAATTCATGTAGGAAGGCCTATACCTGTTCAAAGACATTCATTAAAGAAAATCAGCTCTTCAACTTGGAAAAAAAAATTAAAATTGTTAAAACCAGAGTGGGACAACTAACTTCATTCTCTACGTTTCACTCAAAACCTAGTGATGTGTTTGTCAGGTGCGCAAACAGAGCCTGGATGCCTATCCAGTAGTAAATACAAAATGTGAGTAGGTCTCTTACACTGAGGATTTGTGAAATTTTATGAAGTTTTTCCTAGTGCCCTCTGTTTTTGTGTTACATTCTTTAGGGAGAGCAAGTTTGTGGTCCCAGTTCCTATCCCTTCACCACAGTCCCAACAGCTTGTGCCACATAAGTGCTGTATGGCTGCATTTCTGTTTATTTCATGAAGCCATCTGTGAACAAATGCAAATCTGATGTTTGGTCCCAAAGGAATGGAGAATTTGCTTCTTTAAGTTGTTCAGTAAGGCACAGTAAGTCACAGTATATAATTCTAAGACAATGACTGCAGCTGTAATTTGCCTCTGTAAAACTGGAAGCTTGATGAGTCTCTGTTTGCCCTCTACCATTAAAAAACAGCCCCACACCTTAGTTTCTTCAGATCTGACTATCTAAGAACAGGGAGAAAAACAGATGTAAAACCTGGTCCCTGTTTTAATCTCAAGTGCTTTGGGGGTGATGAAGGCACCTATTATCCCTTTTAAGTTATTTACTTGTTAATTTAATCCATGACATTGATCTCATTTGTGTCAAGTCTGCATAATGAAATCAGACTATTAGTTTAATATTTCAATCAGTAATTTGCATACTAGGGATTCAATCTGCCATTCTTACACAATGAAAACAGGAGAGGCCTGAGCCACTCAGCAGTGATGTAGAGCACCATACAGATTAAAAACCCCCCCACATTTATATGAAAAAAATAAGAGCCAGAACACATTTGTGTGTGTGTCATTCAGCTGACATAGGCAAAAGAAAGAGTTAGGTGCTTAAACTGTAAATTATAGCTCTGATTTCTATAGAACTTTGCACAGCCTGTGTCCTGCAATCTGTGAATTTCTCATTGTTATCCTCTCTTCCGTCATCCTAGCAGTTCAGTCTTTAAAAGAATGCTATAGAAAACAGTGTGCTGCTCATTTCTTCCTTTATATTCATCTCAAATGAATATCTGTTTGTGCAGCCAGTATGTGCACATTTTCCTGCAAATATAATGTAATCTTGATTTGAACAAACAGCTGTCTAAGTCCCTCTTTGACATTGAGCGCTAAACACTCACATTTCATCTCGCTTAGTAGTTATGAAGATAGGGATGTGGAGAAAAGGCTGCAGCTAACATGGTTTATGCAAAATCTATGGTTGCATTGGCAGAATTGCTGCCCAGGATGGGATGGTGACACAAAGGATCATTATTCTGTTCCTACTTTTGTCATCCGCTGTGGCTCAAACCAAACCACAGAGATGCTCAAAATATTTTCTTCTGGAGGTGTTTCATTTTGTACAAGTTAATTAATAAAAAGACTACTAAATATTAGTGAAACTACAGGCTACTGTTGATATTCAGGCACTCAGCTGAGAGATATCTTAGCTAGAAGCCTAGTCCTGGGTGCAGCTCATTTTTAGGCATCTATTCAAAGTGAATGACCAGGATTTTCAGAAGGATTTGGAGAAGATAGGATTACAAAACCCAAGGTAGATGGTAAATGATTCTGTGGATCCACCTCTTCCTTTTCTTGCAAAAATCCCCAAATAAAATATATTGTGTCCAAAAGGGAAATTAAGCTGGTGAAGGGTCTGGAGCACAAGTCTGATGAGGAGCAGCTGGGCGAGCTGGGGTTGTTCAGCCTGGAGAAAAAGAGGCTCAGGAGAGACCTTACCACTCTCTGCAACTCCCTGAAAGGAGGTTGTAGCCACGTGGGGGTTGTTCTCTTCTTCCAGGTTTCATTTTCTTTCAGTTTCATAGTGTGATTTTATTTCTTTATCTACTTGTTTGTATTTTGCTTTTGCTTAAGCCATACAAGCACTACCCTCATCAGTTATTTTTAGAAATGGTGTGCTTTTCCTGCACCCAAAATGTACCCAGTACTTTTGGAAAAGGAGATAGTCACTGACATCACACATATAAATCAGCAATGCAAAATGACCTATATAGAGCTGATTTACCAGACTTTCATGATATTGATGTACAGCTGTCAGTGATTCTTAATTTACAGTAACTATGTCAAGCTATTAGCATGCATCAGCATTCATCTGTAGGGTAGTTTGAGAATGCAAAAATAATATTATAAATACCTAATACTCCTAATTTTGGCTAAATTTCACAGTTTTATAAATTTTACTATCAAAATAGTGTATTAGGTATTCTGTGACAAGCGATTTTTAAACTGAATCTTTATTTCTTTGTATAAATGTTTAATAGCCTTAAATGAGCCTGGCTATCTCCTGAGTTAGTCCCTGACTGTGTTTCTGAAATTCATGATGTTAAAGTCCACGCTGTAAAACCTCTGCTTTATTTGTATGGATGAAATGATCACAAGCCACAGCTAAGCTTCCCAACCTGACAGTGTATATGAAGGATGTTAAAAATGTCTGCATGATAATGTGAACCAAAGAATGCCACATCAAGCTTTTAGAAAAGCCTTCAATAATGGGAAATAAATATGTGGTAGGCATGGAAATTACATTTATAGTTAATGAGACACCTATAGAATAATTCAGTTCGGGAATTGAAAATTATTTTTCAAGGGATTGATTTAAATGAGTTAAAGCAAGAATACTCAGAATAAATGTTAAAAGGTGAATAAAATTGTGTATACTTTCAGACATTCTGCTATTTTGGCATTGCAGTGCTCATCTAAATTACAAATAAGCTCAAGGGCAGGGTACAAGAGCAAAGACTGCATGTAATTTATGTGGGTTAAGGAATACACCTCATATACAGAACTAAGGATTTATTGTTAGATTAATTAAAGTATTATCAATCTAGTGAAGGAGATATTATAAACTCAGTCACAATTAATTATTGTAACAGCTTATAATAACAGAATTGAAACTGATAAAGACAAACATTTTAGTATCAACACTCTTCCCTGGTGTTAGGCTCACCCCTGAAGCCTGCCCAGCATGTTAAGGTCAAAGGCGCTAATCTTCCTCAGGAAGGAGACACAGGAACGGTGAGTTGTCGACATCCTGGCTCATTTGGCAATAAACATATTTTATTGATGGAAGATTTCCTCCTTCTTGCTCTTCAGTGTACTTAAAACTCTGTTTATTTGTTTGCTGACAGTCTACTTACTTAATCTTTATTCACAGAGTCCCATTTTCATGTGCTGTTGAGTTTTATTCTATATGCGATGTTTTACATATCCTGCTCATTCATTCTTTGCTGCTTTGTTTTCCTCAAAACTATTTTTTAATTCCCAGTTAATAAGGCTTCATGCCTTTAGTGAATAGCAACTGAACATTAGTGACACATTTTTGTGGCCCTGGGCTGACCAGTATCATATTTTCAAGGCCTACATCATGATCTTTACTCACACTGTCAGGGTCTCTGTTTCAAGCTCTTGATTTTCTTTGACAGCTTTCAAGCTGTGGTTTCCTGATAACAACTAATATTTTGTTACCACAAACTAATCTGAGAAACATCCTTTCTGGAGTGACACTGAATTGATCAGTCTGCAAAAAAATGATCTACCGATCCATTTCAGATATATATCTATCCATAGATATTACAGGTACAGAAATTATACTGTAGTTACTGAATGTTATTCATATCTAATGGTTACATTGACATCACTGATATCAATATTTCTTTGCTCCAACGTAGCGCTTATATGCTAACTGAAACGGCTATTCTAAAATCTATTACACCATTCTAATATCTGCTACTCTGCTGTAATCTAATGTCAGCAGTTCCAAGTGTATCCTCACGTACATCGCTGTTGTCCTTCCAGTTACCCATATATTCACCCCTAAACTCCTGTACAAACAATTAATCTTCATATATACAGGTGTGTTTGTGTGGCCTTCCAGAAATTTTTTCCTTGAAATATGAACGAAAAATTGAAGGCAATAATTGCTGTAAGAAGATTTCAAAAGCTCTACTGGCTTTCCAGATCTGTGGAGTGTTGGGGTTTTAGAAGTTCCCCTTTTGTTTTTTTCTCTTAAGGAATTTTTCCCCTTACAGGGGAAGTTGCTAGGAGGCAATAATGACTGGATACTTAAGAGAGACGAAAGAAGTCACAGCTGAGGGGAGGGGTCCAGCTGGCTACTCTCTCTTTTATCTGGGGGTTTCTCTGAGGGCAGAGATGCCGCAAGATTTGGACTGTGGAAAAGGGATTGGGTGGAGCCCCTAGAGCTCTTGTGCTCCCGGAATTTGGAGGGGCGAAAAGCTGCGGTCGCTGTGGGGAGAATCCATCACCACTGCGGGATTCTGCTTTCTGCTGCCTTTCTTTTACCGTCAGTGGAGCTCTGCTAGTGGGAGTGGCCATTGCACTGGGACCCTGTTTAACACCCTACCTCACTAAAAGAGGGACTTTTCACCATCTGCTCGGGTGCCTCAGGGGAAAAACTCTGGGATCTCGAGCCCGCCTTTCCCTGCCCTGCTGGGACCTGGGCCGTGGCTACCCTGCACCCACCGTTCCTTTGCCACTGTACCCCCTGCCTGCTGAGATGTCCCAGGGTTCCGGATGCAGCTCTGGAGTTTGATACATCTCGTCTATTATCCGGGATTTTGTGTTGGTCCTTCCTGTTCCAGCCTGCTGTTCCCGAGGTCCAGCTGGGGCACTGGGATCGGCTGCCCAGGGGGTTTGTGAAGCCTTTCTTCCATCCCTTCCTGGCTCGGTCAGGCCGCCATTACCGCGTGCTCCCCGAGCTCGCTCTGGAGCTCCCCCTGCAGCCGCGGAGGAACCATCGCACCCGCCCCGCTCACCGGGAGCCGCCAGCGCCCCCTGCCGGCTGTGAGCGGAACTGCACCAAAAGGGCAAGGGGCTGACAGCTCGGAGGGGCTGTCACTGGGTTCTCGTTCTGCTTGTTATCACGGCCATAGTTACTGTTGTTTGTTTGCCTTGGTATATACACTAGTAAAGAACTGTTATTCCTTTTTCTCATATCTTTGTCTGAAAGCCCCTTAATTTCAAAATTATAATAATTTGGAGGGAATGGGGTTACATTTTCCATTCCAAGGGGGGCTCCTGCCTTCCTTAGCAGACATCTGCCTTTCAAACCAAGATTTGGGGTAAAATCATAGCCAGTGAACCAGGAGGTATGAAGAGACATGTCACTGGGCTTTTCCAGAGGCCTTTCTGTTAGGTCCTGGGAGGCAGCACGTTGTGTTGTCTGGTGTCACTTCCCTGCCTTTGTCAAGTGTTACGTGCTGTTGAAAATACAAGTCACTGCCACACACACAGAGTGAGAAACACATGCTCTCTTGGATGAAGTTCAATGTTAGTGCAATGACTATTTTCATTCTGTTTAACTCTGTTGCATGATAGGCTTTTACACTTTCAGCAAGCTAATGCAAACAGGATGAATTAGCAGTTGCTGATGAAGTTTTCAGCTTTGCATGTATTTTGTGAAATAAAATCTATTCTGTTTCTGTGCTTTGGAGAGCATTAAATGTGTGTCAAGGAATCACAGATGAGTTGCTGCTTAACCACTGGGGAAGCTGCATCTCCTGACCTAGAAACTCCAGGCTACAAACAGACAAATATCTAACACAAACAGCCACATCAAGAGTTGCTCTCACAGGATAAGACATTTTATATTCAATATGTCCTAAGACATTTTATTTTCAATATCCTATCTTTTTCTTTATGAGAAAAATAACTTTAAAAATTACGAAGTGATGACAACTAAAAGAATATCTGTGGTTTGTAGAGTGAAGAAGAATTACCAACAATCTTATATCATTCTCATTTCAGCTTGGAAGAAAATACCAACTGCTGGCATGTTATGTAATGGAAGTTCTATATTTGTGGTTCTAAATTCCTAACAATTTGGTTATTTCTTTTAAGAATCCTCTATTAAATTTTGTTGGTTTTCTTTTCTTTAAAGCTAAATTGCTGCTGTTTTTGTCATCTATGGGAGCTTCACACAATAAGAAAGACAGTGGGATGAAATATTGTAATGGCACAAAAAATGGGTAGAGTTAAAAATGAAACAATCTGCTGTAGGGAACAGAGAGCTAGAAATCTGAAAACTTCACAGACAAATTCTAGTCCTGGTGCTATTGTACCTGTTGTTTAGCTTTTATCAAATAATTTCCATTTTTTTGCCATTTTACAGATCTATATTAGAACAAACATCCCCGGTTCTCCCTGATGGGATGATAATTCATGACTAGTTAGATACTCAAGTACTACTATTGCTTAGTACATGTTATAAAAGTTTTCAATCAAATGCATATGTTCAAACATCATAGGATGTTCCATACTCTATTTCAAAAGGTTCCTTTTTGTTAGCTGTAACTTCTTAAAATATCAAATAACCACCCTGAAGACTTTTTTTTTGACAGCTGTAGCAAGAATAAAATGTTCTTCACCATCTGTTCTCTATTTGAAAGTGTAAGTGTTGGAAAACAATTATCTGAAGATGGTAAAATAATTTTCTCTTTTTTTTTTCAAGAATCAATATGAAAAAGGAAGTTCTAGAAAGGGTTAAATGAAATCTTGGGAGGAGGGATTTTAACAAAGTAAAATAATTTTTACAATTGAAATTAAGTATGCCAACTGTTTTACAGAAAAATATTTTATAATTGGTTTATTATTACTGAAAAGAGGAGCTTATGAAGACATCGTCAAAGGACCTTTTAATCCAGTTGTTCTAATAGAGTCTGCTAAAACAATTAATAATGTATATAGCACTTTACTATGTTGTCATTTTTCTTTCATAGTTAATGGATACTGCTTTCAACTTCGTGTTCAATTAGTCTGATTAATTAAGCTTTTTTGTCCCTTATTCCTATTATGGGATTAAATATTATAGATGTTTAGCTTTGGGGTAATTAAACATCCTTTTAATAAGGAAAACTATTTTTTGTTTTCTTGTTTATCTTTATAAATATCCTTCTAATCCTACTTTTTTTCTCGTGGAGAAAGCCAAGAGGGAGGTAGAGGAATGCGAATGTTTCAGAATTTACCCCCTCGTTTTTTTCTCTGCATATGAACTAGAAAAGGAAGGAATTAGAGCATGATATCTTTCTTTTCTGCTACCCTGTGTCTAACAATGCTTCACAAAGAAGGAAAGAAACATTATTTTCTATCAAACAAGTTTCTGTAGCATTTTCTGTCATTAATTCATTCCTCTTTTTTTTAACCAAAAAATGCAGGGTACTTACAGGTCTTGTCTTCTCTGTTCATTCATTGCACTGGAATTGAGACTCTTCTATACAATTTCACTGAAATTGGCTGAGAGACGTGCAGACCTATTTTTCATGAGAAGCCAAGGTGCAAACCCTTTGCATGCTGCATTCTCAGAATACATAGTGCACTATGAATAGTTTTAGAATTTCCTTACAGGCAATGTTTGAAAAAGGCATTATTTCTGGATCTTTCCGTGATTCCTAATGCTGTCTCTGGCAGCAGCAACCATCTGCTTCACAGCAATGAGACTATCCTCTCTTCCTAGGGAAGCGAAAATGCAAAGCTTTAATATACACTATTTATGGCCACCTCTTGACTACACTTTAAACTACTTTCATGGGATAAGACTATCCCCTGAATATGCTTGTGGCAGCATCAAGGTTTTTTCTTTAAGTTGCTTATAATAATCTTCCATGAAATTACAGAAACATATGCCCATGTATGAAGATTCATTTTAAATCTTAATATTTCCATTTATAAATAAATCCAAATAATGCTACGTTGATCTTCTTTATAGCAGACACTCTCACAATGGAAAGAGTTATTGACTCAAAGGTGGAACCTGCAGCAAGCAAAAAACAATTGAGCCAGGCTCTAAAAATGTGCAAATCAATTCCAAATCCTTAACTAAATCTTCACATGACTAATATTAGAAGATCTTACATATGCTCTGACAACATAAAATCCTTCAGGAATGTAATAGCTGAACATAGTTTCATATATGTATACGAATAGCTGAACATAGTTTAATATATATATAGATATATAATCATCTGTAGGATTAGTGACTGAATGATGTAAACATCATGATTTATACATATAACATCATGTTACTTAAGCATATAAAAAGATAACCAACATAATAATTATATTGAGAATAACCAATATCAAACTTCTATGAATTATTTAAATACAAAATTGAGAAGTGGAATTGAATATAACAACCATGATTTCAAAGGAATTTACATTTTGATATAAAGTTACTTTTTCCCTGTGGGTTGGATTGACCCCAGCCCATTTGCTCACTCACTTTCCCAGAGGGGTGACAGAGAGAATCAGAAAGAAAAAAAAAAAAGAGAAAAACTCATGGATCAAGAAAAAGACAGCTTAATACTTGGGAAAAAAACCCACTCACCACTCCTATAAGCAGACCTGTGCCCAGACAATCTCTGAGCAGTGCCTACTTTGGAACACCCCTCCCTTTGTAACATGCCTCTCCCATGGTATTGCTGAGCATGGCTATTATGGTACAGAAAAGCTCTTTTCATATGTGTCAGTTGCCCTGGCTATGTCCCTGTCTGAACTGTTACCCTACACTGAAAGAATGACTCCAGGGAATGGAGTCAGCTGCAGGAATTTCCCTAAAATTTCACTACTTGAAACATCACTGAAGACACAGTCTGGATTTTAAATTGGGGGTAAATTTTGAAGAGTCTGTTTGAATACATTGGTTATTGAATTTATCTCAGTGAATAATTTTTTCACTGCTAAAATTAAAGGCTGGAATGAATTTCATCCTTACAAGTACTTTGCATTAATTTCTCGAAACCACAAATATACTCACAATATGAACTTCCACAGGTTACTTCTGCATTACAGTCAGTGATTCTATTACAGTAATTTTCCAGTACAGAATATGAGCTACACTACAGATGCAAAGCCATGTGCTGTATTTAAAAATGTGAATGGATGGATTAATAAATTCAAGCTCTGTTCATCTGATATTTTTTAAAAATTAAATTGTTTCAGACTTAAATAAATAGAAGTCACCACGGGTGAACTAAAATCATGGTATTAAAAATTGTGGTATAAAGCAGGTATGTAGAAAGTCAGACAGAATGGTGAATCACACTGTGGAAATGCCTTTTTCTTCTGATGCTGAAATCTTGCATTTAAAATTAACAATCCCTTGAAAGGTGACAGCTGCATCAATGGGTGCTTTGAAACAGATGTGAATCATTATGAAGGTCTAAGAATCCTTTCTTTTTCTTTGGTTTTCTTTTTTCTTTTTTGTTCTGATAAATTAATTAATAAATCAAAATATATAAATTAGGGAACAAATAAGGTACTCTTTCTAATGCTATAAACAGACTGTGACCTAAAACATTTGTTCAGCACTCTATTTTGTTAACAACATCAGATTCAGATCACTGGTTCATAACACCTGGAGACAGAAAGAAAATTGGTTGAACTAATTAGGAAATTTGCAAGACAGGTAATTCATGTTTAAGACTCCAGAAAACATAAACCATGTTTCATAATAGGAGTTGAATTGCTTAGCTGATATACAGACAATGTGCAAATATAACTTTTATTTATACAATAGAGGTGCAAAACAAATTCAGATGGAAATAAGGAATCTCATGTATCAAATCAGAGACTATTCTTAATAAAATTTCATTTTTCAGGGCTTAACGTATATCCAATTTACATAAATCTCTTTGGTTTTGCGTAAAAACAAGAAAGCTTATGAGAAAAATCTCTTATGCACACTAGGCATCAAGTAGATATACAATTTTTACTATATTGACTAAATTTGTCTATAGTTTATTATAGAGTAATTATGGTACAGAAGGATTTGAACACTCTGATGATGATGGGCATTTTAGGCGACTATGTAAAATAAAACCTTTTTAATTTGAAGGGAACTTTAAGTGGCTTTCATGTGATTCCAGTGTAATATGAGGTATGGAATGACTGTGACATCTATCACTTCTTGAATCTAAAAATTATAAAAGTCAATGGTAAATCTAACTAACTTTCAGTAAAGCTATTATCTTCACTCATTCCAAAGGCATTTTTTTCATAGACATAAGTGAAAGTTAGATAAAGCTCCAGCAGTCAGGTGTGCTAAGCTGAATTCAAGAGTACACTGTGAAGCACATAATTTTAAAAGTATGGTAAAATATCAAATACATTTGTGTATTGGGTAAAAAACCATATTACTGCATTAATACATATTTTTGTTCACTTTGGAAATAGTTTAGTGTAGGTATAGAAAAATCATTGCTTTCAATTATTCATCTCCTATGCCTCTGATTTACTTTCCTATTACCTGTTGCCTTTCTCCTCTGAGGCAGTTTTTGTCTGCTTTTCTAAATTCCACAAGTCCACATTTGGTAATAGAAGAAGCAAAAAACAAGTCATGACGGATCATTCATAGATATTTAATGATAATGTTACTTTTCTTAGCCTTAAATTTCTGGACATATGTATTAATTTATTATTATACTATAATAAAAATGGCCAGATCTGCAGCAGGTTTATAGGATAACTTATTATTGATTTGAGGTTTGACTGATGAATCGCTGAAGAATCACTTTATGCCACCACTGAAATTATTGTTTGTTACCTTTTCACTTTGAAAAATGTGTATACTAGTTCTACTAATATCTCTGGTGGAAGGGTTGTTTGTGAGCTTTCTGTCTAAAAATTCTGCAGAGTATTTCCATCATTTTAAATTTCCTTTATATGATTTATGAATTCATGATTCATAACATTAGATGGATGGACAGACATTCCTGACATAGTTACTAGAGGAGCTTGTGTAACAATCTTTTTATCTGTTATTTTCACAGGGCCATAATATCCTACACAATAGATTTATTCATACATTTAAATAAAATTAGGATTTTTGTCTGTAGCTGACGGAAAAGTGCAGCTCACAAGACCATAACTTTGTGATCTTAACTGTCTGCGGCCTTGTTTAGTTTACCAACATTTCTCCTTCCTAAGAAAAATGTTAAAAAAAAGGCAATGGATATTCTGCAGCTGCTGCAAACCCATTCCAATGTTCAATTCCTTTTGCCATGAGAAAACTTCCCTTAATATCTGTTCCATCTCCCCTACCTCATTTTAAGATTAGTAGTTGGGCATGAAGAATCCAGTAATTCTTTCTTTTGGCCACAGTATATATTTGAAGATATCCATGTTTACATTAAGAGAATAAAAGGAAAGATTCATCATCAGAGCAAAAAAATTCTTGCTAGGTCAAGTTACATGTATGATTTCTTCTGCATCTTCATTATTCTTCCTCACTGTCGTTTATCTTAAAGACGAATTAAATTGGTATTCAAGAAAAATGATTGCTGACCATTATTTTTCTACGTATTTTCTTAAGGTCCTAACCTTAGTATTACTTTGGTTAATGTGGGAAATTGAAATAGAACTGACAGGTCAGTAATTTTCCATTTATTATTTTACCTCTGTCCTGGTTTGGGCCAAATTCAGGGAAACGTCCAAAAGGAACGTCTCCTCAAAGGAAGGCAGGTTATGGCCGCCCCTCTCCCACCAGGTTCCGGAAAGAAATATTCCTCAGAGGAATGTGAAAGAGAAAATAAAAACTATTTATTCAACAAACACACAGGAAAAGAATAATAATGGTAAATAATAAAATCTCTCTCTGTGAAGAGAAAACCTGAAAGATTTGAGAGTCCTTCTGTGGGTGTGGTCTCTCTCCCCCTCCTCGGAGCTGGGTTGGCATGGGGGCTCCCCTCCAGGCCAGTGGAAGGTCCCCCGGTGGGGTTCTGATGTTCTGAACCAGTCCAGAAGAGAAGAAAAAAAGAACCCAAAGTCCCAGAAAAAAACAAGGTTTAACTCTACGTCTCTCTCTGAAGAAACGGAGCCGAAGAAGCTGGCTGGAAAGCTGGAAGGGTGCTTCCTCCACTCTTCTCCCCACAGCAGAGAGACACAGAGGAGTAGTGACCTTGAAGCACAGACTGCTTTAAGAGTTCGTCTGACCTTTTTTCTTTCTCTCCCCTCTCTCGGGCTCAGTTTAAAGGCACAGAAAGGCACAGGAATCATGTCTGGGCATAGAGCGATGATAGGGGATACACATCATAAAGTCACCCCAAGACAACCTCAAAAATAGGCACGTGTCCTTACCCAGTGTTTTCAAATTTCTTAAATCCTCCATGGAAGCACTTGGGCTGTTCTTTGTGTGTACTAGTATAAATTTATTTAAAATATCTCAAAAGCTTGCTTTATCCTTTTAAACATCCTTTGCTAATGTTCTTTTGCCTGCTAAATCCTATTTGTTTTACCCATTAGTTTCTAATCATCACAAAATTGCATGCAGCAAAATCAATTTACCAATGTAAAATCTACACTGTTATGTAAGTCACATTTGATTTTGGTGTGATGAAAAAATTCTGTCTCAGAAAGGAAGCTTTCCTGGTGAGTTCAGGGAGACTGAGGTTTGGAATTCTCTCCTCATCCTTAATTTCCTAGGATGAAAATTTTTCTTAATGTTCTTTACCAACCTGTTTGGGCACTCATTCATTTTGACTGAACTTCCAACACCATTTTATTCCATCTTGAATTGTTAATCTGTATGTTTTAATCTCTTTCTGCTCAATCCATTAAACTTTTTTAGATATGTTGCTTTGCCATGTATGCCACAGTACAGTTCTAAGTAGTGTTAGATGTTGTGTGTGAAAGGATAAGCGTATTATAGTAAAATTACACAAATCCTTTTTTGTTTGTTTTTTGTGGGTGGAAGACAAAGGTTGTTTGAAAGACAACATTAAAGAAAGCAAAAAGTTTCACTTCATGTAGCTCAAATCTACATTTTCATAAGGTTAGAATCCCATATACTATACAGAAGTGAATAAATGTCTAAAACTTCTTAAGTGTTCGGTCTTACGAAGGCATGAGAATGTATTTGTATGCTGTCAGCAAACATGAACCTTGGGTGAAAGAACTGTTTATTAACCATAGAAATAGACAAAAACGGCTTTAACCTGAATCCTCAGAAGTATTGAGGTACTTTCTTCACTGATGTGAAGATAACTGGGATCTAAATCTTTTGAAAGAGCCGAGCTTTAGTGTACACTCACTCTTGGGTTCATGTCCTCTAGGTTGCACATGACGAGCATACTCTAATTTAGGTCTCAATTACATTCTCTCGATGGTCAATGAAAAGAGACACCTTCAAAGTACATTTCTTCCCACCTGTGTGTTATGTACCTATTTAATGAGAGGATAAATCAGTTTTTCAAAGTGCTTGTCTCTCTTCATTGACTACAAAGAATAACCCAGGTGATTAGGTTAAAAGAGATGTAAAATCTTCACCTTATGAAAACTTTCTGAGGCCAATCTCAGACTGTAACCTAAATCACGAACCTACAGGGCCACCATAGTCAAGGCAGAAAGGTGCTGGAGAAAAATGGCCAGTAGCTAAGCCCTACACGGCTGTTCATTCATTCCCCTGCCGGTGGGATCCGGGAGAGAAAAAGTAAGAAAAATTCAGGGATCAAGATAAAGACAATGTAATAAGCGAAACAAAACTCTGCGTGCAAGCAAAGCAAAATAAGTCCTTTATTCGCTATGTCCTGTCAGCAGGCAGATGTTTATCCACTTTCTGGAAAGTGTGTGTGATGGTTACTTGAGAAGACAAACACCATAAACAAGAATTGCTTATGCCTCCTTTGCCCTTCTTTCCCTGAGGTTTTACTGTTGAGCACAACATCATAAGATACAGTGTGTCCCTTGGTCAGCTGGGGTCAGCTGTCCCAGCTGTGTCCTCTCCTAGGCTGTTGCCCATCTCCCGGCTGAAGGGGCAGAGTGAGAAACAGGTGTCACTCCAAATACATTGGTGTATTATCAACACTATTTTAGTCACAAGTAATAAACATAGAACCATACAGGCTATTATGAAGAAAATTATCATCCTTCCAGCCAGCTCTTGTAGAGTCTCCACCACTTATGCCATATAATTTTCATCATACTCAGGCTTTAACGATCTAATATATCCTTGTTAAGTGGCAAGCAGCTTCCTGTCTCTTCATAAACACACGGGGAACTAAATTGGCCACATCTACCAGGCTGCAACTGTGGCTATCCAGGCTGGAAAATACTGCCTGGATCCAAAAGTCCACCAGTTTTTAACACTTAGGAATAGAATTTGCAGGAAAAACCCTCCAGTTTCCCACTTCCACTGTTCCTAAATGGAATATTTTTTTGCCTCAGAAATTGAAAATCCAGTGAATGGAGGTTTTAAAACTAAAAAGCCATTTTCTCTTTTTCCCTTTAAATATAAAAGATATTGATGCATTTGTACAGCAAACTATATTCCATGCGTAAAATGGAAAAATGTTCAGTGAACAGAATTAATAGATTATTTGTCTCTTATGAGACGCTCAGATTAGCTCAGATGAAAGTCGTAAGTCTCAAATAAGTTCTGTTAATCATTTTTTTGATCTTTTTTTACTAATACATACTACACTAATTTGGACTTTGAGTCATCTTTTCTAAGCTTCAGCAACTGGTTCAGGTATCTAAGGTCTTAATTCCACTCTAGAGATGTCCTTTTCTCTGCTTGAACTGTATTCTAGCCAGATGAACCCGAGTCAAAGAGGCTGATAAGCTATACAAGTTGCAACAATGAAAGCTCATTCTCAGAATTCTAAGTTATTCAAAAAGTGAGATTTTTTACTTTTGTTTAAATTATTTCCATTCTTTTACACTCAAGAGAGTGAGAAAGGACAGGTTCTTTATTTTATTTTTCTCCTTAGCCATTGGCTTACTGGTTTCAGTCCATCTCAAGGTCACAGTAAAGGTTGCCACTATTTGACAGTGAATTATCCTAAATGAAATCAGTTGGTGACCTCAATATAACCCCTGCTGTGTATGTCCTCATCACAATTCAACAGAGTGAAGAGACACTAAATGGACCCAGAATTTGAACTCAAGAGATGTTTCCTCCAAGCCTCAGTTAAGACATACTGCACAGTACGACAAATAAGTTTCTTTATGATTATTTTCTTTATTACTATTATTTTCCCATCATTGATACGAAAAATAATTTCTATCATTTAATAGAAGAAATTCTTAAGAATAATGGCTCTTCATGAGTTTACCTATTTAGTTTTCTATTAATCATATTCTTCTTTAAGGCTTTCAGGTGAATTACCAAATGTAATGAATATACAATTTTCTGAGGGATGATGTGTTACTTGTCCTTATTCATATGGCATTATTTGGAATAAAGATTGTTTTGTATATTTATGTGTTGTGTTTAATCCAGTGAAGTTCATTTCTTCACTGTGGTTAATAACTTCTACTACAAGGAAAAGAAGAGAGGTGAAGTAATTTTCATGTAATAGTTATATTGTCATCTTATGATTATTGCAACAACAGTTTGTAAGAATTTTTGTCCTTGCTTTGTTGTGCCAATTCAAATCTTGTGTCCAAAAAAATCAATCTCAGATAACAGAAGTTCTTCAGAGATTTAAATATAATTTGGAATATTTACCAGTTTATACCAGTAACTATAATAGCATAGTGATAAACCTTGGGACTCATTTACTACTCTATGCTAATCAATATTGTATTGTCCTTCTTTCATCTGGGATAGAGTTAATTTTACTCCTAGTAGCTGGTACTGTATTTTGGATTTAGTATGAGAATAATGTTGATAGCACTTTGATGGTTTAGTTGTTGCTAAGTAGTGCTGACCATCAGTCAGTGATCAGGTGTGGAAGAAGCTGGGAGGCAGCAGGGCCAGGACATCTAATCCAAAATGTCCAGAGAGATAGTCCACACCATAGAACACCATGCCCAGTGTCTATACTGGGGGACTTGGCTGGCAGGGGCCAATCGTTGCTGGGGGGTGGACTGGGCATTGTCATCGGGTGGCGAACCATTGTATTGTGCAAAACTTGTTTCTCTCGGGTGTTATTTCTCTTTCTCTTTTTGTTATGTCCCTTATTACTACTACTACTACTACTACTATTATTATTATTATTATTATTATTATTATTATTGCATTTTATTTCAATCATTAAACTGTTCTTATCTCAACACACAGGTTTTACCTTTCTCATTCTCCTCTCCATCTCACCATGGAGGGGGTGCTGGTGAGCAAGCACCTGTGAGGTACTTAGCTTCCAGCTGGAGTTAAACCACAACATGTATGTATGTCTAAATTCAGAAAAATTAATTGCCAGACTAATTTAACGTTAGGAAATGTTATTGATGGCACTACTCTGTGAAAATATAACATTTATGTAACAGAACATGCTCTAAACTATAGCCTACAATTTCTGACTAGAGACCAGTGATATCACATTGAAACGTCTTCCCCCAGTGTTGGCAAAAAAAACCTATTATACTTCACTCTTTCCTTGATAATAACTTATTGACAATGATTTTTCCACTCATTCTTACATAACAATTTGACAAACAGTCATACATACACTCTACATATAAATATATGAATGCATATGAATACACATAAAGCCCTGTACATTTCACATACATAATACCTAAGGGGAGCAACTAGAAAAATTTTAAGTGTTGTGCTGACCTTTTTTGATACATGGAAAAGTGGAAGTTCTTATGTTAATTTCATTGCTTATTTTATTTTCAATATCTTTGCCTCAGATTTATCTCTTTTTCCATTTTCTAGAACATAAAAATATATATTAGTTATTCTTAAATATTTGTTAATGAATTTTACAGGCATGCTGGATGGAACTTGTACAAACAGGCCGGAAAATCTGAAGTCAGAGCCAAGGCAAACTCATGCCAAAACATTAGTCGATCCATTGGAACTGATTATACACATACAAAAGGGAGAATGCGTGAAGTGATATATAAGGTCACTGTGACAGCCAGAAGGTAATGCCAAAATATTCCTACTGGCTTGGCTCATTCACATGTATGGGCACAGATTTGATTCAGAGCCAAACACTCTGCGTGAGCCAAACTTAACTTCCTTGGCTTGCCCACCTTCAAAGCACATCTGTCGTGGCAAAAACAACCCATCAGACATGAATTCATTTTGCTAGCTTTCATCTGCCATGACTTTGTAAGATGCAGCCACCAAGGGCAGAGTGCTTTGCTGCTGCTGCTGCTGCTGCTGTTCTGAGAGTAGTCTGTGCTACCAAAAAAACCTGTTGGACTCACATTACCCTATTGCAATGAGGCGTCAGCTTCTGAATAATAAACATGCTCCTAATGAGGTCTAGGCACCTCTAACCATGATTTTGAGAATGTGAGTAGTGATTTTGATTGTGCTACATGCTGGGGCCCATCTGGAAGCACCTGAGCAGTCTGATTTGAAAAAAACGGAGTCGTCTTTGCGAAGGATCAATTAAACCCAGTCTTGAATGGGACCTTCCAAAGCCAGGGTAGTCAAAATCATTAGTAGATTTTTAACTGTCTTAGTCTAATTAGTTTGAGTAAGGGAGAGTAGAAACACATTGACAAAAGATATTCCAAAGTCATAATAGTTATTTTCTATTTAACTACGGTAGAAACGATAACATTTGCCTTTGCTTGACATCCATAAACTACTCCCTCCCCATTCCATCGGCACATCCCAACCAGCCATAAAATGTTGTCTTGAGTTTCTTCTCATTTATGATCTGATCCTGAACTGCATAAGGTCAACTGAGATCAGTTCACACATGTGAAATAGATGGTGTAAAACCCAGCAAATTCAGCGATCTACCTTGGATTTTTGTTCACTGCATGAATTTTATGTTTGTATTGTTGATATAGAAATGAAGTGGCAAGAACATGCTAAACAAGAGTTTAGCATAAATTTACTGTTAAATATAGATATAGACATTTCCCTTAATTTTTACTTCTACCCACTATATCAAATACTAATAATTTTATGAAAAATTATATTATGACTGTATGAAGAAAATAGAACACCTTTTCCAGCCAGATAAATATAAAGTACAAAAAGCTGATGGCCAAGCAACATACTTTTAAGTTAATCTGGGTTTTCTCATCTTTCTCCTCCTACACTAACTTCACGGAGGTCTCTGTAGGGGTTCTGAGAAAATTTTCTGGATGGGAAAAAAAGGTGCATCACTTCCCTTAATATATCATATAGTTTTCTCTCAAGTACATGTTTTTCCTTCTCTTCAAGGAAAAAATGAAAGATTAATTTATTATAGAATGTGATTTGATTTTACTGCCTTTAATTAATTCTTAGGTTATGATTAATTGATTAATAAATTTCTTACTTATGCAAGACTCCTGAAATATTAACACATGCTTTACAAACAATCCATTTTCAGACTCCTGAAGTAAAATCTTCAGTAGTGATTGAAGTAACACTTGACTGCCTCAGGATTATTTTATTGAGATCAGAACATAAACTCTCGTACATGAAAACTATCATGGAAGACGATGTGAAAAAGTTTTTTGTTAGATATAATGATATTTAGATAGTTTATAGTCAATTTTTTTGAGCCACTTTGTCTTAAAACTGCTGTCTTATTTTAACATCATGCCAAAATTTCATAAAGCATCAAATTTAGAAGTATTTTTTAAATTGTATTTTCACGCATTCCAGATGCAGTTTTTCTGATATCTATGGAAATAATTCAACAGAAAATTATAAAATCATAGAATGGTTTGAGTTGGAAGGAACCTTTAAAGTTTGTCTACTCCAGCTGCATGCACAGGGACATTTTTCAATAGACCAGGTCACTCAAGGTCCCATCTACCTTCACCTCAAACACTTCAAGGGATGGAGTGTACACAGGGCAACCTGTTTGAGTGTCTCACCACGTCACAGGGAAATTTGCTGGGGTTTAACTGCCTATGAAACTATGACTTTTGTCATAGTTCCAAGGAAGCTCAAGTCCCTGCTAGATGGAAATGGTGTTGTCATGGTACCTGAAAATTCCTTTAAGAGATCATTCACTGAATTTGCAATAGAAAATGTTCTAATGCTGATATGTGGTGAGCCTTTACTGTTCACGTTACTAATGGACTTTTCCAAAAGTTTTCCTCCTTGAAATTTTATTACTTGAAACACTAGTGGAAAAATAAAGATTCAACATTAGATAAAGCTTTAATAAAGAAAATCTCCAATCACCTGAAACCACATCTATATTTTTCGCTTGTATACTGTCACAAAATAATTCAGAAGAATTTTTAGAGCTTTTCTTTTATGAAAAAAATGATTTCTTCAATTTTCTAAATTGAAAATGTACCTTTGTAAAAATTACTCTTACTGAAGAGGGGCTTGGCCAATGGATTCCACCATTTGCTTAAGGTGAAACAATGGGATGAAATAGAGGATGATGCTTAAACAGAGCTTATGTGGTTATTAAGGCCACATTAATTATTATAGAAGAGAAAGATGAATTTTCAACTGACTTTATCCAGGGTTAGACATTTTGGTCACTGGGTTTGCTAAACTAGAACACACTCCTTTAACTGATGTTTCCTGCTTTCCTCCACTTGGAGGCAATGCTGTCTGTCTTGTCCTAGGATTCACACTGTGACAGATCCATCACTTTGACATACGGTGTACTAGTAAAAGAAGGCAGTCAGACTTCAAGTATGAATCTTTTACTATAGAGTATAATTATGAAAAAAATTATGCTTCAGAAACTAATTTAGTTTCCTAAATAGGAACTGTACTTCTTTGTCAGTTTAGCTCCAGACAAAAATCCTCAACAATTCCAAAGCTCTTTCCCAGTAAGTGAAAGTTGAAAAAGGTTTTTATGTGAAATATTTTAATCATCAGTGATCAGCTGTAGCTGATCACTAATTCTCTAAATTAGCAGAGAAGTAATTTGAAGATACTGAGGATGGTTAACTATGCTTTTGAACTTTCTCCTTTTTTTGAACTTTCTCCTTTAAACATTTTTTATGGAATAAGAGGGTGTTCTGAAACTTGGCTAAATAAAAACTGAATAGCTGTTGTACTGTATATATTGAATAAATGCATCTTTTATAAGGTGAAATTTTATCCCCTGGCTTGATATCAAATGCTGTTTTCTGTTTCCCAATAACAAGCGAAGACTGAAAATACACACGAGCAAACAATTCAAGTCTGGTGGGATTTTAGTAGGTGACTAAAGATCTGGCATTTTATTTTACTTTCTACTGTGACTGTACAGCCTCTATGAATGTTTTCCCTTGGCTTTCACGAAGCGGCAACATGGAACTTTTAGCACTGGATTATTATTACTATTATTGTTTTTATAAGCATCTGCTGTAATCCTTAGGAAAATGACAAAAACTGCATGCCAGCTAATATTATTGTGCTGCCCAACTAGTCCAATCAAAGCAAGAATGAATCTTCATCAAAGGAACAACATTTTACATGAAAACATTTTACTCTAATATATTTAGAATTCTGGGGAAAATGGGTTTACTTTTGGATATACCAAGAAAGTCAGCAGATCAAACTGCTAGGGAGTTTCTGACTCACTCACATTAGCAATGATTGCAGATTTCTCTACGAAAAACAACTTTTCGAGTTAGTTATTTAAAGTTATCAGTTGAAGTAAGGGTGATTTTTGCAAAGAATTAATCACTTAAAAATCGCAATAAAATACATGACATGAATTGTGAGGTAAACTTAAGAAAATTGGAGAAAATACTGACACTATGTCGTAAGAAAACAGGCTAAGTTATGTACACACTGGAAGTGACAAAGGTACACACAGTAAGTGTTTGAAATAATTATGTTCAGTTGATTAAGATTGGTACAAGAATTACTGATCAACAAGGACGTACTTGGTCCTGATCTAAGACTGACATGTATATGCTAGGGGCAATCCCACTTGAGCCCTGCCTTGTCAATTTTTGAAACGTTTCTGTTCACATAGCCCCAGTTCACCACTTCCTTGTTTGCATTCGGATCATCATCTTCCTTTCTCTCTGAATTCTCTTTGCTAAGTGGGAAACCTCCCCAGATGACAGGTCAGGAAACCAGACAGGGATCTTCACCCTTTGCAGCAAGAAGGCTCCCACTGCCATAACTGACTGCTTCTTATTCTCTTCTGTGTTTCAGACTCAACCAGCACAGTTCAGCTGCTTCATTTGACAGCATTCCCTCACAACTTCAGTCTTGTTGCAGAGCTGCTCCCTCTTCCCAAACCACCCCTGGGTCAAGGGTGTCAAAACTGCAGGGACAGTTGTTCTAACAACTAGCAGAGGCTGCCCTGTGGCACATCACTGTCGTTCATGAGGACGCAAAAACCAGTCTGAGCAGACCTGCTAATCCTCCACATTTTTATTTTTTCTTCTTTTCCCAAATTGATGTACAAACCGCTCGCAACCTGTTAGCTATGCTAAAGGTGCCTGATTTTCCCTGATCAAGGGTTAGCAGAGACAAAAGCTTCAAGCGTTTTGTGATCAATGACAGCTGGGATCCTCTTAGATACTGCTAGAGGCTGCTGCAAAAGTTGACAGATGTTAAGGCTCTTGTGGCTATCCTTACCTGGGAGCACTGATACCTTCAGATTCCTCAAGGGATTCCTGGGAGCCTCTCAAGAATATTCTATAAAATCAGGAGGGTAAAGAAAATCTCAAACCAGAGCCCAGAGAATCCTGTCAAACAGTTGTATCTCTTTTGTGCTATAAAGCATACCTTTTTTTCATAGAATAAGCATGAAATTCAATAAAATGTAGATTGCACTGAAAAGAAATCAAGAGAAGTTGATTTACCTTCTCAGCTTTGCTTTCTCTTCTCAGAGAAATGTTGCAGTTCTAGGCAGATGTACAAAAGAATTGGACTTCTATTTAATTTTTTATTCTAATTATATTTTATTTTTAGCATATTGTCAAAATACTGGTTTTATATGAAATTATGGTTTTGACTTTTTTTTTTTTGAGTGGTATGAAAAAGGGAATTTGGAAATATCTTGTGATGTGAGCGTATATTAACGTTTACATAGGTAAGCAGTCTTACCTTTTTTTGCTAATTTTTGATCAGAATGAAACATTCTAATGCCTCTGCTAGAAACCAGATATTAATTTTGGTTTAATGAAAATGTAACAATCAGTATCTTCCATTTGTACATTAAGCTATATATCTTGGATTCATTGTTGTCATAGCATGAAAGCAACAAAAGACAAAGAGAATAGCCTGAGAAGATGGGGGAGTGGATGTAGTGGGCATTGTTTCTGAGGGAATGCATCTGATGATTGTCCTAGAGGAATGAGAAAGTAGTGCTCTGCCAAAAAATTCTCTAACATAGATTCCAAGCAGTGAGTTCAGAATCAGAAAGGACCACTCTGCTACATACAGAATTCTTCTCCTTGGGCAGAGAATGGGAGCATGGATTATATATGACAGGTACACAGATGCATTGCTTAATCTTCTTGAGGGTGCTCAGGTACAGCAATGAGAAAAATGAACACAGGAGCCTACACAGCATAGCCTTTCCTCTCAATCTGATACCTGAATAGTTAATAACTACCAGAGAAAGGAGGGAAGTATATATACTGGGAATCTAGTTTCCAGGAAGATAAATGGAATTGTGATAAAGAAAAATTGGAAAGCAGACTGATTTGTAATTTATTACACAGCTACCAAAAATGAAGTTACAGAAAATGAAAGTAGACACATTAGAAATATAAAATAGAATGTGTACAGAATTTACAGAAGTGCAAAGAGAATGAGATAGGCATGACCATTCTTTCTCTTTCAATATATTTTCCATGTAATCAAAGCACAGTGTGTGATTAAAAGCAAGTTTACAATTACTTTTGAAATATTTTTTGTATTTGTAGTCTCATAACAAATATATATGACTCACAACAAATATACATGTATAAAATGTGAATATAGAGAGAAAGTTAGACTTTTGTAATGGACCTCCATTATGAATATAATATGACAGTAAAATAAATTCATTCAAATTGCTCATATTAGAACTCTTGAATGAAAAAAATTTCTTTAGTGTTTTCTGACAAGAAAGAGTGCAGTACTGTGTTTAATTTACAGGAAAGGGTGCACAAATTCTGTTAACAGTTAAAGGTGTTTTTTTTAATTATGGAATCAAGTGTTATTGAGATCTGAGAAATCACCTATTGACGTTGGTAGCATATTTCAACAATTATTGTTGTAAAAGTGAATTATTTACCTAATGAATTAAAATTAAAAATGGCTCAGGGCTGAGCCCAAAAGGGAATGTAGAGCCTACAGTTGAAAAAAAAAAAAATAAAAGAAGATATTATGTAAGGAAAAGATATATAAAAAAATTTGCTTTCCTGTTTATGTTTATTTACACTGGATGGGAAGATATATAAAACTCAGTTCACAACATCCTGAGTCCTGCAGATAGAAATGCCTAAATCATCCTGGTACAAGAATACAAGTATGGCTACAATCTCGTTTCCCAGTTTTTGGACCTCACACGTGGCTGCAAACTGAAGTTTGGGATTCAAAGAGTAAAGCTTTTTCTTACATCTGCAAACCTAACCTACCATTTATAAAAGTGTTCATGATTTAATTCAGAAATTTTTTGGGAAAACAAGATGTAAGCTTTCATATAAAAGCTTCATGGCTACAAAAGGGAAACCTACATTTGCTTCCTTCTTGGACCAGAAGATGACCACCTGTCCTGCAGAATGCTCAGACAGTACCTGGAAATAGCACAGTCAGGGTTTGTGCAATTTGTGCATCCTTCCTGAAAAAGATGTTACTCTGCAAACAATTAATGAGAAGATCTTAATAAAGTAGAACAAGCGATTTACACATTATAGTCTAATATCCAAGATGCATTGCTAAAGAAAAGTAGAGATTATGGTAATGGACAACATTTCTGTAAAATATATCTGATTTTATTTTGCAGTCTTAAGAATAATCAGAGCAAAGATCAGGCAATTATCTGATAATCAGGCATTGGATCCCATGTTTTCTTCCTCTCCATCCCAGCTAGCATTCTGTTTTACTATATATAAATTTGTATGACATTCATAATCCACCACCATGCCCTCGGAATATTCTATTATCTGTTGCTTCATAACCAGGTTCTTCAGTGAATTGATCCCTATTATTTTAAATCCATGTTACCAGTTCTCCCCTTCACTTTAGATTTGCCTTCCAACTCCATTCTTGAGCATCAGTTCATCTTCTTTATCAATAATTAAATCAAATCTTTATTCACACAATTTCTTTCACAGTTCATCAGTTTTTCATTTCCCTTTATGCTGGAAGTCCAGCCATAGTGTGTTTATCTTAAGAGTATAGATGCAGATGTCTATCATTTTTCCCCTACAGTGTCCTTTTATGTCCATCAAGACATCAGTAATTTGTCTATCCAGGAAATATTTCTAAACTGTAACATCTATTAAGTCTCAGACTTTAAAGAAACCTAAAATGGTTTACTAATTTTGGCTCGCTTTGAAAAAAATCAATTCAGTAACGAACAGGAACAAGGATAGAAATCCAAGGTGATCCAGTTGCAATATATCAATAAATTTCCACGAGTAATAATTTTTAGCTTTCCACCCCTTTTTCCTAATTATGAAGCAAGTTGACATTGTGTAAGTAACCCCAAATCATAGAATCACAGAACTGTTAGGGTTTTAAAGGCCCTCTCTCGATCATCCAGTCCAACCCCCGCCCGCCAAGCAGGGTCACCTGAAGCAGGTTATACAGGAACATGTCCAGGTGAGTTTGGAATGTCTACAGTGAGGGAGACTTCATGACATCCTTGGGCAGGTGACAGAATTCTCTGTCACCCTCAGTGTAAAGAAGTTCTTCCTTGTGTTGAGGAGAAACTTCTTGTATTTCAGTTTACGGACATTGCTACTTCTCCCGTGACTCCAAAAGGAATCTGGCACCATCCTCTTGACACCCTCCTTTGTGATATTTATATGCAATAATATCCCCTCTTAGTCTTCTCTACACTAAATCCTCTCTATCAAACAAGATAACCATAAGCATGGCTTAAAATCAACGTTTTAATTTACTACAGGCAGAGAACCAAGAGGTTGCACTCAGTCAGCTTATAGTTCAATGAGAGAATGATGATTAACCATAGCAACTCAAAGTTTTTCTGGTATGTGATACTATGCCTACTGCTCAAAAAGCATTGGCTTCAGAAAAAACATACTGTAACATTAGCCCGACAAAAACTGCCCTTCAGATATTTAGAGCATTTTATTAGAACCCTGTCTTCTATCTTTCTTTGGAAATGATGGATGCTCAGAACTTATGTTTCTGAGAAAAAATGAGGTATGATTATAGTGTTATTTGGCTTTCAGGAAAACAGTATCACACATCGTGGGAGTTACCAAAGAATCATTACACTTGAGAGCAAATATATGAACATTAGATTTAATAACCAGCTCAGGGCATAATGTTTTCAGTCCTAGTTGCTTTAAAAACCATTGATGATGAAACCTGACTCACAAGATGTGCTGTCTTGTCGTGTATTTCCATGACAAAATATGAAGAAATCACAACCAATTTTCCCCTGAGGCTTTGTGATCTGAGAAGCTAAGTAGTGATGCCGTTGGTCTGCAAATCAGTACCTAGCTACAGGACTGCAAGGTCATGGATATTATCCTGTGTTAAGAAGACATATACATGAAAAATTTTTTCAAAAGCTGGTGTGTAGACTAACAGTGTTCAAACACTAATGGAACATCAAAGCACAGAGTGGGTCTGGAAGGTTATTCTATATGCAGATTAATATTGCAGACATCAGAGATTTTGGATGAGAATCTGCTGTTTTCCCGTTGCACTGAAATTAACAAAATTGCACAACTTTCAGGTGGCAAATATTAAGTGATGACATCTTTAAGACATCAAAGCAATATATGGAACAATGAGAAGTTTGCTGGAAGAGGATAAAAGAAATGTTTATTTAAATAATTATGTTCTAACCTATATTGCTTCACAAAGTACAATAACTCTAAATAATAAGGGGATAAAATGTGTGATTGCTTTTAATAAGCTTTCAAGAATGATATTCTACTTCTCTATAATTATTTTAAAAATCAAGTTACGGTAGAATTGAAGTACTTTTCTTCACTGTGATGGATAGTAAAAGAAGAAAAAGATATATTCTGCTACTCCAACAAATGGGGGAAAAAATACATCTAAAGTTGTATTCTTGAAAATAAGTCACAAAATTGTGAGAATTTTAACAGGGAAAGAATTTTCCAAATGCAAATCTTTTCAATAGTGTTCCTTTTTATCCCCCAAATTCTATAAGCAAAGTTATTCCTTCAGCAATTAACCTTGACAACAAACTGATTTTTTTCTAAATCACATATTTTTGATATGTGCTCTTGATTTCAATATTATATAGTGAAGATAAACATTGTAGACAAATTGTCTAGAAGTTTTCATAGTATCCTTTTAAGCACCTGAAAGTCTCCATAAAAATCCCAGTTAAAATGTCTTTAACAGAAGCTGTTGATTCCTATATGACCGCATTTAAAGATCTGTTTTAGAGGTCACTACCATTGGTCAGAGTGCAGTGCCCGGTCCTGAGGCCGACTGGTCAGTTACAATCGCCAAACGTGCCTGCTCTGAGAGAGCGCAGCCATTTCGGAGCTGCTCACAGGAATTGGCTTCCGGCTTAGAAATTAACATTTTACAATGGCTCTAAGAAGAAAATTCAGTCTATCCTGAGTCCTTGAGTCTTAAGTCATCTTTTAAAACCCAGCTTCACACAGCTCTTTGCTGTCATATGAATTCATATATACCACTTATGATTATATACAGTGTCACATGGGAATAAGAATATTTATCCACTGAAAGAATTTATGATTTACATTAGATTATTTTCTGTAAGGTATAAATTTTAACAAGACCTTCATAACTGTTAGGCTATGAGCCTGATAAACACAATTAATAATAAAAATAATAATAATAACAATAACAATAGTAATCATAATAATAATTTTAAATAGCCTACAAAATTTTTTCATAATGGTTTTTAAAAGACTATAAAATTTTCTTCAGGTAGGCTGAAATTGGAAATTATTAATTTAATAGGTATTTACTGTTGTTTTATTATATTTAACTCAGCAGTGTATCAGAGTACATGAAGCTTTCTAAAAGTAAATTTTTTGCTTTTGCTTTTGATTATTTTTCTCCAAAATAATCAGGCTCAGCCTGCAAACAGCTAATCACATCCTAAAGTAAAATAAAATTCTTGCTGCCATTTCAAAAACACATTGAAAGCTTCTGATGTTTCACTTTGTTACATTTAAATCACAAAACTTTACCTTACGGCAATCAAAAAATAATTTCTTTGTAATCACTGTATCCACAGCACTTAAAACATAAACAGATTATATTTTTTGCAATAAAAGTTTAATTGCAATGCTGTATATTGTAACACTACAGCTTTTAAGATACTGAGAACATAATTGATCAGACAGCACAGTCTTTCCACAGAATCTTTTTTCAGTTTTTTCTTTTTTAAACTCACACCTTGAGAATTCTGGAACTGGGAACCTCAAAAAGAAAAAAAAAAAGGGAAAACAAGAATCATGTTCAATTTGTTTATAACTTACTTAACTAAACATCTCCATTGTAGAACTTTCATAATCTTTAATTATTTTGAATGTTGTCCAAAGCCCACTAGAACAAGTGAGAAGAATCTCCAGTCTTTAGAATGTTTTCTACATAACATACTGGATTTTGATTAAAAAAAAGTGTTTACACAAATACACTTTAAGTGCTGGTGTACTTTAATGTAATGACTCTTAAACTTCAGATGAAAGTGAAGATATTTTACGTCTTTTATTATTGTATTTATTTCATTGTGGCGTGTTCTTGAACAGACAAAAGGTTACATTTCATATTTATTTACAGAAACATAAACTAATATATTGGCTTCAAGACAATGGAGAATAATAAATCTTCATCGTGAAAATTCCAAGAATAAAGTCTTAGTTCATATGTTAGAACCATGGCTAGAATCCCAGGTGTGGGGAGAATGACACTGTAAGTGCCTATGTACTTATGTTCAACATTTTGTACTCACTAGAGTTCACAAAGTGGAACTGAGATCAATAAGGCTCCTGTTTCCATCACTATGAACACAATTAATTGCCTAAATCCACATATTTTCACAAAGTAAAAACGGAAAATCAAAACAAAACATATTTACTGCTGAAGAGACCTGAGAAAATCTTATCCGACATAAGAGGGATATTCCTTTCTTCATTCACTGAATGCTGTTTTGGCAGTAGGAAGCAGATCACAGTACAGGAGCCTCTCTGCTTGCAGAACCATGATGCTAGTACAAACTAGAATGTATTAGCATATTTTTGACACCTCAGGGGCTCCACAATTTTTCATGATTGAATAGATATTAAATGGAGTTTTCTGCTCAGTTTGAAAAGCAGCATCCCACACCTCTGGTTATCAATTATCTTGTGCTTCTCATATATCCATCACTTCAGTAGCTCAATACCAGTCAGAGCAAACTTCTTTCTGACATAATGATCATGGTGGTTTTATTGAATTCTATTGTGCTATCTAGTTTTCTTAGTCATCAACACAGAAAAATAATGTTGTTTCATAGTTTCAAGGACACATTTAGAATCATTTTTCATTGGCCTGACAGTGTTTGAGTAACAAAATACTCAAAATTTGAAGCATTCTGGCAATGGTATCTATACAAACATTGAAAGGAAAATGCCCTTGACATTTTCAAGACGTCTTGACTCTCATATTTTGTTTGCTTAAAAACCAAATCAGTTATCCTGAGGAAAAATGTATACAGTTGGTATTTACATTTTGTCTCTTAAAGACATCTGTTCCTGAAATAAGGTGGGGGGGTGATGGCTGAGAGGGAGGTGGAGAAGAATATCACACTAATGTTATATTGAAACATTAGCATTGTTTGAATAAACTCTACTAATATTCAGAATCTTGCCTCTGAATTATAGTGTGGATTTTGTCTCCTACAAGTAAAGAAACCAGCAAAACCTTCCAGATCACTCTAACATGTTGAGTAGTCCCTTTATAAGAGTGCATGAGAACAAATTCCTCTCTCTCTGCCACAGTTCATATCTCCAGAGCAACCTAATGTACCAGTAACTACAATATTCTGTACAATTCCCACAGGTTCATTTTGCAGACATTCAAGGAGAATGGCTTAAGGCATGAAAAATATAATGTCTAATCCAGAGACAACTGAGTGATGATGAGCACAATGGTATGCTTGGCTGCAAGGATCATACCTGATGACAACTAAATGCACTGGACTGTTTATAATCCTTTCTTACAGTATTTTGACAGCCTCAAATATAAGATGCACATTTTTTTGTTGTGTTGGGGTCTTTTTCTTGCAGGTGTTTTTTAGCTGTCATTAATCCTTCTCATTACCAAAATCCTAGAAAGGCTGTATGTTTTCAATCCCCTGCTCTTAATCTTTGTTTAATTTCCACAACAGATAGATGCAAACAGGATGTATTATAAGCGTACTGTAAAGCTTTTATTCATGTCATATTTACACAGTGATGGTGGCTGCTCTGTGGTGCAAAGAATACACCAGATTATCAAGAGATGAAAGCTCCCCAACTTCTACTGATATTAACAGTGAATCTATTTCCTGATTTATATTACTGATCAAATAATCTTCTTTCAGTTACATTAGACTTTCTTCTCCTGAGAAATATACATAAAATGGATTTTTCTTCATCAGAAAAGTATGGTTTCAGCTGTTTTTCTGTCTCCTCCTACTGGTGTGGATTTTATACTTATTCTCCCCATTACAAACGGGAAATGTAGTAGGCAGAATGAAAGCTAATATATGTCATGTTCCTTTTACTAAAGGAAATTTTAACATGGTTGGAACTTTAGAGTATAGCTCAATCACACAGAAACTGTCATATTTAAAAGAAGTTTCAAAGACAGTTAAATACAGGTTACTTGTGTTTGAATTGAATAAGCAGAGTCATAAAAAAGAAAAGGGTTTCAGAAAAGGCATGGTGATACAGATTTTTGGTACAAAATCTGTGTTGTATATGGGTGGTCTACAAGATCTGGGAATTTCAAAATATTTACAGGATAAACCAGTGGAGAATACTAAAACGTGTTTTCCTCTGAATTCAAATATTCTGGGAACAAACACCCATGGTGCTGTCAGAGAGAAGGGTGTGCTTGATGGGGAGGGAGAATCACAGCAGTTTCAAACAACTAGCTAGAGCAGCTGGTGGGCTGTGCCTGGGATTTGGCTACATAAGCAGCAATTCCATCCCCAAGGGTCTATCTGTGGCCACCACCAAATTTTTTGTTAGGATTACTAGAAGAGCAGCATGTGGGCTGCTCTTCCTGTATATTTTATTCTTTACCCTCCACCTTCATGTGCAGTATGTGCTTCTCTTAAAGAGCTTTTAGGTGTGCTAAGACTGAAAATAACGATCTAGGGGTGCTTAAGATCGTATCACTGCACACCAGGAAGCAGATCAGGCCAAGGACAGCTCTGGGATTTTTTTATTCCTCTTGACACAAACTATGCTTTTTCATCTGATTATTTGTTCTTCTGGGAGACAGAAGTCCAGCTCCATAGGCAAGGTACATGAAAAATGCTACTGACTCAGAAGTTTCTCGTCACACTGATAGCTTGTGTTAATTTAGTGTGTATGTAAATCACTGACACAGAGAAATCAAAGATCTTACAACCTTACGTTATTGGGGGGATTTGACTTATGAGAATTTTGAATCAAATCAATGTCTCTATCTCCCAGTTGGCTGTCCCTAGGCTCCCCTTCAATAATTTATTTTTTCCAGAATTTTTGGCTGAAGAACCACTTCTTTGTCCTATGTGTTTGACTGTTTTGAATAAATCACTGATGTCACAGCATCTGGGACTTGGCAGAAACTGTCAGATATACAGCAAGGATACATCTTTGTTCTGGATAACTCATTAGAGCTGTCCTGCACCACCCTGAATGCACAGATTTCACTAGATTAAAAAAGAGAAATAATTTGGTCTACGGAGTGTAAGCCTCTTGCACCAACTCACACATTTGTCTGTAAAAAGAAAGAAGCAAGAAAAAAATTTTTAAAAAGTGTTAATTTAATAATTCAGAGATTTCAATCTGACAATTTCAAAACTTGTTTCTTCCCTTCAATTTAAACAAATTAACTCTTTTGGTATATGTTTTAATATCTCTGTTGTTATGCTGCTTGGTGAATTTGTTCTCCTTCACTTGAATCTGTCCATGATCAAGACTCATTTCTGTCAGAAAACAGTTTTTCATGTGAGACAAAAAGCTGGGTTTTAGTTTGATAACATAGTAGTTTCTCTTTCTATTGCTAAGGTAATATCTTAAGATGCCTAAGAAGAGGTCAGGAGAATTCTGCCTCCATCCATCTGGGTTTCTATCCCAACAGCTCACAAGCACTAGAGCTCTGTCTGCAAAGTACTTTTATTACGATATTACTTCATAGTTTTAGAAAGCTACATGGACACCGAGGCAACTGACATCTACCAGATTAAACTGTGTTATTAAAATCCTCTTATTTTCCCCATATTAGCTGCATTGCAGAAGACTTTGAAGTGTTGCTGAACTTCATTCAACATGGATGATGGTGATTCAATTGCAAACATAAGTACTAGTGTGCTCAGTTTCACTTGTATCCTTTGAGCATCATAGTGATAGACCTTGTCTTGCATGAATAGTTGTATGGGAATAGATAACATCAGTGAAGTGAAGCATCCAAAAGTTTCAGAAAAACAAGTTAATTTCAGAAGGCCAGTCTCCCCACAATCTTTTCAGTAGGGAAACGTTAACCAAAAAGGAGTTTCACCTCTCTTTAACAAGATTTTCACGTGGTGTTTGCCCATCCGTGTTCAAATAACATATCTTCAAAGAAGTATTTTTTTAAGAATAGTTTTGGTGTTTCATGGACAGTGAAAATATTGCATTATTGCAAAATTCAATATACACCTAAAAATACTTACGTATCTATATCTATCTATATATCTATATCTATTTCGCAGGAGGAGATCTTTGAGCTTCAGTAGAAGGTTTTAAAGTCAGTCAAAAGTAGTCCTGGGGCCCTTTAAATTTTGAAAACATGAAATTTGATCTAATGGGTGAGAGAGAATGAGAAATTTCGAATGAACAGATGGAAACGTGCAAAAAATCTAATTTTGTAATAAGCCAGAGAAATAACATAGGCACTGTGAAGAAAGAAAGGCAAAGCAATAAAACTCCTACAAGAAACCCAATAAGAACTTTTCAAATAAATGCACATAAACTACAACATTTTCAAAAAGATAATGTGTTTGCTATTTCCACAACAGTTGATACGTTCAGAAAACCTGGGTATTTTGTATTCTCTTTTGTGGCTATAAACTAACCCTGTCAGCTAAATTCACAGGTTTGGCTATCGAAATTGACATCTATAATCTGGAAAATATTTAAAGAGTATCTTCAAATGCTTTATTGCAATAACAGGAATTTAAAAAAAAAATATATTTGAATATTAGGGTGGTGCTTTAGCTACTTATTTATCTTTAAACTAAACAGTAACAGTAAAGGTGAAACCCCCTCTTAGGTCTATTCTCTTCCCATGGGCTTATTTGCAAGTTCTGCGATTTTTTTAACAATTTTAATAGGCTTCCCTGGTTCAATCGTCTTTGGAAAAAAAAAAAAAGGCATCAGCAGAAAGAAGCAAAAGCATAATTTCTTCTTTTGACAGAAAGTACAAGTTATGAGTACTGGAGCTCCTTAAGCTCAGCAGAGACTCTCAAGAGAAAATAGAAATTTCAATCTCCCAGCTTTTTGCACATTTCACTAAAGGCTCACAGATGGTAGCCCAGGGACTATGAGGCAAAAGGCAGAGTATTACTTTGATGGAAAGGTGTAACCTTGTGAACGATTTATATGAGTGCTGCTGTATGCTCTACACTGTATTCTGTTGGTAAGGATGTCAAAATATGATTTCCACCTTCCTAGAATGGTGAGAGTTCAAAGAGTTAATGTGGAGGCCATCAGTGATCAATTTGTCATAGGATTTTATGAGTTGGATAGGGGTAGAAGAAGCATCTCTCTACAGCCTAGTTTAATCTCACACCATCTATATTCTTCTAGTACAGAGTTTTGGTGAGATATTGTAGAGATGAGACATCTTTTCCATTATTTGGATGATCTAAAGAAATGTACTAGAGAGGATCACAGTGTCAGATAAATTGATTTGTCTATGAGAGATTTTTTGAGTGATATAATTTGGGGAAAGTAGAAAGGGGAATAATAGAGAAATGGAGGAGAAGGGAGTGCTTTATCCTCCTGTTTCAAGGAAGACTTAGTGTTTTTCAAATTCTCTATAACTAACAAAGGTTAAAAAGTACAACAAGTAAAGCAAGTTAGAACAGCAGTCTCAGAGGAGTTATTAAATTATCACAGTGGTGAAACTTGTAGAAATCTTTGGGTTGAATAGTTTGATCCATTTTCTAAAATTGTATTTTCTTCGGTCAAAAGAAATATTAAGTCTTCAGGGACACTCCTGATTATATTGGGATCTCAGAAAGATTGTCTTGGAGGCAGGTAACTTGTAGTCCATTTTCTTTTTTTCGCCTAGCACATCTCCTGCCTTTTTTCAATCTTCAATGTCCTTAAGCAGTCAGCTAGGCTTTTAAAACTACCACTGGTTTTTAATCACATACGTGAAGTTTCTGGTAGCCAGTAACACAGTTTAGAATTCCCTCCCATTCACCACTATATACAACATTTCATTTCTGTAGAAAGCTATGACAATTTTATGCTGAGAGAAATGCTGTGATGAGCTATTTCATATGTTTTTAATTAAAATAGTGTGGTTCAATTTAATGAATTGAATGAATGCCATATTTTGAAATGAAAATAAATGTTCACCAACATATAAAAGGGCAGCAAACAATTAACAGACAATAAATATGAACATTTAAAATTGTGACGTCTTCCTAAGAAAATACTGATGACGATGGTGGTGTCCCTGCCTACTGACCTATGGCCAGCACCTATCAATCGTGCCTTGGCAATCACCTGGGCCGAACCATCAGACTCAGAAGGTGTGTCCATAGCCGGGGACCCAGAGTAAAGACACATCCCAAGTTTCTGGAACCCTCTAGAATCTTCTGTTTTAAAAGCTTGTTGATTGGTTAATGTGAAGAGCCCTCCCCTTTGGTTACTGTTCATTGGTTATAATGTTGTAAACACACCCCATTGCTTGTACCCCATTGGCCCTGAACCCTGGATCCTCCCCTTTTGCTCCTCCCTTAAAAACCCCTGCACAACCCTCAGAGCCTTGGCGTTCTCTCTGTCCTTGGCTCGACTGGTAAGTCTGTTCGTGCTTCTCTGAGAACTCTCCTTGTCTCTAGCCTCTTCATCTCAGGGAACTTGATTGCTGGCTTGCTAGCACACTCACGGCAGGCTATCCTTAACTTGGGGTGGCTGTGCCCATAGGCATTGCCCGGCCTGGTGGTGTCCGACCTCCGGCCGCTTGATTCCAAGCCTAACCACCGAGCTATCCGTGAGGCGGTCAAGTGGTCAGATGACTTCAGATTCTATTGCTTAGGATTCCTTTCCCATCTAGCCATGGTGTCTGTGGAGTTTCTGTGAAATATATTTTAATCTTTTACTATGATAATGAGGACACATATGACACTTTCAAACTAGTATTATTAAGTACTTTCCAAACATTTTTGTGGCACTTATGTGTGTTTTTCTTAATTTTATAGATATTTTAAATAAATTTAGAAAACAATTCTAAATAGGTTTCTAAAAATCACATACTCTATTTTTTTGGGGGACAGTTTTGTGTGTTTTAATAGCTTCCTTAGAAAAGTCTAAATATCTAGAAAATTAGTATCTCTGACTTGGACAAAGATCTGATTTATATTATACTAAAGTAATATGATATATGCAAGACTTTGATTACTAATGTTATAGGTAAAATCAAAGCTTTTTATTGGTCCTGTGAAAATGTAATAGCTATTGACCATGGATTGTTAGTGTGTGGGCTATACATTTTTATGATTTTTTAGTGAAGTCATTAATTCATTTCTGGTAGCTGGACTATTTTGTTTCAGAGTTTCTGATTAAAATGGTATATCTTTCAGTTCTGGGAGTAAGGGAATGACATCCCCCCTCCTTTACTGTTGCTCCTGGCCTGGAACTTGCTTCCTCCAAATACTAGATTTAATGTTGTGGCTCTATTTGCTTCACTAAGATTACTTAACTGTAACAAGTAATGATAGGGATATTTTCGGAATCAAGGGCTGAGAGAATTGGAGCTTTAGATACTAAGACAGCTCTTTTTTATCTTAACAGAAAAGTCATGAAGCTGCTGAGAGCAACCATTGGTTCTGAACTCAGGGAAACAGGCATGATATTTGTTTGTATCCTGTAGTGTTAAAGTAGAGTAGATCAGAAAATATTCTTTTAGAGGTGTTAATCCCAGAAAAACCAGTAAATCTGGCATAGATAAATCTTAACAGTGGTGAAATATCACTCAAAAGAAATACAAGATGCATGAGGAAAACGGTAATTATAATCCAAGTTAAAATGTTTGTTTATGCTCAAGCTGAATAAAGTATCTGTGGTAAGTTAAAGCCTCATACTGTCTTAAAATTCTGATTAGCAAAAACAACAGGATTCAATTTTATCCTGGAGGAGTCTCCTCTTAATTACTGAAAGGAATGATCCTTCATGCTTTAGAATAAGTGTGTGCTTTTTTTTTTTCTTATAGCTCTTGAATTCATTACATGTATTCTAAGGGTTTTTAAAGCTGATTGCTCAACTAACTCATCTTAAAAAAACCTAAACAATGGGAAGACTTTGTAAAAATATGAATGATTGCCATGCACAAGATTGAAAAATCCAAAAGTTAGGCTTACCAGGCAGTTAAATTCGCATATTTTGTTATATAATAATTTTTATTATGATTGAGTTCATTGAGTGATAATTTTACTTCTTTGTTTTCTCTTTCAGAGTGTTTGGATAATATCTGAAACTTTCTGTGAGGTATTTTATTAATCCAGAGTTTTATCTTGGTCTTTTTAAAGTGCACAAGTTGCAGTCTAGATAAAAGAGAGTTAAAGAAAGGAAGGTGTTAAGGCACCCAATATTTCCCAGTAAGTGTAAAATTGGGATCTATATGGGAGTAAACACATTGTTTAAATAAAAAGTCTTGCTGCTCAAACTCAAAAGACTTCCACATATATTTTTGTTTTGCTTTGAAGATTGCCTATTGAAATAGAATAATCTATTTAAAATAAACATGGGTGTAATTAACTCATCTCTGGTTGCATTTCATAGTGAAGAGTTCCATCTCTGGAGGAATTAATTGTGTATTTTCAGAAGAAAGTTCCTTTGAATTAAATTGCAAATTTATTAGCCAAAAGCTGAGGTGTTTGATTTTTTTTTTTTTTTAATGTAAGTGCATATGCCATTGAAAATACGAGCAGATATTTTTAACTGGACTCAATGTCCTTGTTGAATATGGAAGAATAGAGAATGGGCTTGTTGGGTTTGTTGCCATCTCTGTTGTTCTGTGAAAGAACAGGTTGTAGAAGTTTCTAAAAGTTGCCAGCTCCATGATAGTTCTATTGAATTGCTGTTATTTAGAAAGAACGTGATGAAAAAATGAGTTACTGATACAAAATCTCTGTCCATCAGAATAGGACTGGATTCCTAATCACTGGCTTGATGTAGATTTATGATGATTTTGATCACGTATACTATTTGCAAGGTAGCCTTATGGGAACTTAGATGGCAGTGAATTGTTGTGCATGTATATAGTAAAGCAAAGAATGCCTGTAGAGACAACAGGAATATTTTGTGCAGAATAACTTTTCCACTATAATTTTCCGCTAAGTGTAGATTCCTACTGCAATTAGAGACTGATATAGTAATGAATAAACTATTGCGAGTTATTTAACCACAAAAAAAAGAATTTTTTATTTACTTCACTAGTTATGATTTCTAAAATGTTTGCTTCAAAGAAAACTTCAGCTCCTTATTAACTGGTGCTGATTTACTAGTCCTTTTAGCATTTCTTTGTGGACTGCATAACTCAATGTCTTGTAAAAAGAGCATAGAAATCAAACTCAGGGTTTTTTTTTTTAATCAGTCCCACTCACAAACAATGACATCAGACAAAAGGATGTGTTAAGGTAACTGTAAACTTATTTTGTATTATGCCATTCATAGTTTATGTCAGGGTCTGGCAGACATTAGGCTTAGTGAGGACAGATTCACCAGACTGCATTGCAGATGATATCACTGCCCAGGTATTTTAAAGCTCTGCCCTACATGATCACCCTCTCTCCAGGCTTAATAGGAGATCATTTGCTAAACCACTGACCTTAGACACAATGTCAGAAAACTTTTTTTTCTGGCTGGTAGTGAAGGGAAAGGATGAATTCTGAGACAATTCTTTGATGATTACTTTTTCTTCTGTGGCATTCTCAAACATTTTACCTTCATATGCAAAACCCAGATTTTGATTTTTATTTTTTTTTTCTTTCATACTCCATAGTAATGTTTTAATATTAAAATGTGTTTTCAAAGCCCCACTGTGTTTTCTCTAACAGTAGAAGAGAAGCATCAAGGCTAGCTTTAGACCTCATGAGGGTAAAAGAAGAAAGGCTCATTCACAGGATGACTCTTAGTGATGATTAGGCTCCTGTTCTCAATAACTCTCTGAAAGGATTAGGGCAAGTAGATTATAGACACCTTTGTAACATACACTCTTTAGTCTTATCAGGGAGTTACAAAGAATCAGTCTAGCAAAAAATTCCCCATGTGGGAGATTACACTGGATTTTAACTACCTAGCTTTTTATCATAAAGTTAAGTAGTTAAGTAAGGCTTGCCAATATATATTTCTAAAAACGCTGTGTGGATGAGAGAATAGCTGATATGAGGTCCTTTTGAGATAGAAAATACCTATTTTATCTTACCTAAACCCCCACTACATTCTATTACTTCCTAAACTTCTTTTGTTGGCTAGCACTATCTTTGGTGAGAGAATAAATCATGCCATTTCTTTCCTATAAAACACAAATTTACATTTGTACGATGTAAGACAGTGAACAAACAGTTATTATGTATAGATATCTTCCAAAAAGTCCAATGTAAGTGCTAAACAATTCACTGCACTAAAAAATATGCTTTTGAAAACAACATGCCTGTCAAGAAATCTCAGGTTAAATACAGGTCAGTTTGAAATACAGCAGATAACTGCAGGTGTGAAAGGGCATTGAGCACTCAGACAACGAAATAATTGTGGAATTTTTAGTCAAGAGCAGCTATGCTTAAGATGTAATATTCTGGAGGCAGAACTGGAAAGATGTGCTGGTTTTGGCTGGTGTAGGGTAAGTTTTCTTCCCAATGGCTTGTACAGGGCTCTGTTTTGAATTTGTGCTGAACACAGGGTCGAGAACATAGAGATGTTTTTGTTATTGCTGAGCAGGGCTTACACAGAGCCGAGGCCTTTTCTGCTTTTTCCACTGCCGTGCTGGTGAGGAAATTGGGTATGTGTGGGAGGCTGGGACAAGACATAGCTGGGACAGTTAACCCAAACTGTCCAGACCATATGACATCATACTCAGTATATAAAATGGGAGGAAAGAGGAAGGGAGGGAACATTTGGAGTGATGGTGTTTGTCTTCCCAAGTCACCGTCTTGTGGGATGGAGCCCTGCTCTCCTGGGGATGGCTGAACACCTGCCCGCCCGTGGGAAGTGGTGAATGGATTCTTGGTTTCGCTTTGCCTGTGTGTGGCTTTTGCTTTTGCTACTGAACTGCTTTTATCCCTACCCTCAAATTTTTCTAGCTTTTGCCCTTCCAATTATTTCCCTGATCCCACCTGTGGGGGAGTGAGTGAGCAGCTGTGTGGGGCTTGGTTGCTGGATATGGTAAAACTACGACAAAAGAACATAAGCACTTTTGAATTTTGGAGGAGGAATAGATTGGTAAAGTTGATTTCTTCCCAAGAACTAGTTGCAGTCTGAAACGTGACAGACAAAATGGGGTTACCAAATTGCTGTTTTTTGGAAAAAGGAAGAAACCTGCTTTATCCCATCTTCTGCTCTATGTAAATTTTTAAGATACAATATGGAAAGAAATTGATAGAATGTACCTAACTTCTTGTGTGTATGTGAATGTGTGTTTGGTTTTTTGTTGTTTACTGTACAGTAGTCACATAAAAAACACTTCCAAAAAACCGTGGTTATTACTAGCTTTGAAAATACGAGGAGAAAATGAGACTTTTTATTTTGAATCATTAGTGGCATTTGCTTTGAAAGTGTCAAGCATTGACAACACTGTGGGAGTTCGTAGTTCCTAGAACCAATAAAACCCCAAATAAAACTGTCCTCATAATGTATATCGAGGAATCTAATAGAACTCTTCCTAATTAATTACTGCCTAATCTTGTTTTGCCCTGTTTTAACAAAGCTGGACTTGATTATGTTCAGAGGAAATCATCTTTAAAAATCCTTGCCAGCTGTGGGGGCAGTTAGTGAACAGGCAACGCCCCACTCATTCAGCAATTTTATGTCTCATCTTCATGGTGGAATTAATCAATTAATTTGGTTTAAGCGATATAGTAAGATTGTAGTATGAAAATCCTGTTGATTATACAGGGACTTGTGTATGTGATGTTAAAATTGAAATCCATTATGCATCTATTACTGACTGAAAATTCAGAACAGCTTCTAAGCCGTGTAACATTTTAAACGGCTTTTTTATTCTAGCAAGATTTAGTCTAAATGGAATTTGTGTTGGTAGTTCAATGTATTGTCACTCAAGTCCATGACCTAGGAAATAATTTTAATTCTTCCTTGACCATTATTATTCAATGTCTAATTTAAGAGGATTTTTTTTCTGTATAGTTTTTCCCAGGCAGCTTATAATGTCCATTTAACTCTTTGCAGTCAGTCCTTATTAATGGGTAAATTTTCACTGAGACATATGAAAGCTAGTTATCATATTCTCTGCAGAAACATTTTCTAGATCTTCAGTGAAAATATCCCTATATCTCAGTCTTATAGATATTTTATTGACTATACTCCTTACTTCTTCCATTTTTTTCACAATATTTTTTAATAATGAAAGGCTTGAAGAAATAACAAGTAGATTTTTGAGCTAAAACCCCCCCTATTTATAATGAATTTCTTTGCTCTGTAATTTGAAAGCTTTCTGAGAATGGAGCAAAAATTTTAAAATGTGATCTCACAACCCTTATTCCCCTTAAAGATGAATGTTGTAAAGCTTGGTTATGATTTAAGGAGAAAAAAAGCAAAACAATGGTTGCTGCCAGGCAAGCCTATTAGAAACATAACACTAGTTAGAGAGATGACTGTACAGCACTGAAATACTTTTGTGTGTGGTTGTGTGTGTAAAAGAGATTCAAAATGTTAACATTGGTGCCCTGATGAGCAAAAAGATATTCAGTGAGTTGCCAAAATGAGTCAGAGGATATTTAAGTGTTCCTACTCCAGTAAGGCAATAACACAGATGGTAAATGAAGCATTTTTAAAAATGTCCAAAGTAGACTACCATCTAACAGTCATAATTGATGAGGTGTCGATCGACAAAATTTTTCCACCATGTTGGCAAAATCGTGGGTAAAGAAATGCAATAGGCAATTTCTCTGTCATGTAAGGACCACGTACTTTTCTATCTATGTTAAATGCACAGCCATGGTAGATCAAACAATCTCTTGTTGACTGATACAGTGTTATTTTGAAATAGAGTGGGAAACCACTATGAAATGCACAATACTTTTTTATTGACCAAGGTTCAAAGAAGGTGGAATAACTTTTGCTGTTCACCATTTATTATTCTGTTACTTTGCAAACAAACGAAACCACCTATAAATTGTTTGACAAAGGAACTGAATGGAGCCTTTTTTTCACCATAGCTTCCACATCTATCATTATGTCATGTTCCCAGTTTTGTTCTGTCATAAATTGCTATCACAGTAAATCTTGACAAATTTTGAAAAATAGAGCTAGTCCTCATAATAAGAGCATGTTTGTTTAAAAAAAGTCTGTCATTCCTTGTGAAAAATCCAGTGATGCTCCAGAATACATGAAATCTTTGTCAACAAATATGAACTGAACCAAATGTTGGGTTTAACCCCAGCCAGGAACTAAGCCCCTGCAAGCCTCTTGCTCACTGCCCTACCATCAGGATCAGGGAGAGAACTGGAAGAGTAAAAGTGAGAAAACTTGAAGTTTTGGATAAAGATAGTTAATAGGTAAAACAAAGACTGTGCACAAAAGCAAAGGAAAATAAGGAATCAATTCACTCCTTCCCATGGGCAGACAGGTGTTCAGCCATCCTCGGGAAGGCAGAACTCCATCATGCATAAGAGTGACTTGAGAAGGTGTGGTGGTTTTCAACATGAATTTGGTTTTTTTATAATTTGTATTTATATGTCTATGATGTGGTGAGCAATGAGGGTCTATGAACAAACCATGCATCATATGGAAAAATTGTATTCTGATGACTTTACTGTTTTCTTTTCATATCTGTATATTATAAGAAATAGTGAAAACTAGCAAAACAATGTTGCAAACTCGTGAAGGCAAACAGAAGCACCTTCACAATTTCTGAATTTTGAGAAGCTCCAAATAAACTGCTGCTAGCTTTGATAATTCTGTTGTACACTCAAATAATTTAATTCCTTTCATCTTTCATTGTCTGTGTTTTATCTGTGTTTATCTGTGTTTTATCTGTGTTTAGCTGTGTCAGTGTGGCTTGATTCAGCACAATGGGTGGTGGCTGTCGCTGATAAAACTATATCCATCAATTCTTAAAAAGAGAGGAGAGGTACACAGTAAAGAATAAGCATTTCTTCAACACATATACGAGAAGTATTTGATATGAATTAGTTTATAACAAGTCACGGTAATTTTCTATAATGTGATTTGGAAATGAATGCAAGACTTTTTACAAGATTGACGCTATTTTTTACATGAGCAAAACTATATTTAAGTTATGCCTATAATATCCAAAGAAAGGTCTGTTCTGACAAAGTATTTGCTCTCATTTTCTGGTCTCAGTAAAATTTAGTGTAAAGTCAAATGTTTCTGATACCTTCATGAGAGAGGAAATGAGTGTCAAGGTTACAAAGAGCAACAGTAATTCAGTATTCAGGGGGTTTTGTTTGTTGTAATTTTTGAGTCATATTGTTTCATGCTAGATAAAAGAAAAAGTGGGCTGGAAAAGTGCAATACATTGCAAGGAAATAGCAAATATGCTTGAGCTTATACTTAGAACAGGGTTTTTTTTCCCCTTCATTTTGTCATTTAGTCCTTATTTTATGGTCCTAGAAAGACCAGTCATGACCCTACTTGCCTGTCCTCCCCTCCCCTTTCTTCCTCCCTTTCCTTACCATACCATCTGGTTTCATTTAAACTTTTCTGCATGGTGTTTTTTGTCTGGAACAGATTCCCTTTGTCAGTCTAATATACCTTCCCCAGTTCCTCAAGTTCCTTATTAAATTACTTTTCTGAAATAAGATTCCTTTCAGCTCTTTCACAGTCTCCCTTAGTAACATCAACAGGGAGATAACTCAAATTCATTAGTGTTAAAACATAAACTGATAAGACTCAGAAGTACTCTCATCTACTGAATGCAGCTGTCTCATAATACCATGAAGATTTTTGTGTATTTTGTCCAAAGGAAAATCCTCACTGGTGTGATATGAAATGCAATTTTCTTCAAAACAATTCAGCAAATTGTTATTCAGTGGAAAGGTGTGATGGGTTTGATTCTTCACATAAGAAATTCAGTGGAGCAGACTGCAGATGGTATTTCCCTGCCATCGTTCAATGATGAATTCAATGAACTTCTTGATTCAAGAGACTTTGCCACGTAGTCGGGGCCAAGTTTATTTGTCTAAGGGATTGGGAAGATTGTCTTCATTTATATCGAAGGGGGAACATTCTACTGAAGTGATGTATACAATAGAGCTTTTTGGGAGGGGGCGTTGTGTAAAAGTTATTAAAATTTAAATGAAAACAATTATTTCTTCATAAAGTAGATAAACAGATATTTACTTATTCTACTATAGAAAACACAATTATGTATTTACCTTGTGTACTGTAGTCTTTAGACCAATCAGATATTAGATCAAATCAAGGAGTTAGTTAAGCATTTAGATTAGTAAGACTTACATTAACGATGAAGTACTTTTGTGATCTATGCTTGTGGTTTTTAGATATATTTTTATTTATTATATTCTGCTATTTAGTACCTTTTAATGAAATATGAGGTTATTTCATTTTACGTAAGTAGTATTTCTTCATAATGCTACCCAAGCCAAATTTTTTGTGGAACAAGAAGTATACTTTATGTTGTTTCTGTAACTTAAATGAAACTTCTTACAGGCAAGGGTTTATGAGAAATTCTTTTGTGTTTTCCAACTGAAACAAAGTAACTACATGGCTCAGAAGCTTGCCTTTAAGAGCATGGATCAACCACTGGGCTTTTAGTGGAACTATTTATATATTTAGAGTATGAACACAAAATTGTGAATGTGGGACAATACAATTCATGTGATGTGTCATTTCCATTGCAAGAATACAAAATACAAAGCAAAATGCTTATCCTATAGTTTAAATGCTGAGATGTAGCCTCTATTTGCGTATTCAGATGCCCAAATTAATGCGAGATTGTCAGTTTAGAAAAATCACTCTGTTTCACTTTCTGGATTTTCTTTACAGGAAATCCAGGTTTTTAAACCAGGCTTTTCTCGAAGCCTCAGAAACTAGATACTGTTTTTCTTTTATTCACAATGAAATTGCGTGTGTGTACTTACCATTTACTTTTGTACTTGAATCCGTTGCACAGCATTGTATTAACAGGGCTTTTCCTTTCTTGCTGATTATTTAAGATTTAGAAGTACCTCTGTTTTACTTTTCCTTTTAGCTTTAAAAAAAAAAAAGCATCCTTATTTCAACAAGTTAAATTCCATCAAGTAGTGTAAGCTGAGCCCAAGAATGTTTGATCTTCTGAAAGGGAGTTCTTTGATCAAATATATATTTTAATGTTGTTGGGTTCTGATTTCAGAAATTATTTAAATGCAACAAAATGAAGTTAAACTTCAATGATAGCTTCATAAACTATATGCATTCCAAAACTCAAATAACAGATTACAGTATATGTAAAAATTAATGGATTGTTATCCAGGAAAGGTAAAGAGGGAAGAAAGAAGCTATTAAGAACAACCTATGTTATGCTCCTAAGATTATTTCTGTAGTAAAATGACTACAGACACATGAAGAAAAACTTGGTCTAGAAGAAAAATGGACCAATAGTAGTTTCTTTAAAAATTTTTTTTGGGATTTTAAGGTCATTTCTATAGTGAAAATTACTTTGGAGCTGTCACAACAATACTGGAGTCTATTTCAAGGGATAATTGGCAAGAATCTCAGTTATTATTCTGATAAAGTTGGTTCCAAGGTCCAAATTTGCTATACATGAGGGTAATTTTTCCTAAGGCTAGAGAAGGAATTTGTTCCCTGTGAGGAAGGTACAAATGCATCTAGGACACCAACAGCCTTTGGGTCACTGACATAGTTTGTACAATTTAAAGTTTTGAAAGAAAATATAGCAGGTTCAAAAGCAGTAGCTATCTTTGAAGTTTGAAAGCAAAGTCTTCCCAGAGGAGTATGAAAAATACGTCAAGTAATTAATGTTGTATGATATAAACGCCTAACGCAACTGAAAAAAAGATTTCTGCTGTATTTAACAAACTATGAAATAATCATTTACTTTTTACAGATTCTGTATAGTTATTTAAGGGGATGAAAAATTTTTCACAGTTTTAATGAAACTTCTGTAAAAACATGTTGCAGAAGTGTGCTGAGATATGAGTCGTCCAATAACCTCAGTTTTTACACAACTTCTCAGAATTAATAGATAGTCACAAAATTGACATGTTTGATAAAACAGATTAAGAGAGGACAACTCTTTGACACTGTACACACTGGTGAGTAGAGATTCCCACAATTATTTCAGAACTATTGCTCTTTGTCAATTTAAAGTAATTTAGGCTGTGACATTTTCCTGTTGTAATTGTGGGAATTGTATTACATTACATAGATCTTTTAGGCTACATGAAGCTTTTAGGTTTTCCATAAGATAAAAAAAACCCCATTCTGGTCATCTTCAAGCTGGAAATTAAATAGAAAGGGTGCTTCCCCCTTCTGCCATCCATGACAGAAAAGCAAAATTGCTGTTCTATCCGGGAATGTCAAAATTCCTCAAAACCCGGTGATGTTTTCTGATACATCTCTCTGTGTCTGTCCCACAAACTGTCATTTTGTTGTAAATATAATAATTTCTTGTTCACAAATTAGGTGAAAATTGATGTGCATTTATGGCAGGTAAAGGGGAAAAGTAAGTTCTTTGATTATTTCAGTATTTCATAGCAATATATAAATGGGCTGCCACTCACTTGAAAGAATGAATCACCGTTTTGCCTCAGACAAAACAGATTTCTGTGACCTTTTATCTGCTAGAAAATATAAGTAACGAGTCATTATTGATGTCATATTGTCCTGGTTTCTCTTAAACATCCTTTGAATGATGGGCTAAACTTTCCCAGAGAAAACTCTTGTTTTCATAGATGACATACTCTGTAGCTACATTTGCCACAGGTAAATTTATTTCACAGATTTATTTCATGTGGCGAGGACAATATGGGACACTATTATGTAGTTAGAACAAGAGATCTAATTCTTTGGGACTTGCTGACCTGGCCAGTCTATACCAATACTACATTTCAAATGAAACTGAGTTGCTTTAGTATTTTATTCATTTATTTTGAAGAGACTCTCTCAGGGTCTTTACTACTTGTGAAAATCCCATGAATTCACTTGGAACAAGTGCTAAGAGGCAGAAAATTGTTCCCAGTTCCTCCAGGTGAATCAGTGTCATTTTGAACACACACGTTTGAAAGACGCAGTATTAATATTTTGACTTTTTTTAAATTTTAGGACAGGTGTATTTTGTTTTTGTAAGTGGTAATGATTAGTTGAGAATCTGTGGTTTCTATTCTTTCCATAGCCATATTTTTAGAAATCCTTCAGAAGGGGTGGAGAGAAATCAGCTAATGACCTCAGGATCAGCTGTCAGACTGCAGGTTTGCTTTGAGGACTTAGTTTGTGCTAACATCAGAGTTGCTCCCATGTTTACTGTGCCTTGGTTTTGTCCACATCAAAAAGACTCTCTATAAAAGTAAAGTGATAGTTCACTAATTGCCTGTTCTATTAATTTGTGACAGTGAACCCAAGATGCTTCTTGTTTATATAACCATTGACAGCACAGCTGAATTTATGCCCATGGCATCACCTATGCAACTTCATAGTTTTCATATTTTGCCTTTAGTGACATTTCTGAAGCACCTTTTTCCCTGTGCTCAATAGACAATCCTTTCAGAATAAGAAACAAGATCACTTGCTCTTAACAGCTTGTTTTGAAGAAATGACAGAAATATTAATGTTTTGTGATGCCCCAAGACAAGCAGTACTCAAAAAAAATGTAATTCATATTTTATAATTTGAATGAGAGAGACATAATGAATTCACCTGATTTTAAAAATGTCAGATGCACTTTTTCTATTAAAATGAGCAGTTAGGAGGCTGAATACAAGTTATGAAAGATGAGGTGCTGGTTTTCATGAGACAGACTATGAGGACACAAATGCATTTTATATTACAAGATACTGTAGTGTTGTGGACCAGTGTATGGGCAGAACAAATTCATAGTTTCCTTGTAAGTCAAGATGAGAAAGTAAACTGTATTTTTCCGCTGTTCAGATAAGATCGGGAGTAACGGCTTTTACAGTTGACTGCTTCTCCAAGTTCATAGACCTGACATTTGAATTTCATATTGACAATAAGTTACGGAACAATAAAAATCATTATACGCTGTGATACATACCAAATGGCTTATGAGATTTTGATTCAATAAAACAATTCCATGAAAGCAAGTAAACACAGAACATATTAACCTATATTTTCAAGATATAGACAGTAGACTCAATATTTGTCTGACAATTTAAATATTAAAATAATGGATTTATTTACTTCTCCTTTATGAAATAGAAATCTATGTAGCCCTAGACTGAATATTCAGCTTATAACAGGCAACATAAAAAAGTTTTACATAACACAAGGCTGGCTCTGATTTACCAACAGATTTCTTATTTGTTACTGAGTGCCACTAAACATGTACTGCATATGGGTGATTTTTCAAACACTAGTTCAGACTTTCTGGATCACAATGTAGGAAACAATTTCTATCATATTCTAAAGGAAAAAAAAGAAAAAAGGAAGAAAATACAGCCATTTGAAGACATGAAAGAAAAGACTAAGGAAGGTCAAAATGGGATTTAAAACCCACGCTGGCTTTTGTATGGCTTTTGTGATACTGTTTTCCCTCTCAGATATTAGAGTAACAGTCATAATATTGGTAGAAATATGTTGAGAGCTGTTCAGAGGTGAAGCCAAGCACATCAATTTGATTGAAGTTCAATGTTTGGAGACAATGAAGAATTATCGACCCCAATATACAAAAGAACCCAGTCCTTTTCAAAGTAGGTGCACTGAGTGCTGAGAATTGCAGCTTATTCAGCCTGTGGTAGTCTCAAAATTACGAAGTCCCAAGGAGAAATGGAAGCAGTTTTGATTGTTCCCTACTGGAAAAAAAAAAAACCAAAACAAAACAAAGCAAAACAAACAACAGCAAAACCCCACAAAACCCCTAAAAAACCTAAACCATAAAACTTTTAAAAAAGCCATTGTGCTACTCTGTATTGCAGAGTCCTTTCAAAATAATTTCTACTTGACTCTCATTCATTTCTTTCCATTGCTGAGATTTCTTTAGACTTATTTGTCCTTACTGTCTATGGAGATGAAGCATGTGACTGGAAAAAGAATGACAATAGGTTGTGGGATGTGGGTCTAATTTTTCTGGTTTAATCAAGAACAGGTCTGAGATTACTATTAGTGTAAATAAAATAAATTTGAAGATAGCACATTTTCCTGCAAAGTAAAGCTTAAAAAGTGCGTATTTTTAAGTGCTACTACTCTGGAAAACTAGAGTTTATGACAGAGAAAATGCAAGATACTCCCTTTCATCATCAGTTACAAATTCTCCTGTCAGTTCAAACTACATTAAATTAATGGTGATAGAAAAAAGGCCAAAAGTTGTTGGTTTAGAATTGTCTGTTTCTGCTTAATGAAGCAGGATGGTTAATGAAGGCGAGAATGATATCAACACTGAAATTTTGTATAAAACACCTGAGTAATGCTTAACTGGTTGCTGAAACCAGACTAAAGTATTTTGATTCTTATGCAATTTCACAGGTGAATTGCTTAAAACTAAAATAGTGAAAAGACATGCTTCAGTTTGTCTTTCTGGACATTTTTTACTGACTTACTTCGCTGTGGCTACTTGGAGGCAAATCCAAAAAAACCAAATAAAATAATTTTTATTGGACACTTTCCTGGACTAAATGTCTTTATTACTTAATCATCCTAATAAACAGATTTTATTCCTGTTTGTTCCTGTTTATTCCTGAACAGATTTGGTTCGTCTTAATCATAGCACTAATTTTATCAGTGGTGTGATATACTGCGGTTTTAATGTAACTCTTAACTTCTGTCCTTAGCAATAGACATCGAAGAAAATAATGTTGAACATTAATAAAAAACCCAAATCCCCTTCACTATTGATAGAACACTGACACAAGTGCTTAATCTGACTTGTATTTATAATTATTAAATATAAATTTAGACATATTAAATAAATGGGAAAATTTAACTCACTATGAACTGTACATATTTAAAAGGGGACAAGAAGAGAACTGCATTATGTGCAGCAGTAAGAAATATTTCAAAGCTATTGGGCTATTGTAACTAGAAAAGAAAATGTCTTTACATCTGTCTATAACACTGAAAATAAGGAGGCTGGAAGTTCTTAAAGCCCGGAAGCTATGCAGAGTGACTGATTGGAAATCCTAGGAATCTGTATTATGCTAGAAAACTTCAGTGAGTCTGTGAAGGTGTTTGATAGAGTCCTGTTTGTTAGATATTTGAGAATCAGACTACATTACCACCCTCCTCCTCTTCCAGGTTTACTCAGACATGGCACACGGTGAGGACAGCACTCCCTGCAAAAGGTTTTAAAAGTAAACAGTGTGCATTATAGTACATACATAATTCTTCTAACTCTGTCTTTTATTCCTAATGGGGTACAACTGGGTATAAATAGATAAAATATGCACAGTTATGCATATTACAGTATACTTTGGTATTGGAAAGTTACTCGATAACTGCTAGGCTGTCTCAGATTTTAAAAGTCACTGTCAGGATCTTTTCCAACTGTGACACAAGGATACTATGAAGTTAATTGGCAATAGAAAAAAATCTTACAAAATCCAAATACCATTTTATCATTGAAACCAAAATGACTTCAGTGTGACCCTGTAAAGCAGTGTATTGATTTTCAACTTCTATTATTACTGTGCTTTACCTACCTATGATTCCAGGTCAGCTCAATTTTCAGAAAGGTCTGAGGTCAAATACAGATTTACTCTTCCCACAATAGCAAAAAAAAGAAGGCTTAGGTGTGTGAGCACAAAGGCTTAATGCATGAAAGAAATTATTACGACAGCATTTCTATTTGTTCTTTTTCCTTATGGCATAATTTTATTGACAATTATAGGAGAAGAACAGAGGTATAGGAATAGAAGCAGGGAAAAGCATGATTCATCGATCTATACAGCATTGTAACTTTGTAGAGCATTCTTTAACCTCCACAGGTGTTTGAAGACACAGAGAAAAGGAGAGGTACTCTGCTGGATTAGGAAGATGTTTTCAGCAGAAGTATGAGAAATGGAATTTAATAAAGGAGAAGTGAAAAATACAGATTTTACCAATTCCCGGAAATTTATGATGGTATTGCAATCTCAGTGTTTATTTAATAATTCTGTTTATACTGAAGATATTGCTGTGCTACATAAGAACCTAGAGTCCCTAATCAAGGCCAGGTTCACACTAGGCTGAATGTTAATATACATACTTGAAGACATTAACAGAGGATAGGACAAATAGCATATCAATATTTAGAGTATACAAAGCAGAGTTACTGGAAAGTTCCAATAATCCCCTGAATGGAAGAAAAAACTTCAACAGTCAGTGGTGAACTTGAATAACACAACAGGTTCTGCAGCCTTTATTAATAATTAAGGAGTCTACTTTATGTGAAAAATTCTTTGTTTGATATAAGCATAGCCAGGTGAATCTATCATGCTGGAAATTGCTAAATATTTTTCTCACTTCTCCTAAGTTCAAAATATACCAGTTAATTTTTCTTGTGCCCAGAAATGTAGGACTATGCTGAGACTGAGTCTAAATCCAATTAATTTTAATCCTACAAATAAAGAGTTTACGAAGTTTGAAGATATGAAAACTAGTGTTGTTTTAAAATTCTTATTTTACTGTAGTAACAGCATGAGTAATCCAAGCAAAACGTTATTGTAAGAAGTGAGCATGTGTGAACAATTATCAATTATGCCAACAAGGGATTTATGATGTAGGTGTAAATTAGCATTTCATATGCCTCATTGCATATGAGTAAAGGTGGCAAGGAGATTCCCCTATGGAATAATCACAAAGTCTGTCTTCTCGTGTCCATGGATGGGGATTGCACACATGCTGTGCTCTCCTTCTCTTGTCAGAACAGCATCCAACCAAAAAGACAAGCCAGTAAGCATATATATAAAAAAAAGAGATGCTGTGGTAGCTCTAAGGGGATTCATTTCTCTGTCCTGGATATCCCCCTAGAGAAGAGCATGCACATGCTTCTCTATGGCTTCTTTATCCACATCACTCCCCTAAAATAATTGTGGAAAGTGCCACGTGATTTTAAGCTGACTATAATGAGCCCAGCTTTACATCTGTAACTGGTGTTCCACATAAGCAAGTTCGGTTTAGGGGTGTGCAGGGGTCTGATTCAGGGCTGAGTCATCCCTAGGTGTCAGCTGCTGCATCACTTGTACCACTGCATGTGAAGGTGAAACACCCCTCTGGCACTGACCTTTCTTCAGTTTGTGAGATGTAACAGCCAGAGCTGGCAGCACTGCTATCCGTATTAGAAAATGTCAATACATATCTTGCTGTTAGATTCAGAGTCTATTTGTACAACCTTTAATCAGTATTAGACATGACATAGGTCAATGCAGTATCTTCGGAACCCAGATTCAAAAGCTTTGCTTCAAAAGCATTACAACACAAATCATACGTCTGAATGTTTATCATTCCAAACATGAGGCAACCATGCTTTGAAAATGTCAGAAGGATCTATATCTTGTTTGCTTTCTTTCTATCTCTTTGAAAGTTCTAGCCGCAATGATTTCTCATGGATGATTTTTTGGTTATGTCTAACACATACACAAACACAGCTATTATGCTTTAAAGAAATAATCTCTTTTGTATGTTCATCTGTTACTTATGTTCTTATAAAACTCATAAAATAAAAATACATTAGTTCCTGAGAAAGACTGTTGTTTCTGACGAGTCTATTTTTTCATTCATTCATTCGGAGAGTCAGATACATACTTCAGGTTTTATAGACAATATATTAAAAAAAACATGACTCTGTCTATAGAGGAGAAGTCTTTCCACTTCAAATATACACTGTGTACTGAAATTCAGGTTCTTATATTGGAGGCCAAATATAGATTTTTTCCAAGTGTTTAGGAAATGTTGATAAATATTGAAGAAATTAGAGGGATTGAGTATAATAATTATTACAAAAAAGAGAATGTTATGTTAACATGCCTCTACCAAAAGTTCATGACTTAATATTGTGTTTTTCACAAATCTTTCCATATAATAAGGAACGTTTATGTGTACAATTTTCTTGAGAACTGGTTCGTGTGATGAAGTGCATTATTTCTTGTAAAATGAAAAAAAATTAACATTTAATTCCATTTATTAAAATAGAAAAAGATATTTGAGTCAAGGGCATCATTAAATAGATTCCTTGTTCAGGACTCTATAACCTAGTTGTAGTTACTGTGGCAGTCGAAATAGAAGTAGAATTTGTGGGTCTGATGCTGATCTTAGTTCTTTCAATTATATGTGTGTGGTGGTTAGGGAATATAATCACTATCAAAGCCACTGCGAAGACTGCAGTATTAAAGCAGGAATTTCAAATATCTGCTTGGAACATTTTCCTAAGGTTTAACCACTGAGATCTGCTATAATTTTTTTTATTTGTTATGCTTGTTTTGTCTGTTTCTTTACTGGTCGTACTGCACACGCAAGGGAGAGCAGTGCTCCTTTGAGGGAGGAGAACTGGCAAAAAAGACGTGGGAAAGCTATGGGGAGAAATGATGTGATTAATCTCTTCTGACTAGGTATCTACAATGTGGTTGTCTGCTTTCGAGCTTTTAGTCAGTGGAGAAAAAGGGGTACTCTCAGGATGCAGCTCATCTGACTTATTTGTAGATATCTGTTTCAGGATAAAACAGATTGCTCCTCAGAAGAGCCTGTGTCTCCCTACCAGCTGTGAAAGAGAGCTAGATAATTATTTCAAAAGCATTAATCTATATTATAGATGCTTATGTTTTGTCAGATGAATCCTACTGATTGCCTGTAGTGAATGGAAAGAATGAGAAATTTATTTTATTCTAATAAAACTGCTCAGTGTTGGAGCAAAATGGTTATGGTAATTTGGACTGAATCTTTTTGCAACGTTAAACGTGGTGGAAGAAAAGCAGTGTAACACTAAATTGGAAGAAATGCTGGTATAGTATTAAGCATGCAATTGGTCCTACACAAAACAACAATGCAATGAACTGTGTGTGTCTGGGAGGATATTTTTTTGTGTGCCAACCACACAGGATGTTTTCACAGTTGCAGAAATGAGATAGCTTCAAAAGTGAGGGAGGAGAGGTCTGTAAGGGACGGCAGTCCAGCGTGTATCACAGAGCTCACACACTATGGTGGTGTGGGAGGGTGTCTTGCTTCCATGTGCAGTGTATCATGGCCCAGAGATTCCTGGGATAACCGTGCTCTGTGCCAGCCAGGTGACAGGAGACACGTGTCACATCAGCCTTGTTTACACAGCTCCGACGGTAACAAGTTGAGTTAGCACTTACTGCTGCACTCCAGGCATGTGCCAGTCCCAGTGTGGTTAGGGCAGGTGTTTCCAAGCTCTGTGAATACAGTCAGAAAGTAACAAAAACTGGCTGCTATGCCCCATCCCTCTGCAGTGCTACAAGTTGGATTGCAATTTGTAAAGCAGGCCAAAGTGCTGGACATCAATGACTTATCCGGACAAAAATGTCAAAAAACACTGATTAGTGTAAAACTCTCTAAAAGCGGTTTAATAAGTCTCTATTTCTGGTATAAATGCATGTCAGTATCAAGAAACCAAATTTTGCGGACTGGAAGACTTTAGGAAGTCAAATTATATAACTCCCCTCAAGTCGAGATATGTGTGAAAAAATTAGATGATTCAAAGTTCATTGTTACATATCTCTGCATTTTGAGTGAATCTTGTTTACTCAAAATAATTCCAAATTTTCTGCACAAAAGTAAGAATAGAAGAGAGAATATTTTCTTCATACTTAATGATATAGAGATTTTTATCACTGGATATCCGATATACATAAAAATATATATAATATAATTGTTTATATATAGATAAGTGTCTGAATATATCTCTCTGGAGATATTCAAAACCCAGCTGGAAGCAGTCCTACACAATTTGTTCTAGCTGACCCTGTTTGAGCAGGAGGCTTGGGCTAAATAATCTTGAGAGGTCCTTTCCAATATAAACAATTCTGTAGTTATATTAATGCATTTAAGTAGATTTTAAACCAAAGAGATTAGAAAAAATCTGGTTTTGCACTATATTGTTTTTCCTTTTTTTTTTTTTCCCTCTAAAATATTATTGAGAATCAATTATAGTAGAAAAAAAGTCAGGCAAAATGTCTGCATACAAAACTTCAATCAAAAGTCCAGATTTCATCATAAATCACAGATTTCCAATGTGAGACTTTGGATCAAGCTTGCATTTGCATTTAATTTTAATGATAAACTCAATTCAGAACTTCTTTTTACATGACAGCCAAGATGCATTTTCTTCTAAATCTCTGTGCTCTTTTTCAACCTTGGCAGTATCAAGTTGTCATGTTCTAATTAATTTTATTTGTTAGATCAAGGAAAAAAACATTTGCAAAGATAACTGGAAAAACAAAAGCCTAAAATACAGCCATGGATTGTACAAAATCATTCAGAAAATCTGACAGGTTCTTAGAAAGACATCTGTGATTAATGCTCAGTTCCACTGGCAGTTCTCTTGTAAAATTCACTGACAATGGTTGCTAATGACCTTATCAGGCCCTACTCTTCTGGCGAAACCTTCTCCTCATCCCTTCCGTGCTAGAGTTGTGTGCCAGTCTGCTGTGAGACTGTGTGTGATCACGTGGAAATTACTGCTCTTTCTTGCTTTTGAATTCTAATAAGAAAGGGAATCAGGTGAGTCGGTTATGGTTCATTATGGATGCTGCAGAGGACGGAAACCTCAGAATTTCACAGTTTAAAGTAGTCAAGTTCAGACTGGGCTTGATACTGTGGGTAAACAGAGATAAGGAGGCAATGGAATTGTCTCCTTCCAGACTCATATAATATGCCCATGCTAGAGCTGCTATCAGATCTGTGGCTGATGTAAATTGACACAGTACGAGAAATTCAGCAGTTTCACTTAGAGATATCAGGTGGAGATGGATTCCAAAGGAGAGCAGCATGCTGGAAGGTAGCACCACCAACAGTCCTTGACTCTGCAAAGGTTTACAAAGGTGAATTCCAGACTGAGACATACTGTTTCAATTCTTTACTGAGTGTTGGCTATTAATTTTAAAAAATAAATCAAAACAGAGTTTATTACACAATGCATTTTCTTTAAATAATTTTCATATGTTTGTATTTTTTCACCCCTTCTTGGCACGTTACCTTACCATTTATAAGCACTTTCCTGATTATCACAGCTCCAATTTATTGTAGTTCTCATTATAAAGTTATTTTTCAAGTGACAGCTGAAGTTGTGAATGGATATTGAAATCTGTATGTGAGTTTCACATATGCAAACCTTGTGCTAAAAGTCCCACAATAACACTCACTATATACCCTCTAAAAAAACCAAAGTCAAACCGTGACATTAACTACAGAAAACTGGGCATATTTGTCTATTGCTGGTTTTGTCTTTCCTTTGCAGTCATATTTTTTTCTCTTTTCACACTGTTTGGGGATTTTTGTTTGGTTGATTTTGGATTTTTTAAAACATAATTGCAAGGTGCTCTGCTCTAAAATATCTAATACAGTTGGGTACTTTTTCCTGTTTGTTTGCTTTTCTTCTGTTAGATATAATTAGGAAATATGAATGTAATAATCATAAAAAATCTGCATTTAACTGACCAGATTTGCTAGCATTTTAAAATGACTCCTATATTCACCTAATGATAAGTTTGAAGCAGGGTTGTGATTCCTTTTGCAAAGTTCTGTATTATTTTAATGGTGAATATGTCCTTAAATGAATCTGCTGTAATATTCATGACTTATTTGGTTGTCACAAATTAACACTTAATATCACAATTAAGATGTATTAAATGGTCTTATAATAAATTACTGTTCATTTGGACAGCTGTCCATTAATAAATGAAGTGGACAAGAAGACTTGTATCTCTTAGGAATTTTTATTCTAATTATTAACAAAGAAGAACAGAAATACTGTACTAAACAAATGATACAGTTTGATGATGAGTAGGCAAATGCTGCAGGTGACATAAAAGATGTACCTCAGCTGAACATTAACACTCTTGGAGAAAGTCCTTCTATAAACTGTAAAGCTTATTATTTGTTGCATTTTCTAAACAATAATTATTTTTAAGGATCATGTTTTACTATTTTAAATACATTCCCCCTAAAACTAGTACACACAGGTGTCATATTTAGCTTCCAGTATTTCTTAACTGGCCCATACAGCCTCTGTCTTGGCTCCTGGCTGAGTTAGGCAACAAAAAATCTCGTACACACAGTTGCTGGAAGATACAATTCCTCTGAATCTCATTAGAGAGCCAAAACAAGTAGGCAGGAAAAAGTCCCGTTGATCAAACATCTTCTAGGAGTAAAAAAATATATTCTTAGTAATGGCAGAACACAGGCCCTTAGCTTGTGTTTCTAATGTAGATCCCTAACGTAGGCAATTGTAAGTGCCTTTTAGGTACTTTTCCTAGGGAAAAGGTACAGTCTTCTAAAATTAACACCTATAGACAAAGCCAAAACTGTGAAATTAACAGGTCTTCCTGAAAATCTTTCTAGTCTAGCGTTCCAGCAGGAAGTTGGGGTTGCAAAAGATGGCTGACTTCATACTGGAAAGCCTTAAAAAACCCCAAAGCATGCTCACAATGCTGTGACCTCCCCCGAAAAGAGATGCAGGTGAGTTACCATTACTGATCACCGAGATGCAAGGCTTTGGGATCTGGTTGTGATCTCCCCCGCATCCCTAGAACACAGTATATCCAGGAAATTGTTCCTGACTTACTTTGAGACATATGAGACTATAGGTTAATACTGCTAAGCTTTTTTTTTTTTTTTTCACGCAACATTTTTTTTGTTTTGTTATTTCATTCAATATATTTTCACAACCAACCAATTTTTTTTCTCTCTGCCACTCATATTTTTTTCTTTACCACTGGCTTACTAAAAGAACACTTTCAAGAAAGCAAATTTTTTAAATGCATGTAATTTTTTGTGCTAGCACAGGCAGGACACAGCAATAATCACAAAACCACAGATGAAATGCAAAAAGGAAATTTATTTTCATTATCTCACCAATGAGATGATCCCCCATGCAGCACCCAGGTGGAGGCACACAAGTGGGGACACAGAGACCAAGCGCTCAGTCCATGCTAGAGAATGACCTGCTCCTTTTACCTGTCCCTCAGGGATCCACATCACTGTATTTACCACTGTGTTCTGATCTTTTGTGCATCAGGGCAGGCATCTCAAGCACGGGAGGGTGTCTCTGTCACAGGCTTATGTCATCTAAACACATATCTTCTACTTGTCAAACGCACAAGACCAAACAGTGATTAGCATGATGTATGTCCTTTCCTACACAAGTCTGTTGAGCATGTTCGCAGTCCTCCTTGTCAGTCTTTCATTATTTTCCTGTAGTACTGCTTTAGAACACAAGTAATGAAAAAACTAAAAAAAATACTTACTTCTCTTAAAATAAAGAAGTTTTTTTTTTTTTTCAAATGGTTTGCAGATTTGTCCGTTATGTGTATATGAAGACCACAAGTAATGTTCATATAGAAACATATTCCAGTTGTGGTCTTTGCCAAATGTTCCATGAATATCCTCTTTGTTTTGTCTACACTTTATTAGGATGAAAAAGCAGCACTGAATGCAGTAAAAATTCGTAGTTTAGAAAAACATTTTTCAAAGTGTTTTCCAGGTTAATGCATCTGCATGATAGTGAAAAGGATATTCTCTTTCCTATCTCCTGTTTGTCCATTCCTGTCCACTCTAAAGATACTTCTATCAACAAAAGGCAAAGATAAAGATTTTCTGAAGAGATACTCTGAATTAAATACTCTGAACTATGACACTTGAAGGTATTACTTGGGCTCATATGAGATGTCTTTGGTACTGACCTTATATACCACTCTAAAGCAAAAAACAGCAAAGGTACATTTTATTTTGGAAACACATTTTAAGTTTGAGAAAATATTCTTATGTAATTTTTTTTCAAGGGAAGCATTACAGTCCTTGCTAGGTATTACAATCATTCCTGGATCATAACTTCCTGACCTTATTCTTTTAACTCTCATTGAAGTGGATTGTTTACCACCAAGTGGTGCTCTGAGAGAAATCGAAAGGGAAATTTTATGTCCTTGAAACTAGAGAGAACTCTGACAATTAGTTTAGTAGTACCTCAGTTTCTCCCCAGTTATCAGTGAAGTTATGCTCAGGACCTTATGGAGTTAATGGAGGCGTGCAGCCCAAGCCCTCCAAACTCTGCAGTCTGTGAGACATTGCTTGAGAGAGGGTTTGCCAACACAGTTCCAAATACTGTATTAGGGACTTGAAGGAAAACCAGACCAAAGAAGGAACACTGAGAAACAAATTTACAGAATGAGAAGTAAAGGGTGTTGTAAAGGTGGGGATTCCATGAACGTTATCTATATAGCATTTCTGAAGCAGATGTCAATCAGGAACAAGAGAATTGGAAGGTACCTAAGTGCCACTCTCTTGGTCATTCTCACTAGGATTTTCCATGTAATCCTTTGTTCCCAGAAGAGGCGACAAATATCTTTGTGCTTCAAACTGTGCAGAAACTAAGCAGCCTGCCCTGAATAGCCCCTATCTTGCACCAGGTCATCCTACTTTTGTTCAACCAAGGCAAAGAGAAAACTTTTGGACAGCTTGGTTTATGGTTGGTATAGTATGTTATTTAAAGTTTTATTTTTCTACTTGTAAGAAATGGTATATTATAAAAAAGGTGATTTTTAGCAAACGGCTTCTTTCATAAGATGTTTTGAAGCTGCTCAGAGGTTTGCAATGTTAGAAATTGTCTGTAGAATGATAAACTAATGGGCGAAATGTAAGTGAAAAAGGTCACGGGTCTGCTACGTGCAGATAGAAATATCAACATAATTTTTGCTGTCTTACAAAGATAAATCATGTTGTTGACAAAACCAAAATATGTGAATGTCAACCCAAATATCTAATCGTCACAATAAAAAGTAAAACCAAACCACACAGTTTTGATGGAAAGCTATAGGGAAAATTACTTTTAAAATGTTTTTATTAATTAACTAATAATAACATGATCCAGTTTTGCATTACTATTTTGAGTTCTCTTTGAAAATAATTTGGACTGAGATGCTTATGAATCAACTGGGCATCAGTAGATCATCATATAAATGAAGACACAAGGAGCACATGTAGGAGATAGGGTACGTAAACACAACTGCATTCATGCAGCTAGTATAAGAAGGAAATTCTGATTTTATTCTTGTTGAACAACTTGTTAAACTTACTTAAGTGTAACAAACACTAATGTATAAAAAGCTCAGAAGGCAAACTATTTTAGTGTGCACTTTCCTTCAGTAAGTGCATTACTTTACACAGAAATTACTATTATCTACATGTTTTCATGTATATTTTTAATGTCAAAAAAAAAGTCAATCTGAAAATTTCCCTATCTTTTATCTTTTTTTTTTTTGCCAGATGAAATAAAACAATATAAGTGAAAAATTACGAAAGGCATGTATAAACAAAAAACATTTGGCAAGAAGGGAAGATATATTTCAAGAGATGTTGGATCCTATATGCTGTTTAACGCTGGTGTCCTGAAACAGCTGTACAACCCAGCAAATTCAATATTTGGCTTCTTGCATTAAAGAAATTAAAAATGAAAAGATATGAACATGGAGTTTGTAATACAGCAATTTTTTTTCCAGAGTCTTCTAAGATGAACATTTTTTATGCTCAGGGAGTACATTCCCAACACTGTGGTTTCCCTAAGGTCAATAAGATGCTGTAGTGCAGTTACAGCAATCAGATATGACCTTTAACAGTTTTAATTTTTTTTTCCACTGTAATTTGAGGAAAAAACATTTGAGAAAATCATTATGCTTTTCTTGCCTTGCTTGAATCAGCCCATTTTGTCTAAGACAGGGCACCACTGACGCTGACTAAACAGATTATTTAACAGGTTCGTATGTGGTTCAGCTCCTTCTCAGGCTGGTGGCTGTGGGGTTACAATTTTCTAAGGAATTTACAGTGCTAATTTACTGTGCTTCTTGCTTATGAAGGCAGGAATAAAGCTGAGGTACATACAGATGCTCAGAGCTGAGGGGAACAAATGGAATGGGGAAGCCTCAAAGCTTGGGAAGGCGAGAAGAGGATTTAGTGCAATGTTATTTTTTCACCTGTTCCATAACCTATACTCTAAAGGGTAGGGAGAGACATAGTGCAAAACAGTCTATGGTTCTTCTGAGAAGTTCCTTGCACAACCTCAACTCTTTTTGCACTGTCCATATTAATGAACCAAGCAGTTAATCTGTAACAGGAAGCAGTTGCATTGTTAGGATATTTATTCTTCTGGAAAGAAGTTTAGAACATAACAGTAATGGTGTTTGAGTGAAATAAGTACTAGTGATTTCCCTCAGAAGTATTACTTCCACACATTTTTTTCTTAAAGAAAGTATTCAATCTGCCAGGACTGCAGGTACTGGGATCTCGAACTACCGAGATGAGGCTGCAAGTCCATACATCACTGTGAGAAAGAATATTATAGCTTTAATCCACTGAAATTAGTTTCTGCTTGTTTTACAAAAAAACCAGGCTTGTATATGTGTGTGTGCATGTGTAAGTTCAATATATACTGAAAACTACAATGTATATTCAAACACAGCTGAGAATAAGTTAATTTAAGGAAAAGCAGTGGCTTGGGCTGAAATGGCCTTTCATTCATTATTTTTTAACACATTAAAAACTGCTTGATAATATCAACTGGGGCCAGTTGATTCTCAGTTTAGAATCATGTTGCTGTATATATGACCTGCTTTTCTTTCAATCCCATCTTTTGAAGAAGGAACAATGACAATCAGAACTCAGCTTTACTTTGCCAAAACCTTTCTCATTCTGTTAGAAAGACAAAGAAACTGAAGTATATTTCACATGAGAATACTGACATCAGGAAAACTCAACTATTAGATGGAACATATAGAAAATTTTTCTCTGAATGCTCATTCACTCAATGTCAGAAGGAAATTTAGGACAAAATATTCAGTCTGAATAGGAGACTTGAAAGACAGGAGCATAGTAAAGTTACAAAAATAGTTACTTTATGTGTCTAGAACAGAATAGTGGTGGATTTTTTAAAATCTGTTTGGGAACTACTCTTGGCTTTCGGTTGTTTGCTTACTTGGTAGGCCTTTCAGGGGCTCTAAAATTGGCTAGATTTTGGGATTTAGTCTAGCAACTGGCTTCACTTAGGAGGACATAATTAGGAGTCAATGTGTATGCTTTTTTTCCTAGGCTCTTACAAGGCAGGAATATTATAAGGGAAGCAACTCTCCTTTGGGTTTTTTTTTTTGTTTGTTTTTTTGTTGGTTTTTTTTTTTTTTTAAATCCTGTTTTTCCCAGGAAGTCATTTAGGTTCTATGTGGTGTTTGTACGCAAACCAGACATCTGTTTCTCATGTTGACTTCTGGCTTTCAGAAGTGTCAGATAATGATCAGATCACTGTTTATTATTTTGCACTGAGATAGCAACTTTAATTGGAAGACCTCTAAGAACTTGAAAATACATCCATTAGCTGGATTTTCCTGCTTGTCAGGTCTAGGAATCAAAAAATGAAATTTACCTCTGTTTCTCTCTCTTTTTTTTTACAGGATGATATAACGAGCCTTTAATCCTGTTTGCCTGTGTAAAAATCATTGAAAACTAGAATATTAAATTTTCTGGTATACAGTAGTTACTGTGGATCTTGGTTATATCATTAGGGTCCCAGCTTGATTGAACTGAATATATTAACTCTAATTTTGGCTTGAAGTGTATCAGTCTCATTTGTCCAGCTGCTGGGCTTGTAGTATGTTCACTTTGAATCTTGCAAATTATTGGCTGGCATTAGAAATGTCAAAGTCCTTATCCCTCTGTCCAGTTTTTGGCTATGACCACAGTGGCAGAGTTTATGCCATCTTCCTGCTCAGTTCCTAGTTTGCTCTGTGGTACAGGTCTTCCACAACCAGTGCTGAGCTCCAGCTAATCCATCGCCAGAGAATAAATACTCCTTGAAACCAAACTCCTGGCATTTGAAATAAATAAAGATTAAATGTCAGTTACTGAAAAACAGGTGTAGAAATATTTTAAGCCCCTACATTTGAAGCACGAATACTTGAAAATATTGTCTGTTATTGGCCAAGATTATTTAAGCTTTGATTGCTTTCTTCCTCCTCTTGCAAACATGGAATATTCAATGCTTCTTTTCCAGATGGGTTTGCAGGTGTGGTGGTGGCTACTTGCTGAAAGCCACACAGACCTGTGGTGGCAAGGCCTGAAATACAACCTGGGTATTCAACAGTGTGTTCTCCAAGCTCTACGATTCCTCGTAGTACACTCAGTAACTCCATTTGAATTTAGCCATTGGCAAAAACATTTGCAGATGTGGAAATTGCATTTTAATTAGTTTGTATGACTACACAAGGTAGATTTCTAGCAGGAGTTACCATAATTACTTGCAGCAAAATTGATCTAATAATGGCCATATGGGTATTTTTCTGTAATTATCGTTATTATCTAATCAGCTTCTAAACACTGCCATGGCTTCTGAACAGTCAAAGATGACTTCTGGGGCTAGATTATTCTCTTGTTGAGAGATAAATGAGTGGAAGTGCACTGCTATATTCTTCCATAGACCATTTTGATCAACAGCAGATACTGGTCTCATTAGTGTTTTGAGGAATTGCTATTTGGAAAAAAACAAACCCAAACCCAGGTGTTGCCCGACTTCTCTTGCTGCTGATAGTCGTTTTTACTACTCAGTACAGCAGCAACAGCTGCCTCTTTCAGAGAGGGGTCAGTTTCTCTGAACTGCCCTACACGGAGCCCGGGGCAATGTGAGACACAAGTCACTTCAGAATCTGAGTTCTCAGGTGAGCTCACAGTCCTTGATGTGGGCCAGGAAGGAAAAGGATACTGCAGTGGGAGCTCAGTGCACAGCGTGTCACCTCTCCACATCCAACTCCTGGAGATGATTCAGGCCCATGAAATTACCTGACAGCTGCCAATATAGTTAGGACAATCCTTTAAAGTTCTGCTTCACTCTTTCCACCTGTCAGCTTTTTCTGCACATGATATGCCTGTAAGAAGAAATGTACCATCTCCCCAGAAACCAAATTAATACAGAGCTTATTTTGCCTTTGATGTAAAGGTGTCACTATTGCTTCAGAAAGTGTTATTTTCTAAAATTAGTTTCAAACCCATGTTAAATTTTTATTGAGGAAAATATCCTTTTGACATAAGAGATTAAAAAAAGAAAAATTCTTATTCTTTTCCCCTGATATTTACTTATAATTAAAATCCATCCTTTCTGAATTCAGTTTTATTCATTATTTCTCAATGAAATAAATTCTGTCTGCCGAGCAAAATATCTTTTTCATTAAAATCCTTGTATGGACCTTAGATTTTCTTCACTTCATTGAGATCTGTTACTTAGCTTTCCTCAAAATCCTTGCAGGTTTTGGATTAATATTAAAAGACCCGCTACAGAGACAGCATTCTGTACTGGCTGCTGTTCCATAAATATGCAAAGAATTGTATTCTCCTATACTTTTCCTAAATTACACTAACTTATACGACAGGAGACTGATTTCTTTTTTCACACCTTCGACATCTGCTCATCATTGAACTTCTGCATATTTTGTAGGTTTGGCTTCTTGCTGAATGTATGCCTGGGACATAAAGAAAAAAATTCACTTTTTTTTTTTTTCCTGACATTGTACCAGTGTACCAGTGTACTTACCTGAAAAATCAAGTGAAAATACATCTGGGATTTTTTTAACTGGTCTTGATACATTTGCAAGTGTTTCTAACAAACAAAGCCAGATTAGTAGCTAAAAAGATGCTACCACATTAAAAAAATAAAAAAGAAAAAACATAAATCTGTGTTCCTAAGGAATTTGCCTTTAGTTTGGCTTCTTTTTTTTATATATATATATTCCTTTTATGTATAACACTTCAATTTTTTTCATCCTTACTGATGATGGCTGTTTTACTTCATTCCTTTTCTCAAAACGAAAAAAACCAACCTAATTTAATGTGTTTGCTTGTAATCTTTACGTTTTTCACAGGCTATAAACATCAGTCTTCTGAAAACAGAAATTTCTTCAGTGAGATTTATGAATACAGACTTATTATTTACGTTTTTTGCAAAATTGTAATTCAAATGCAAATGGAGACTGTAAACTCATCTCCTTAATTACAAAGATCTATTTGAGATGGGTTGGTACGTTTTTTAATTCTCATCTATTCATTACATATGAAGAGTCAAAAGTACAAGCCTTATATTAGTAGCTCCCATGATAAACTGGGAGATCTGGATCCTCTAAAGTCAGGGCCATCCAGCTGTCACTATTTTGATTTAAAAGACATAAAAGTTTTCTGCTGTGCCAAGGCTTAGTAACTTCAACAGAATTTCACAAGCTAAAAAAGTCTCCTCAGTGAGAAAAATATGTTGAAAGATTAAAAGGTAACACACTCAAGTTCTAATACTGCAAAATTTTACGTACATACTGTGAATAGTTGTATCCATTTCTTTGAGAGTAAGTAGCCCATGGAGTTGCTATATGTAGTGTTTTGCAGACCCAGTGCTACAGCTCTACTTTCTAGATGCTCATTTACAGTGGTAAAATTTAATTTAATTTAAAATAATTTTAATACTATATTACTGTGACTTTAGTCTGGCCTAAGCACAGTACCTTTTGTATTTAATCAAATAACTAACATTTGTACAATTAACATAGATGTCCTTAAGTGTCATTATGTGTCACTATCCTCTGGTGTAATAGATCATGATATTTTCAGGATTACAATCCTTCCAATAATGACACAAAGGCATAAATAAAAAACTTAATCACTTCATATAAGCAATTGGATCTTGAATTAAGAAAAGATAGGAAACGCATAGACATCTGTTAAATCTGATAGATATGACAGAAGCAGCTTGCTCTTAAACATTTACTCTGTATATGCTTACAATAATTTTTATTTTGAGATGATATTTTGGCACATGATAACAAGAAGTAAGTCATGCTAAATGCAGGCAATTAATATATTACTTTCTTTCAAGAAGACCATTTTACTAGAGAAAATGGAAATTAAAAATGATAGTAAGAAGTCATCCAGCTACATCATTATTAAATCAGTTCCTGTCTTCCACTGAAGCATAATTCCAGCATAGGTATATGAGTGTATAGGGGAGGAGCTGTTACAAAACATAAGCCAGAAAGAAGCCCCAAATTCCCCATGATATCCTGGTACATTGGCATTATCTTTAAAAACGTTTAAAACAAACTTGGAAAAAGTCAGTGCTATAGAACTGCTTGAAGACCCAAATTATATATGCATTAGTAGTTTTATCAAAGAAAATTAAAAAATTGAAAAAAATTTCAAAACTGTCTAAGGCTTTTTAATGGGATTTACGAACTGGGATTTAAACCGATTAAAAGCTAGAGGTAGACCTACAAGTGCTTGATGAAAGTGGCACAAACAGAACTACAAAAGACATTGAATTTCTCCTATTCAGTGCTTTTGGAGATCTTAGCATCACAGTAAAATGTTAACAATCATCAGCTTCTTAAAAGGTAAACAAATTAAAATCAATGATGCGCTCTGTTACTATCACAGATCACATTGTACAAGCTGCTATGAAAAAAATTAACTCTATTCTATCCGAAACAAGCACACCCTTGTGCTGGAAGAGCTGAGCATCTCATCTTCCTTATATAAACATTCCACAAAAATAGAGACAGGACCTTCAGAAACCTTAGCAAAGAAAATGCAGTGCCTTATGAAATATATAGGTGGTATGTATCCAGACCTAGTCAGGAGTAGTGATACCACCCTCAAAAAAGATCAGATGTGCCTGGCTTTTAATAATTCTTATGCTAATAAGACAGGTTTTCAAAACACCATGGTCCTTTCAAAAATCTTTGCTTTGCTGCTGAACCCAAAACTCTCACTTTGATGCTTGAACCTATTCAAGGATTAATTTCTGGAATGGGAATGATAAGGTCACCTAGTCTCTGTCTCACATTTAAGTTCCACTGAAGTATGTGTACATTCATCCATGTAAATCACCTGGTTCGCAGTCATGCCTTACCTGGAGTACACAAGAAATCTAGCGTGTCCAAAATGTCGGGAGCTGCTGGTATCGGCAATCTCAGCACTTCTAAATTATATCGGGTGAACAGTGTCTGTTATTGAAACTGTCCTACCTGTAAAGCATTTATGCAGCTCCGGAAGAAACCTACAATGCTGGGTGGCTGCCTCAGGTAACTGATGGGAGCACTTCCAGCTCAAGCAAAGAGCAGGTTTTATTTCTTCGCAGCACAAGATTCTTCATCATGTCTGCCAGCTGTTGCAGTGACCGAGTGCATTTCTTTTCATCAGTGAAAACAATGATGCCGCATCTATTTATGCTATGAATTAAATGGTTATCGCATTATTTCCTAAAAGGTGTTTATTCCTCTATTTTTGGGTTTGTCATATATAGAAATTTCTGCTGCATAAAACATAATGAACAGGCTGGTAGGAGTTTTGTATATTAGAAAGCTGTGTGGTGAAATAATTGGGCAAGAGAATTTGTGTGCACCTTCCCATCTTTATGCATAGATCGATACAGCATATTTAAACATTTAAAATCATGTAAAAAAGCCTGCAGTGCCAAATTACAATGCAAAATTAATAACTGAAGGTATACAGACGTAAAAACGGGTGTGTAGAAGGTTGTCTTGATTTATAAAGAAGCTATTTATAAATACTCTGCTTCAAAGAGTGTTTTGCTGGGACAGGACCAGTTAAATTAGTAAGTTTGGAAACTTTTAAAACACAGCTTTCTATCAGTAGGTTTTTCAGAGACAGGACATCCAAATGGCACTCGGAAAACACAATGATGAATCAAGCCTCTAGAATGCAATATTCATCACATTATCAGATATAGCAAGTTTTGCCAACACCCAGTAATCAACTAATTATTCTTGCAGTAGAGCCATTAAATGGACTAAATAGAAACTGTGGGATACCTGTTAACAAGGTCTTCAGCTGCGGAGAACGTCTGGTTTTCTTTTCTTCCAAGGTTTATAAATCACAACACACAAACCCACCTGAAAACTATTTTGAAAGAAAGTACTTCACAACAATTATTTAATAGAATAATCTACTGAAGACAAAATTTCAGGGGAAAAAATTGTATTTTGCAGGGGCACCTTTCAGGTGAATATTTCTGAACACAAATAGGAAGCAAGTGTTCAGTTCTTGCTTGTATTTATCCTTCTAAAAAAAAAATGTCCCTTTGACTTTAAAATTTCCTTATTAATTTTTCTATTGTGATCTATATGAGCACAATAGGTTATGAGAGTATTTCTGTCAAACGCAAAAGAGTAAAAAAGCTTTGGTACAGATACAAAAATATTTTTTTTACCATTGTCAACTCTTGTGTCATATAAAATAGTTGAAATTCATATTTCAATCTACTGTCCTTATAATTTTGTTTCAAAAATTAACTGAATATTATTTAGATTTCTTTTTATGGAATTTTATTTTACCCCTTTGGTTAAAAATTTTGGGTCGGATAGATCAGTTTATTGTCACACAGCGTAAAGAATACTTGTGGACAAAACTACTCAATGTTGTGGATTCTCTCAGTGTCTCATTATTGGATGCGAATTTCAGCTCTCAAACTTTATCAAGACACCATTTTTCCATTACAGAAAAATAATTGCTGCTGTCAAGTACTAAATTGCACCTCAGCTTGTAGACAAAGTATAGATAGCAATTTTGTTTCCATCATATGAGCCTACGCAGACCCCATTTCGAGACCATTCAGAGCAGGGTGTTCTCCCATCAGGGTAGACACAACATGAAGTATCCAGTATGTACGTGTTGGAATGCAAATGGCTCCTTGCAAGTCATCAATAGTGTCTCCAAATCTAGTATCCCCTCTGGACAGAGCAAATGTAACAGAAATATGATAAGAGGTAAAGAAGGAAGACTCAGCAGTGTGGACAGAAAAAAAAAAAAAAACGCCAAAAAAAAGCCCCACAAGAAAGCCCAGCTAGGCATTACCGAGAAGATAAACATGTGGTTGTGCTTTCCTTTCAGGGTCCTGGAAGAGGAAACAGAGCATCCATATCCTTTTAACGGCTTCCCACTACTTAAAATCAATTTACTTGAAGGAGACAATCAACTATTGTTTTTCCTTATTAAACCAGATTTAACTAACACTTCTGAATTATTTTCTTCCATTTATGCCCAGCTATCCTTCTCTCAGGCACAACTTTCTCAGTGGAGGGGAAACTCAGCATTTCGTCAAATCTTTTCCAGCTACATTTTTTTGTGCAAATTGAGGGAAATGAATGCACAGGAATCTTGAATCTGAAAGAGGTTAAGTTTGGCCCACATGCAAAACAAGTAAAGTACTATGGTTTGACACAGTACTGTGGCTGTTGATTTCTGCTTTTCTTTCTGGTTGGAGATTACAGCGAAAGGAATACCTTATTATGCATAATACCTATGAGTTATTCCATAACTTACTGTTAATCTGAGATTTTCTTCATCTGCTTTTTAAATTAACATACTTTTAGAGAACTTTTTTGTTCTCTGTAAAAGAAATATCAATTTCTTTAATATGTCAGCAGTGATTAGGTTTCTATTTCTCTTCCTTTCAACTAACTATGCTGTAACTGAAACCAGTTGAACAATTCCTGTACTTAAATGTAATTCCACCTATAAGGTGATCGAATTTAAGACAAGCTCTCTTTATAGACAATTAATAAATTTTATCTTTGAACAAAATGAATCAATTTATAAATTCCCTTTCTCTCAACTGATTATTAAAGGAATTTAGATGTAAAACTATGTAAAAATATCTAAACTTCTAAAGTTTACTACTGCATAGTTTGCATCCACCCATAAATCTTTGGGATAGAGATTGATCTAAAAAAGAAAAAACAGAGTTAAAAATATACTAAGAAAAAGTGTAATCAGATACTGCCAAATAATATAATCAAAACGAACCCTCATATACCTTACTTCAGTTTTTTAATTCAACTTTTAAAGTTCAGCTCAAGGTAGCATATTAGAATAAATCTGATTGCTTTCTAGTCCCCTGCTATTATGATTAGAACATTAGGCATGCGGGATTTTTCTTCTTGACAGGAGACTTTTACACGATTATTTTAAACAGTCTGGAAGTAGTATTTCCCTTTACAGTCGAGTAAGAAAAGTTATAGTGGGTATAATTAACATACAAAGAGATGTAGAATTCCAGGTATGTACTTCTAGCTCTCTTCTGCTAATGGAGGTAATGAAAAAATTACACATATAAATAATTTATTCTCAATCAGACACAGTGACAAATATTTGCCACCAACTTCGAATGAGCTATGTAACATGTCCATAGGAATGAAATAATATTTCAATTTATGTAGATGCTAAGGAAGTCTGCGTGGGTTACTAATTCCTCAAATTGTTAACTTATATTTTTCAAGGTTAGGAATTGCCCACTTCCCTCATATTATACTACTGCTCAACTGGAAGTATTTTGTCTTCCTCTGCAGCATCTGGTGCTAACTACTGCTAGACAGAATGTTGGACTGGTAGGGCGTTGGTTTGTTCTGCTGTAGCCACCAATATGTTGAGGTACCATTGGCTAAAATATGCAAGCAATCAATTCCAGAAAACAGCTTAAGAAAAGAATTGCTGCATTTCTAATTGAAATAGACTTACTGGAAAAAGACATTTTAAATAAGTGTACACTGTGTTTCCTGCTAGTCCCTAATCTGACTGAGAAGTGAGAATGGCACGGTGTATTATTTAAATAAAGCGAGGAGGTACGGTAACAAACAATACTGCAGTATGTTTAATTTGTATCTGTGAATCATTAAAAACACAATATTGCACCTGGTGTTTATTTCAACCAAGACTGAAAATCCTCCACCTACTTTCTTTGCTGTTTCAGTTATACAGCTCACTGATTCTTAAATTTTAGATCAATCACTGAGTTATTGATTTAAAAGAAGTATAAAAATCAAAGCTGAATGAACATATCTGACTTGTTCATAATGCATGGTCAGTGTTGGGGAAGAGAAATTGTGAAATAAAGTGGTGGTGGAGAAACACTTGGACTGTGACTTGAATAAAACAGATTATGCTGGCAACAAATCAATGGTAGAACGACGCATTCCATTTCATGCCTTTTACAATAGACAGATGCAGAAAGATAGTGTGGATGATACAATCCCATCAACATTCCATTTTCTAAGCTGGGCAGGAGAATAAAATACGTGCAGGCTCTGAAAGAAAATTACGTGTTTAGATATGGAACTGCAATAGTTATCTATCTTCAAAACCAGTTTTTGTTTGGAATTGTACGCTGCTGCCCACTACATTTGATGAAGATGTATTTTCACAGCAGAAAGACTGTACAATAGTAAAATACTTGACAGAATTAATTACCTACAGAAAACAAGAAATGGCCTGCTTTACTAGCAGGCTATATTTCTTTATTAAACAAGAAAAAAGTCAGACTGGTTTTTCTTTGTAATATTCCTTCTCTTTCTTTACTGTCACCCTGCCTCTTTAAAATTTTGTACCAAGAAAAGCTTTGGGCAGGATTTTATGCAATAAGTAAGAGATGGGTTAGAAATGAGGCAATAAACCATGAACATAACAGACTAGAACACATGGCCAGTTCCTGCCCTAAAGACATCTTCACCCACTCTGGATCCACAAATGTGGTGAAGTGAGAATAAGAAGAATCTGTGTGACAGAAGGAAGAAAAAGAGGTTTTAAAATCATTTATGTTTGTTGCTGTCCCTGTAAAAGGAGTGCAGTTAATAAAAATGTAGGATAGGACTAAGAGCATATCTTCCATAAGTGACATAAAGTTACTATTTAAAGCATAATATTCTGAATAGAGAGAAAAGCAATTCAGTGAATTGATTTTTTTTTTTCTTTTTGATAGAGGAAGGTTTCTTACATGGCTTAGAGCATTGAAGAGAAATTAGCAATAATATATTGCTGAATAACATGTGCCATAAAGTATGAGAAATGTTCAAGAGCCAGATATTTAAAGGGAAGAGCTGATTTATGTTTTCTTTTCTTTCCTTTGGTAAATGAGCAAAAGTCCTAACCATTTGTGAAATAAAAGTGTTTTCCATCTCAAAGAAAGAAAAAAACCAGTCTCCTGAAATCCTCTGTACTCCAAGAATTTCCTTAAAACGGAGTGGTAGGAATATGGGAAGCCTTTAAAGCAAAAATGAATCTGAGGTGAGCTTGCAGAATCTGCTAAAATATGCTTTAGAGACAAATTGAGGAGTTACAAAAATATATAAATATACCATTCAAGAAAAATCTGTTTTGTGTTTTTTGGGGTTATGTGATTTTTTTGGTTTAATTTGGTTCTGTTGGTGTTTAGTTTTGTTTAGGATTTTTTGTTTTCTTTGTGTGTGTGTGTGTGTGTGTGCGTATGTGTGTGTTTCCTTTTTTTCCTCAAGCAAGAGGAAAGGAAGGAAAATTTCTCAATTAGTAGAAATAATAGCTTGGAATGAAGAGCGTGGCACACAACCTAATTTCATTCTGACCCAAAGGCAGCAACATCTGGAGAATACCTTTTGTATCAGAGATATTTCCTCTCAGACACTTATAACCTTGAATGGGAAAGGAAAAACCCTAAACTGCTATAAAGCTTCAGTTCAACTAAAATGGTGGGAATAAGGGTTGTAATGTTCATTGTCTGTTTTACAAAGAACAGAAATCAGTATTTGTCCCTGATTCTAGGAAATACCACAGTGATGTCTTCGAAAAACTACAAACCAAGAGGTTTAAACTTTGCTACATTTTGCTACTTCTCATTTACACTGTCTATAAGAAGAATAGAATAAGAACTCTTATGAAATTATAGACATTTTTACTTAACACGTTATTACACAATGTGGGGAAAACAGTTCATTTCTAAGCATTGCATATATCAAATACAATAACTTAAAATCCTTGCAGTTCAGTAATTTTAGCTTTATTACTCTAAACTGAAATTTCTCAAAGGGAAAGCAAGAGAGTGTTGCTGTAAAATCAAGGCTTTTCAGTTTAGGAAGAGAAATCCCAAAGTGAAAAACTTTTCTTGAGACTTTTCTATTTTTCTAATGACATGGACATCTCGACCAGTGGGAGGACAGCTTCTGGTGCCGCATGTTGCTGGATGAGCTTCCAAGTGGCTACGTGCCAGGTACAGGAAGAAGCTTACAAAATATTAAAAAATAAATAATAAAGTAGCATAGGCATCTCATATGCTTGAAGCTTGGCCAAAGTGCAAGGAACTGCAAATACAGTCTTGGGAAAACATCAGACTAACATAACTACAGGCATCACGACCTGTGTCCTCGAAAAGAATAAGAACATAAATGAAAGCTTCTACTTCACTTTTCAACTAGAAATCGTTCCCTATTGAATAACATTGTCTAACACTGCTTATTATTTCTTCTTCATATGGAATTCAGTATAACAATTTGGCTGACATTTTCTGTGTTACTAAATTTGACAGTTTGTGGGGACTGTCAATGTGTAAACCCTGTACTTGTTCGCAAGTCCATACTGGGATCTGAAACAGGATTGTCAGCCTTCACCTGAGAAGTAGTGGCTACACGATGATGATGTGCTGATTGTACTTTGGTATCATGTAGGAAAATCTGCCATTCTTCAGGAAGTCCTCGTGGCTATAACGTCTTTTATTCCCCCTCCATCTATAAATTAAGTTCTCACAGAACTAGTCCAGGCAGAAAAACCTCTACACCTGCTTTGCTGTGAACTGTGTAAACCCCAGGTGACCACAGCAACAGAGAGAAAAATTCCTTTAAAATCCTTGTAAAGTTTTAACACTGATACTATAAAAGAAGACTGTTGCCATTATTTTTAATAAGAAATATCACCACTGTGGACTTTTGATCATCTAACTAAATAAAAATTAACATTAGAGAATTGGTAATAATATTCTTATAACAGTTGTGAAACTCTTATCATTTCCATCTTGTTCCACCAGGTAGCTCTTTCCCTGTCATTGCAACAATTTCCACCCTACTCACAAACTGTACCTTTGTTTTTTAGTCCTGGTACATGCTAATTTTATCACTTTTCTGATTTACATCCTATTAACTGTTAGGCCTACGCAAAGCATATTTGAAAATCAAGATGTACTGCTTTTTTTGTTTTACTATTTAGTCTTTTTACTGTCAATGTAGCTATTGACTTATTTATTACAAGTAGAAAAAAATTATGAATACTTAAATACCTTTAAGTGATATTTTAATGTAGTTAATTTAGGAAATATGCAGAGAGTTAATTCTACAGTCAAAAGGCTTGATCCAAAAATACTTTTCTCATTTATCTATTATTCTTTTTGTGTATTCTCTAATTTGTATTTGATTGCATTTACTTTTACTGCTGTGAAACACTATCTGACATTCAGAGGAACACAGAAAATGGGTAAACGACTACTGTTCAGAAGGGCTTTAGCCATTAACTAATGGCTTCCCCCTGCTCTTCTGACAGAAGTAGCAATGCCAAAAGTAGGGAAAACTAAGAATAGAAGTTAAGTCGTTTCAAGATATACTTCTCAGACTTGTAAGTGAAAAGTGGATTGACTGTATTGGAATTCACTGCAGTACCTAAATAACACGTAACTACTTTGCATTTCAAGGATGTTTCTGGGGGCATGAAGGTGCAAGCATTTATCACATGGACAGGAAGAGTTAACCTTTGGAAGGAAAAACCAGCCAAATGTTTTCAAGGGCTCATATTTCTAAGTAAGGTTCACCAACCACTGTGAGTGAGAGAGAAGTACAAAAGAGAGAGGGAAATGCACTTGGGAGTCAGGGGCAGACTGAATAAAACCAGAAGAGAATGCAAAAGTGAGATCTGTTTGACGACAGGAAAAGAAAAATCCACTGCCAGTGGCATAGAAATAGCCAAGGTTCCAGATAGGGCTGTGTGCCACAACACTCTGCATCACATTTGCCGAACTCTTAAGCTCCTGATGTCCACAGCTGAATCTGTCCAAGTAAAAGATAAAGGAGTGAAGAAAAGGTCTGCAGAAATCCACAAAGAGTGGGGAGTCAACTGAAAAAATTAAGAAAACAGTATTTTTTAAAATCATAACCCATTCTGGATTTGCCACCTTGAATTTTTCACTGAAGAGGAGTGGCTAAGTCCTTTCTTCCACAAGATAAGACAGATCTTATTTCTACCAAAAAGTAACTGAATGGGAGTTTGCTATGTAAGACCGCAGCAGTGACAACATTCAGCCTCCAACAGCCTTCAAAGATTACTGCTCCATACAGAGCTGAACAATCCAGCCACTCTCCTCTCTGTACTGAAAAGACTTCATCAAAAGAATATACTCAGTTCCATCTCTATGCTGAGTGTCAAATGGTTGGAGATTCAAAAGATGTTGGAGTCTAGAAATGTGTGGCTTCTGACGATAGAAGTCCTTTGCTGGTTTGCATCAGAGAAACATATTTTCACATGCACATGGGCACTGAGAGGAAGCAGAGAGTAGGAGGGGTTGGGACGTCCTTCTGCAAGGAAGTAAGAATGGCAGCAGACTCAGTTCTGGAGGGAATTGTGTTTGGAGGCTGAAGTTGCGGCAGGGAAGGTGGTGAAAATGTGTGTGGAAGAACAGTGTGATGAGCACAGCTCACAAACTTCCCCTTCTGAAAGAAGCATGACTGGATATAGACACCAAATGGAGCCCAGGGAACAAACAGGAATTAGGAGCTGTGTAGAGTGGCAGACCTATGATCTTACAGGGTTTACAGAGACATATGGGTGCTGCCATGGACATATAGAGGGACAGGTCCTGGATGGCAAGGTCCCACTCTTAGCTTCTGGATCCCTGTCCCTTAGGGAGCAACACCCTTGGTAGTGCTCTGAAACTGGCATTAACATGATGGAAAGGTAAAGATACAAAAAAGGGAAGGACTAGAAAGTGCAGAATGATGAAGCAAGAGGTGTTGGTATGGAAACAGTATAGAGAAAAAAATTTAAGAGAGAAAAGGGGAAAATTTCAGAAAAAGACAAACAAAAGGAGATAATAGAAGTTTTGATTAGTTCATTTAACACATTATGAGTGCAAGATGCTGTTCTGTTAACAAACTGCTGATCTGATAATATAGCAGCAAGGCTGGAAGCTGAAGCTATGGCAGGTAGCAAACACCTCAGTTTAATCTTTAAACATGTCACCAAATGGAAGAGTCAATTTATGCACTCTTAAATATAATTCCTCATATAAATAAAAATAACTTTTATGTCTGAATATATTACTCTTGGCTTATGCTCAAACTTCTTTTTCAGTGTTGGCTGTGACCATATATTTTTTCCCTCTCATATGGGAGCAAGATTGAACTTCCTCTTTTTTTTTATACTGTAAAAGAGGATACGATTTTCTCAGGTCCTTTCTAAATATGAACAGGTTTTTAAAATAGTTCCATGACTTTTATTTGTAAGATAAATAAACTAAACAGATATCCAGGATGTCAAATTATTATACACAGACACACAGCAATATTTGATTATTAATCTTTTCCGCAACAAATCAAATTAATCTACATATGTGTTGTTGCAAATGTATACTCTGGCTTAATAATCACAGATGCATTATTTCTTTATCCAGAATTTCAAGTTGTGTATATTTCTTCTGAAAAGGCAAGAACGGTACAAGGCATTTAGCTTAGACTATTTGAAAGGTATCAACTGTTTAAATGACATTTTCACCTTCAGCAAATACATCTTTGCCTGCTAGAAATAGTGATGCTATCACACCACAGGCAATCTGTGATACAGTCATGTCACAAATAGGTGTCAAGTCTCATTACATTCTCAAGTATAAATTCCACTTATCAGTTCCCACATAGTTGCAGGTGTTTTAACAATCCCATTTTGCCATGATTGCACCAAGGATCAACCTCAAATGCTTTATGGTATATTTGTAGGAGCTATGGTAAATTACCAGATTTGGGAGCACTATGAGTACTTTATAGCCACCTGGAAATTTTTATTTTCAAAAAATATTGAATTTACTAGTAATTTATTGTCTGAATACCTGGATAAATGAGAATAATAATTTGCAATGTTTCTTTAGAATCTGGTTTACTTCATTACAAAGAAATAACTTGTTATTTGAAGTTTAGATCTGACTTTTCCTTTTCTGAAATACTTTTTTCAGGGAAATTATCAGTCAACTCATGCTATGATGATTAGTAATGTTTCTGGCTAATGCCAAAACCCATACAGTTTGTTAGATTTTTTTAAAAAAATAATTATTTTGGAAAATAATAATTATAACGGGTTTTGTACATATAACTTTAAAAATCAGAACCACATTGGTAGGAGAAAGGAGATGATCTGCTAAATGCATCCATGAATTTCTGTTTCCCATATAGATGGCTTCTGATGCAAAGATAGCTTCCATTTTTATTAGCTAACTGAATTTTGAGAACTCCTCAGTACTTTAATGCACTACTACATAGAAACAAGCCAGAAAGTAATTCACTGTGGTTCTGAAATATATCACTTTACTACTAAATTATATTAATTTTATAGAGTCAGGTACTATCTAACCTGAAAATTGCAAATCAGCAAGCGATACATAAAATACTGAAAATAAACATAATTGTACATAGCAGAGAAAATTTTGGAAAAGTAAATCTCACCTTTAGTTAGTGAGATGTCACTCTTTTGAATGTTACATGTCTATTCCGTTGTAACAGAAGAAATAAAAGGCAAATCTGAAAGACAGCCCTTTACCACGCAGATCATTGTTTTTCTAGCAGTCACATTACAGGGTCACTCCATTTTGTATTAACTTACCTGCAAAATTTTCTCAGCTCAATAATTTTTATTTCTGCCTTTCTAGGCACTGTGTATTTATCTTGATAGCTTTCTAGTCTCTAACATTTGTAGTTTAAACAGTACACCAAATATTACAATACTTCACATTTAAAATTAACTTTATCACTAACTCAAATTTTAATAATATAAAGTGGATGGAAGAAGTGAGAGGAAGTCTAACTTAAACTTCTATTTTTCTTAGAAAGTCAATAGAGAGAAAAATGAACTTCTGAACAGTGGAAGAGATTAAGAGAGCTTGTATGCCTGTTCTATAGGGTGAGAAGAAGAAATAGAAAGTGATAAATTCCATTCTTCCCATAGGATGCAACTTGCTTGACCCTTCCCTGGACAAACGCTACAGTAGTTGTTACTTATTAATCCAATAGTGGTGTCACATGAAACCTAGAATTTTCTTATTCTGAGGTGACTGAATGCAACTTTCCCACAGAGCCGCCAAGTGATAAAAAATAAAACAAAACAAACAAACCCCTGTGACAACGAAACAAACACAAAAGAGAAAACAGGTGTCTTTGGTCAGTGCATCTTCTCCTGAGCCATGGTGTAGCCACTCAAGCAAGAATCTCGGTTCAAAAGATCATCACACAAAAAGTTTTGTTTGTTTGGAGTTCTTTTCAAATATTTTTGTGAAGAAAACCTCTCATCTGACAGGTGCTAGGTCCAGCTAAATCTGTAGGCATTTCATATTTTGACTGAATGAAAAGAAAAATGCTGTTTGGAACAAGGAGCAGAACCCCTGCTTGGCCTGAAGGGACTGCTCATCCTCAGATGTTTCTGCCTTGCCTTTTTATTGCCCCTGACCCAGTACAGGTGTAGAGTTACACAAAGCAGCACAAGATGACATTAATCCCTTTCACTATCTACAAGAACCAGAGGGAAAAAAGTCACTTTAACAGCATCACTCTTCACAGGTAGTAAAGTAGCTTGAGTGTAGTAAAAAGTGTGTCATCTCTTTCAAGACAGTCAATGTTACCTCCAGGATGATTCCAGGTCATGGCTGTTTGAGGAGAGTGAGAAAACCTGAAGGATATTGCTGAACCAATACCTCTGCATCTTCTACCATCAAATGAGAATAGTCAAGAAATTACATTTTTGCAATATATCCAGATACTGTCAGTAGAATTCAGTGTTTCCAAAGCTGTAGCATGATACATAGCATGTTTCTATGATGTACCACGATTATCATTAATACTTTATTACTGCAACATTGCATTTTTCAGGTCATAATGATTATTTGGCCTTGAAAAAAATGACTTCATTTAAGACAACTTTGAAAATACTCAGAATTGCATGTATGAACAAAACATTGATGATCACCTGCATCTAAGTTTTAAAGAGTTCTAAAGAGTGGTTTATGATTAATAATGTCAAATGCGATGACTGTGATTAACAGTTATCATTTGCTCATATAATAGGTGGTAAAATTATTGTGTGCTAAATCAGACATCTTTAGTGATCAGACAAGTTAAATTTAGACTAGAAACCAGCACTGAAGTTTTAGACTGAGTTTTAAATTAATAGCAGTGAAATTTCAGACTGTCTCTAATTATTTCCAGAAGACTTCTAGCTCAAAAAACAAGGGTACAATTATTGGCAGATAATGCAAATTCTTCCTTTCTTCCCTGAGTGAGGTGACAAATTCCTGAAAGATCGGGACACATCCACAGTGGAACAGAAAAATAATCCCCTAATACTTTACAGCAACAGCTTAGATTATAGTTTTAATTCATTCTTCCAAAAACCTTCATAAGGCACAGGCTTAAAGCTCCAATATATAATTTTGTTAATTTTTATAATTAATATATTTTCTCATAACTTAATTTTCCTGCACTTAAATATTAAATTACGAGTCTTGAAAAAAAAATTATGAAGTATTGATTGAAAAAACCAAAAAAACAATGAAGAAAAAGCTGGTAGAAAAAACAGAACCAGAAAAAAAAAATAACCAAGCAATGATTCTCATTTTTCTTGTATTATTCAGAAATTCACTAGAAGTCTCTTGGTGCTTTAAGGAGATGAGTTTAATGTATGTACAACTCCCTGTCCTTGTTTCAGGCAGATTTCCTAATGAAGTAATGGAAGACTTAGGATTTGGTTCATGAACTGCATCTGTTTATGTGAGAGGAAGGAAATGTTTCTCCCTTCACAGGCCTGTGCAGAGGCAAGAGCCTTACATTGCACAACAGCAGGGATGCATCTCCTCCCTAGCAGGAGAATGAACTTTTACCGTAATAGATACTGCAAGCTTGTAAAAGACTCTGGAGGCTTGTGATTTCTGACAACAGAGTTCCCCTCTGAAGATGTTCATTTGTAGACAAGCTTCAGACATGGCAACAGATGATGTGACAGAAGGTCTGTCGGGGAGCCTGTCTACCTGGGCCAGTATTGCCTAATCCCTGTCTGGGGCAGTGAAGAAAGCAAAGGACAATGGTGGTCAGATGTCCCCTCTGCAGGGGAAGAAGGCTCTCTAATTCTTCTCTTTTGCAGCTTGCCAAAGATTATCACAGAAATATCACATGGGCACATAGGGAAAACGAAAACTTGCCAGAAGGGTGTAGAGGACAAATAGGAGGACATAAAGAGCTATGTCAGCTACAAAAATGAAGTCCAATAAAAATAATTGTCCACTTAAGTCCAATGAAATCCAATAATAAATTGTCCTGCTTTCAAGAGAGGTGGTGAACTAGTGGCAAAAGATATAGAAAATACAGAGATATTCAGTATGCTGTTTACCAGTTTTCAATTGCAAGGTGTGCTCAGACTGTCAGTCAGTGACAAGAGCTGCTCCATGAGGGAAGACCAGCTGATAACCAAGGACATGGGCAAGACAGCACCTTCACTGATGGGGCACAGCTCAGCATAACCAAACAGGGCTGGACCTGTGACTTACAAGTTCTGATCTCAGTTTGATAATCATCAGACGGAGCATGGCAAGATAAGAGCCAGCTTCAAGTTCAACCCAAAACTGCAGACCAGTCTGCAAGACAGGCAACAGGGCGGAACACACCTGCAGTACAGCCCAGGCAAACACTAGGGGTTCAGGGCTGAGCCTGAATGGCCACCACTGGGGTCCCAGCTGAGACTGGTCTGGACAATAAGTACTAATCTTCCACTCCAGGCTTGACACGGGCGTTCCAGACTCCCATGCTTAGGAACAGCAGTTGTTTGAGAAAAGTACAGTGCCCAGTAAAGGATGAGCAAGTTAAGGTTTACTTGTACTGGACGCACACACGTTCATCAGACTGGACGGGGTGCGGTTACAAATGCTGTGTGGTTAACTTTGATTCCACGTCTCTAACCTTTGAGAACAGGCTAAGGAATAGACTGAGGACTAAGGTGTACAGCAAAGAAAAAGGAGACCGTGTTTCCAAGATGTAGCAGGGGAAATTACAAAGTGCATTTCATGAAAACAAAGCCTTCATTATTCGAATGGCAAACCCAGAGAGCTTGGGAAGTCTCTAACCTTGGGGAGGACCTCAAATGACGTGGTCTAACCCTGAAGCTAGCTCTGTTTTGAGCAGGAGAATAGACAAAATGACCCCCAGAAATCCTTTACAAGCTCGTTGTTTCTAGTACAGATTCTGGTACAGAAGGATTTCATTGATTTTCTGGCAAACATTTATTTTATAACTTTCTTTTCACAATCCTTATCCAAGCACAATAACAGAGAAAAAAAAAAAAACGAACTTGTGAAAGTTGGCTAGCTTATTTCTTCACATATTTATTCAAAAGTGCAGAAAAAAATACTGATCTTTAATTTTAATTTAGTTGAGCATATACAAATCTTGTCAGGAATGAGCAATAATGCAGTACAGGCTAAGAAAATACTATCGCTCATTATCTAAATACTTGAATTGGAACAAATATGTCAAAGTTGAAATAAAAATGGTGACAATACTGTTAAGTAAAATGTTTTTTGCATCTATAGGGTCTCCACAGTTAATCTTATTATTTTGGTCCTGAAATTCTGTTTCAAAAGATACTCTAAAATAAAAAATGTTTGAATTTAGCATCTGTAGGATGGTAAAGTATGAACAGACCGATCTCCATGTAGAAAGATTAAAGATATCTTTTAGGCTTTTTTTTTTTTTTTAATAAAACTAGAATAAAACAGAAATAAACTCATTCAGCTACATGCATTCTTCTTCATAATCACGTCATGATTTAAAATTTTACTGAAAGGTTTCATAAACTTTTCTTCTAATTCTGTATGTCTAAATATAGATTAGGAATTTTAGTAAGAGACACAATCTGAAACCTTTGGCTCTTTGCTATCAGTCTGTGTTTCCAGAACCCTTATCTCTAAGCTGTCTTCCCAGATATTACACTTTGAGATAGACACCACACTGGCTAATAAATATGAATGTTTCTGCAAAAGGCTCTATTGACTTCTTGAAAATTTACGGTATATGGGATTTTTGAAGTGTCTATAGATATCTCATTAACTAACTCTTTTTATGCAGGTATTGATATCAGAACATTGACAGGACCAGAATGTCTATGTAAAAAGAACAATTTTTTAAAATATTGTTGCTGAAGAAGAAAACAGGTGGATAAAAATTCAGGTTCATCCAAATAGTAGTGTGAATTTTTTTGCTTAATTTTGATCCACAGGTTATGGTATGTTGTTTAATACAGCACTTACAAACCACTTTTGGAGATGTGGAGGTTGTCAGAATTATATCACTGTCTTCCTTACATGCTCTTTTCAAGAGCAATTCTGAACTGACAAAGATTGATAGGTTTCTTTGATAACTTTTTTTTCTTTTATATCAGTCATATGGCACTTGAGGAAAAACCAACTACAAAGGAAAATTTTTTTAGGATTAAATACTCTACAAAAAGATGAGTCACTGAATGTATTTACTAATTTTAAGAGTATATATCTATAATTCACCCATGATCATAGGTCATTTTTGCATTCTATAACATTTGTATTTTGATTTGAATATCTCAAAATAATTAATATCTATAAAAGCAAATGTTTTATAAGTTAAGAAATATCTTCACTATTCGGAAAGTAGGAAAACCTCATGAGAAAAATATATAAACTTATAGAAAAAGAAATACATTTTATATTAACCTACTGTATTCATAGTGGCTGAAATGCTGTTATTATAATCTCATAGATAGATATATTAAACTGATATAAATATGAAATATTTGTGGAACAAAAATACTCTCTGCGGAGCAAATAAATCTAATCTTTAAATAGTCAGATAAAGATAGGCAGATTCCTTATACTGGGTTAACTATATAATGATAATTAACTCTACACCTGCCAGCTTTCTAAAAAATATGTTTCAACTTATTCAGTCTTATTTAATTTAGATTTTTTAGCTGTTTGGGAGATGTAGAAAATGACAGTACTGTTTTAAATTAACAGAAGGACGCTTACTAGTGGATTAGGCATGGACACGCAAAAACCAATTTTTTTTTAGAAAAGGTCTGAATCAGCAAACTGTCTTATAATGCATTGCTGAGGTCAATATGAAAACACATTTTTCATGGGAATTTAGAGACAATGAAATATTACAACTGTCCCCACTCTGTCATGACTGTACCAGCACCTGCTGCAAAACTACTTTGTTCTAATCTGCAATGAAAATGCAGTTTTATCAGATCTCACCAGATTGATTTATGTAGTACACACCCACAGAAATAGCTGTACATTAGAATACATCAAAAACTATGTCAAAAAAAAAAAAAAAAGGGGGAATAAAATTTCCTATAGAATAATTTTTAACACTGCGTTCTGGGTAGAAATGTACTTTCTGTTAATGCGCAATATTTTGTCCTGCGGCTTAAGCTAACATAAGGGGACAGAAATCCATTTTCCTTATATACAAATCGGAAATGTCAGAAGTATGAGCCTTTAGCTGAGCCAGCATACTGTAAGAATCAATCACTATGATGTCCCTCCAATCTCCCTTCTACTGTAAACATAAGTCCCAGCCAAATATACTTCCCTCTTGCCTACTCAGCAATGCTACTGAAAATGACATTCCTCCCACAGCCAGAATATCAATAATTTTATTTTTTTAGTGAAATTTTCCAGCTGTGTTATAGCCTGTCTTTTGAGTTACTCATCAGACACATTGTGTTTCATTTACAGTTCCATAGTTGCCATCATCTAGCTTCAGACTTCAGAGCTCCATGGTCAATTCATATGAAATTTATTTTTGTCAACTCACTCCTCAGGAGCTGGGAAGTGTTGCAGAAAGAAAGAAACTCTGAGAATCTGTCTTCTTTGCTTGAACATTTGTGTTGAACTGGATTGTTTTTAATATTTTGGGGTTTGTGTGTTTTGGATTTAATAGGAGCCAAAAAGATAAGCACTGCTGAGCTTGCTAAATTATCTGAGTTTTGAATTTGAAATTGTGTTTTCTAATCACTTTGCTTTCTGTAAATATCCTGGGTGAACTAGGTTTCAATGTTCTTACTTTGTTGGCTACTACATACTATTGATTCAAGCTTCTAAGAAAGAGTTTTGTTGTTCAGCTCAATCAGGATAATTTTTAAAAATTCTAAGACAGAGAGATCTTTTCTAATTCCTCATTTTTTTTCTTTTCATTTTACCTCAAGTTTGTCTTAAAAGTATTCTCTTATTTTCTGAGAATTCTACTTCCTGTAGTCCTATAAACAAGGAAGCAACAGACACATCAGAGCAGTGTAAAATCAGCTCTGGCTTTCAAAACCGAGAGCTGCTTTCTCTAATGGCATTAGCATGGATTTCTTTTGCTTAAAATGGTAATTTTAATGGAAGCATTTTTTCTTAAGGCTTCTTCTCCTAACGTCATTAATTACATTAATGAATATAGCTTTGCCTGAATGAGTCTGCCTTTCCGTTTATTTTTTGCTCTTGTTTTAAGCTGCTAGGTTAAGGTTTATACATTCAGCATTTTGCCCAAGACAATAGACTCAGCAGCAGGAACAGGTCAAGAACAAGCACAAGCTACTTTTGTTAGTAATCTTATTGCATACGCATTAAGTCTTTTGCCATTTCGGAAATAATAGAATATTTCAAAAAATTAAATGCCACTTTTAGGAATGGTTATATGAAATAAGAACAAATATCCTTTTATTAAAGTACCATATGCTTACTGCTGCAAGTGGAAACATAGTTAGAAAATTAATATAAAGATGGGTTGTGTAAAGAGTAATCTTTTCCCCAGCATACTCTCTCTCAGCTTCCAACAGCTTGCAGTATTGGCATCTCCTTAGTTAAAATTCCTATTTATAACTTGGCATTTAAAAGGTCTGTAAGGACTTTTAAGCCATAGATATCTCTAATTGCTTTTTGATTTAATTTGTACTTTTGACTTTCGTCCTGTGGCAATTTAATTCTGCAGTTTAATTTAGATTATAATAGCAGGATGGGCTTCAGCAAAATATTCCCTAAATCCCTTTCTGAGATCTCCCTCAGCATGTTTTACTCACCTATAAAGAGTGGGTAGATGTAATGTGATAACACAATGAGTTTCCTTTTTCCAGTAGATTTGGTACATCAAAAGCCTGACCTTTTAATTTAACCCATTTATAGAAAATATTTTATGTTTGAATATAACCGGGACTAGATGAAAATATTTCAAAATAGAGCTGGTCAGAATTTTAATTATGAAAAAAATTAATATTAAGGAATTTTAACTCCAGAATGGAATGATTGATTTTGATCTGGAAAGAAAACTGTAACAAAATATTGAGAACACACACTTGAAATAATCATGACTGTCTAATACCTTGCTCCGAATCAAGCTAAAGATTGAAGGAAAGTCTCGGCCTAGGTAAGTATAACAACCATAAAGAAATTTCTGTTTAATATATTTACTAACTCATTTTTTATTTTAGAGATTTCCAAAGGTCTTAGGTCAGTCCCTGATTATATTTATAAAGATTCGGATATAATCTTTCCATTCCAGTGGTTTCCAGAATTTGAAAATTAAGCTCTAAATTGGCAGCTTGCTAGTAAAAAATATAGACTGAAGATGTTACCTACTAAAGACTTCTTAACAATTAAATTTTAATCCTTAAGGCCTTTTTTTGTTGTTGTTAAGTATTTACTAAAGAATGTGCAAGAGAATTAGTGTTGAAGATGGCATTTTTAAGTGAAAAACAGAAAATAAAAAAGAAAATTAAATAAATCCATGGAATTAATGCTCTTTCAAATAAATTTTTAAAAAGCAAAAAGTAGTGAGACAATGTATGAAACTTGATAATGAAACAGATTTTTTTTTCTTTTTTAGCTCCAATGTCATAGATTTAATCACGAAATTAACTGTTGGGGCATGCTGGTGATCTTTTTTTGTTTCCCACATTTTTTATGTTGTTCCTTTCACTTTAAAATAACTTTTACAAAACCAAATTATTTTCTCACTAGTTTTCAGCTCTAAGTTCTGAGTTTTTTTCTGACATATCAACCACTTGCAAGGAAAGAAGACAAGTTTTATGAGAATTTTCACTAGATTGAGATTCTTTTTTCTGTGACAAAAAGAAAATTCAACATGAAATCACTACACTAACTGCTTATATAGAAGAAAACCTTAAGAGACTTTAGTTAAATCTTGGTTTTGCTGGGTTCATAGGTAGTATACATTAGTATACACTTCTAATATATATCAGAAACAGGTAGATTTGTTTGTTCCTGTTTTCTAAAGTCTATCTAGAGCCCAGTGGCAATGACTTCTTTCACTTCTAGACCAGGGCTCTGAAAAACACCAGTCTCAGGTCTGGCCTGGGCTCACCTAAGCCAGACCTGTGAGGGCTGTTTTCAACTCCTACCTCAGGGCCAAACACCCGCTGTGTCCTCAGCCTGAGCCTGAGCTCTGCCAGTGCCTCTGAGGGAAGGGTCTGGCAGACCCAGGGGGTCCTTGCCCCTGTGGCTGAGCCTCAGGAGGCTGCGGGGCCACGCTCACGCTCAGATGGGAGCAGCCAGATGGCAGGAGCAGCGGTGAGGAGATATAAAAATAAACCCAAGCACATCCAAACACGGAGGATGATGGGACCTTGACCAGCAAGGCTGAATTTCTCCCAGGAAGGGAGGGACTCAGGATGCTGATGACTTGCCATGACAGCACAGCACCACTTGGCTGGGGAAACTGGAAGGACGTTGGGGAGGTGAGCACAGCATCAGCAAAAAAGGATATATTTTAGAAAAGGTGTTTTTTAAAGAATTCTACGGGTAATAATATTATATAGTTTTTCCTGTACTAATTTGTACTGTAATTGTTACTATCATTGTAACTGGACTGTTGCTTTTCATTTGGATTTAAAATTTTTTAATTAGGCTAACGATAAACTGGCTATATACATGTGCTTTTTTCTTTCCCCCATTACAGTTTTGAATGTAAACCATCTCCTTAAAAAAGCAGGGAACAACTTGGGAAATCAGACAATGGACTCAGATCTATTCCAGAATTCAATAAAATAGACAGAGACTGACAATACACTCTTGATATAAAGTTAATTTTGTTGTGCTTTACCATATTTCTGGTACTGTAGACCTCAAAATAATTGAATCTCGAAGAAGGTGATCTCTACTTCAAAATGAGGGAAATGTCTCTAAATATGGAATTAATTTCTTCTCTTCTTCTCACTTCTTTGCAGACTTTACTTTAAAAGTACTTTTAAATAATTTAGGCATGGAAGAAGTTTGGAGGGTATTAGTATTTTTGGAATGGATTTTATTGTGCTTTTCGTTACCAGAGACTTTGAGATGAGCTCTCTGCAAGGAAGGAATTTTCACTTATGGAAAAAAAGGGGGATGAAATCTGATCAAATTTTATTTTTGTTTCACCTTCTGATGTCTAGAAAGACACAGAAAAAGGGCAGTAAACACTGGAAAATGTTTCTCTTTAAATAGTAATTTGAAGAAACATATCCTAATGGTAATGAAAACTGTGAAAGATCTATCTGCTGTGGCATTACAGGATGTCAATAAGAAATGAATGAACAACAGTTGCTGCTTTAAAAAATATGGAATTTTATAAACCTCGTCACAGTGTCTTGTCAGAAAATGCACCTGATGAAAACTACAGCATGCCTCTCAAAGTTTCTATTTGTTGAAAATATTTTTTATTGTAATAGAAAACAATCCTGAACTGCCTGCATAAATTTCTGACTGCTACATCAATTTCTGAATGGAAACCTAGAAATATTTCCAGTAAGAATTTACTAAGCAGTGGCATACAGAAGAAAATATAAGGGGCTTCTTATAGCAATTAGTAGAGGTACTGATCAGGAAGAACAGCATTCAATGAAAATATTAATGAGGACATGAATTGAATGAGCTGATTATCTTACAGATCATACAAACCACAAAACTATGTAGAAGGTTGACCCTTCTAATTGTTATTTTAAATTTATTTTTAATTTATCTTCTACAGAATAGCATAATAGAAATTTTAGATTTTAATTTTCCTTTTCTTTGAAGAATTTTTCTACTGAAACATTCTCCAGCCTTGCCAAAATACACAGCATCAAGGATATTCTAACAGTATTAACCCATAATATGCTGTTTTGTTTGGGTTCTGGGAAGAGAATTTTCAAAATAATTCTTAAAATTTTTTCAAAATAATTTTTGTCTCAAAATTTATTTGATGATTCAAAATGAAAAAAAAATACATTTAGGAGAATGTGAATACAGTCTAACAGACCGGGATGGGCATTTTCAGTTTAAAAAGCTTCTGCTTGCTCATCATATTGAACATTGAGTGTGTACTTTCTCCTCACAAAGGTAACTGCATGAGACAATGCTAGAACTGCATTTCTTTTTTTTTTCTCAGATAAGTTCATTCTGCACCTCTTAAGTTGTTACCTCAAAATTCAAACCTCGAGAAAACATTGTCTTACATACAGGGAAGTCTCATGAAAAATCTTCTCTTCTAGGGAAAAAAGTCAGGAATACAATCACTATCCAAGAACTCAGTCATGTGATGTGCTCCTGAGGTGGCATCTCACTGCTTTTTCCATTAAGTGGTTTAACAACTTGCATAAATCCTAATAACTTTGTATAAAGATGTAGTCTACATAGTAAGAAATAGGGCACTTAGTCTTACCCAAGAGAATTTATACAGTAACTGGTGTCAGAAATAGCATTTAAGAATAATTTGATTATGAATTGGAAGAGGATGGTAATGTTATAATAAAGGGAGATGGCAATTGATGAAATCAGTATGAGAATATCAAGAAGTACTGGTTACTTTGCTTTATTTTAAATACCGGTGCAATCTTCAGATTCTGCCTTCCAATTCTTACAGTGTTCTCTTCTTTTTTTTAATCCTATATGCTTAGGAGGAAGATAACCAACAAGGCAATTCAACTCTGTTCTTGTAAATACAGCTTCAGGTTCAAGAGAGAGTGCTCCAGAAAAAAAGCATATGAGGATTTAGTTTGCTACCAAGGATGGATTCTAAACATTTCTTCCTCATATATAATGTTTTTTAAATACCCAATTGGCATGCTTTGCTTTCTCTTTCATAAGATTTTAGAGCCTAGCAATGACTAGTCTAAATCAAAGTAAATCTTCTATTTATGAATTTTCTACTACAAGAAAAAGAAAATTTAAAAGATAACTGCTAAACTTTAGTTACAACTATTTACCTACTTTCAGAGACTTGTGAAAATCCAAGTGAAGATCCAGTCTGTTTATTTATAAAAATATCCTGAAAAGATATTACCAGAGTCTAGTCACAATATAGACCAAGATGAATAGAAATGTGTAGCTTTTTGTTTTCCATCTTCTGAATGTAAAGTGGGTTTTACTTTAAAATATAATATATGACATTCTGCCAACATCAGAAGAAAGGAGTCACTGAACCACACGCTAGGAATCATTAGCACAGTTCACTGTCACAAATCTGAAGTTGCTTTAAACATACAAGTTATTTTCAGGAACAATCCAAGGAGACCCTTAAAACTAGGGCAAAATTAATGATGTTGCACAGAACAGCAGTAGTAATTATGTCCAGTGGCTCAGCATGATTACAGTTCCTCAGTGCCTTCACAGCTTTATACAAATTATACAGCAACACTTGGCAGTGGAGAACATATAGTAGCACATATTAAAGGTCTGTTTAAAAGTAATTAGCAACACTGATTCACTTGCAGGCTCTGAAAACTACTATATCTTTCAAAAGATTAAAAGCTAGCTAATCTTGGTTTTACCCAAGCTTCAGAATATTCTTTTAGGCATAGCTCTGAAGAAAAATAAGTTTATGCACTTTTGATACCCATCCTACCTCCTAAAATCTGAGGGAGTATGTTTAGGAGTAGACTTAGCATAGTGTAGGGCTAGGAAGTGGAATACCTTAGTGGTGAACACTGAGACTCAGAAATTAAATTTATTTTTGGAATTGGCTTAGAAAGTCATTAGTCTGTCTGCTAAAATCCCCTTGGGTTCTGCTGGTACCAAATAGTGTTAATTTTCAGCCCTCATGATCCTGCACTATCAGTGTATTATCATCGCTGTTTCACTTTCGGTCCCGCAATACACATGCAAGATTACTCCAAGGTGTCTTTCCTGAAAGACTTCTCTTCTAGGATATATTTTAATCTAAAAGAATGTCTAAATATCTCAGGCCAAAAGAGATGTCAGATAAAGGACTCAGGCCCTTGTGGCAACATGCCTCAAGGTATATATTGGGCTGAGAAGACATTTCCAAGAATTTAGTCAGATCTTGTGGTAATGGTTCAAAACTCCATGGTTCCTTTCTTGAAGGTCAAAACCTGCATCAGTATGGTAGAACAGAGCCATATGTGATTGCTCATTTTTCTTTTCCAGCTTCAATATTTTCACACTGCTACTTGCACAAGAGAAATAGTTGTGTGTAGTCAGATTAGATTATGGGTCTATGGTTAGAGAATTCTCCCAGAAAGGAGAAAGCCAGGTTTGATTTCCTTCCGGTTGAAAGGGAAATAAGATGTTTTAACCCCCATGCAACTATGTAAGAATTGAACATTAAGCCTTCTCCTGTGTACCTGAATAAAAACAACTTTTTTTCATGTACTGCATGTCTGAAATGTAATTATTAAATTGCCTGATCAATCAAGTTGCTAAGACATTTTAGGGCAGAATTTTAACAGAGACCATGTTTTAGGCAGTTTTTGCCCACAGTTGCTTTTTATTGCTGAACACTACCATCAGCAATATGAGTTCATTATTCCAGTGCTATATGATGATCCACACAGGACAATTTGCCTGGATTAAAAATCATTAGGGTGGCAGTGTTTTATTTGATTCAATTCTAAGCCAGAGCAGTACAGTAGTAGCAGTACTGCATGCCTATTCCTGCGGATTTAGGAATGGATGATCAAGGAAGGTAGTGCAGCAAGCGTTCCTGCTGAAAAATAATTAACAAAACATCCTCTCTGTCACAGTTTGGATGGTATTTAGATAGTTCCAGCCTTCCTTATACTTCTTGTGTTGCAAAATGGGAAAAGAAAACCACCTTTGTATATTATTTTTATTTAAATTGAAGTTCGTGTGAGAAACTAAAATGAAATATTGCTCTCTGCCAATATAAAAATACAGCGTCTCTTATTAATGTATGTTGATCGGATCATGAAATAAATGGACTAACTCACAGTCAACGAGGACAAATTCCTAAAGGAAATCAATGATTTTCAATTTTAAAGAGTAAACAAACATGTTCCTGTACTTTGGGCCATGAACCTGAAGGGACACTATAAACTAATTTACGGTGGAGTTTATTAAATTAACAAATTAAAACTATGCATTTCCTTCACTGCATGATGTTGTTTGAAACAAGTTCCGAGAGCTATCATGACAGCTTTGAAGTTTAACCTTTTCGTATTCATCCTTCACTTATGTTATAATCTTTATGTAAAATTGTTTCAACTCTCTGCAGACAGTATTTCAGCATTAAAAAAATGTATACCCTAAAGTAAAGCAGAATTGTGATCATTGATCCTAAGTGAGATTTGGATCCACATTCACATAATCTAAACACAACATGAACTATTGCATTCTTCATTTCCATGCGTGTTCAATAGATTCATAGAATCACATAATGATTTGGGTGGAAGGAAATTTAAAGATTATCTAGTTTCAACTCTCCTGCAATGGGCAAAGACATCTTTCACTAGACTAGGCTGCTGAGAGCTCCATCCAACCTGACCTTGAACACTTCCAGGGATGGAGCATTCACAGTCTCTCTGGGCAATGTGTTCCAGTGTCTCACCACCCTCACAGTAAAAAAATTTCTTGCTATTATCTAACCTAAACCTTTTTCTCTTTCTTTGTTTAAAGGCATTCCCCTTGTCCTGTTACTACAGTTCCTGATGAAGTGTTCCTCTCCAGCTTCCTTGTAGGCCCTCTTCAGATACTAGAAGGCTTCTACGAATTCTCCATGAACCCTTCCCTTCTCCTAGCTGAACCGTCTCAGCTTTCTCAACCAGTCTTCTAAATATTGATGCTCGCTGTCAGAAGCCAATAAACACTTCCATGGATGCAATATTTAGCAGCTTCAGAAAATACTTGGGGGTTAGTGCTTAGAGGCTGCAGGATGGCAGAACCAGTGCAATGCATCATTCCCGAGTGTAATCAAAACCATTTTTGTGTTTTAAATTTACAGTTTCTTAAACAGTCTTCTGTGGGCTACTGTATGGCACTCAGAACAACAGTAGCTTGCAAGTAGGCACATGGAGCAGCACAAATACAATTCGTAATAAAAATATAGGGTATAGAAAACAGGTCTCTCTGAGCTCATGACAGGCTCAAATGACAGAGCATTGTGAGAACTGAGAGTTGTTAAATACTTCTGACAGAAAACCAAAATCACCCCAGTTTTCCATTTTACACCTTATCTGTCTTTGGCATGACTAGAAGTTGTGTACTTTCTTGGTACTTTTCTAATGCTCTCTAATCTGGTTTGGATTGCATTTACAAGTAAATGTGAAGATTTAATGAGAAAACTTATGTTCATCTGTGCCCATTTTCCCTTTAAAACAATATGCAAAATAGTGTTTTCATATTTCAAGATTCTGATGCAATGTATCATTTATTAATTAGAGTGGAAAGAAATCTTTATGAATAAACTTTCCAAAGGTGCTCAGTGAAAGCATGTTCATAGCTTTTTTTGAAACCAGATAACAGTATTTAATTTGTCATTATATATTCATGAAGTAACAGACTTTGTTCTGACAAATTAATTTCTTCAGTCAGAAAAGAGCATTTCACAAGACAGGTGTATAATAAGTGGCTTAACAGATGCTGCTCCATGTAGACTTTCCAGTGATATATAGGATTGCTACTTTATTTTGTTAAAGCTACCAAATTGTTTTGCTAAAAACAAATTAGAGCAAGCATTACAGTTTCCTCTTCAATTTGCTGACTGCATGAAAGAGAAATGTGTTATAGCAAAATCACCTTATGTGCATGTGGATACATTTTTATCATCTGAATTACAGTGTATCTCAGAAACACAGAGGTCACTATACATTCGAGTAATGATCTGTTTTTACTGGGACTTCGGATCCTAGAGAATTTTAAAAAGTGTCTCTTTATTAAGATTTGCATTTATTAAAAAGTAATGCCTTTAAATTATATAGTCAGAAATATTTCTGTGAAGAAAAATCACAATAAAATCTAACTTTTTCATAAAAATGGAAAACTGTACAAATAAATATATGTGGACAGGAATGTGATTTTAAATTTCAAACAGAAAGATTTCAAACATTGGAATGACCACAGTTGTCTCAATATTTCTATCCAAAACTGAATATATAAAAATACCGCAAAGCTAAAGGCATATAAAATACATTTTTACATTGTTTTCTCTATATATTTCTTCAGGTTATAAATTTTTATTTATGTTTTTCTCAGGATTTTTTTTTTTAAAGTTTTTAGATTTTTTATTATTGTAAATATGAGCAGAACATTAGATTTCCCTACTAAGCCCAGATAACAGGGTAAACCATCCTTTACATGATTCCATTTTGTTCATTAAGTGACTGATTGAACTCCTAGAAAATGATGTTACAAAGAAATTTTGCTTTTGAAGCTACATTGTAATTATCAAACCGTTATGTTTTTCATTATAATGTTTCCAAGGAGTCCAGTAAGATTCCAATCCTTCAAAAATTAATGACACTTCAGCACCATCCTTTGATGTATACTTATGCATATAAAATTTTGGAGTAATAGGATGTAAAAAGTGCTTTATAAATGAAGACACCATGATATATTGCTGCACTTTATTCCACGCAATAAACAACTATTTAACAGAAAACTATTTTTTTTGAGAATGTGTAGTTCATATATTAGCAGAGTATTTCATTACAAAAAAAAAACCACAAAAAAATCCATAAAGAAGAATTAGTCATGAGCGATATGCTTTTGGATGTACATTTATTTTGTTTTTAAAAGCAACAGACCAAGTTGGATTTTTTTATTTATGCTTTTTAATATGCAATAAACTTTAGATAAATATACTATTATAAATTGATTCTCTTAGCTTCAAGATATGTACTCTTTTTACTTTTTTAAGTGAGAATAACATAAGATCCTATACCACTGGCACCTGCAAGCTCTATGTGAACTTTTGTCAGGACTTATAATTTATACAAATTGTAAAATCCCTTTAAAGAATAATAAACTCACTTGAGCACATTATGTTGGGGAAAAATTTGTTTAGGAGAATGAATTAAAAACTACCCTAAATAGACAGCGAATATCCACAAAATCCAGATGTATGAAGTTGTCAGAGCTGAATGATCTCAGCTGCTGTTCCAGATGCATTAAGATCTGATAATAACTTCAGGATCAGACTGATTTGGTTACGGATTAGCACTTGGCTAAGAGAGAAGGAGGTCAGGTTTATACAATTATGAAGATGGTGAATAACAAAAATGAGTCACAGTAAATAATTTTTAGAACACTAACACTTGCAGGGAAATTTTTAAACTATTAAGAGGTAAAAAAATAGATAAAATATCTTGTCATATAAAAAGTCTTGAATTTCTATGATTTGTTGCCACTGGAGATTGTGAAGGCAGATAGAATTCTATGGTTCAAAAAAAGGTTAGGCAAATTCATGGATGACAAGTCCGTAAACAAGCTCTCAAGGTATTAGGTAGGAATGTTCTCACATGTGCAGTTGACAATGCAGGAAACACCCTGGAGGAAGGGACTACACAAAGTGTCCAGCTTTTTTTGTCTTTCCTAAGTATTACATTTTTGTCACTGTATGTGGCAAGCAGCTCAACACAGTAGAGCAACTTCATGTTCTATGAGCAAAAAGGTAAGGGAAGAAAAAATCCCCCCAAAATGGCCCAGTGGGGTATGAGCGCTTCTATGTTACAGACTGGTTGTAAAGTCAGCACACAGTTGGTCATGTTTGTAATCACAATTTAAAAAAAAAATCCCAATCTTCTGGCTACCAACCCTGCCCATAACAGTTGTGACAGGCAGTGGTAAATCAATATATCAGTATTTAATAGAACAGAATATGAGAGATATCAGTGTATTATAGTGAATAAAACGTATAATTTTTATTAAACTTTCAGGATTTAGAGAGATTAAGTATGTAGAAGATTGGGGTTTTTTTCCAAGGCAATTTTTACATGAATATAGCATATTCCATTTGTTTACATTTTCAGTATTTATCATTAAAAAAGGTTATTTCTAATTTGGAAATGTATTTAACTGTTACTTTATTGCTACTTAAAGAAATTTGATCTCAATTCTTTTTAAACTGTTAAACTTCTCAGCTTGCCACTAAATCTTTAATAAAAGACCATAATACATTACCATCAGATTACACAGAAAATAAATAATAATATGATAGTTCAGATGATGGAGGCTGCAAAACATTACAAATAGGCTTATCCTCTTACGAGTAAAACATTAGCGTTCAAGAAGAGTAACAGCACAAATAGCAGGCCATTGTGGCCAAGTTTTTGAAACATGGTGACCTTAAGTTAGTGGTAAAGTTAAAGGCTCTACTGTACCAAACACTGAAACAAACAAAGGGTCAGTCTTCATAGGTGCCAGAGAGCCGCAACTTCTCTTTAGTTCATAACATCTGCAAAAGTTTGACACCATGAATTTTTGGTCCACAGCTCCAAACTGGTTTCTTTTCTACGGAAACCTTGTTTTGCTAAGTTTAAAATGAACACAGTTCTGCCTAGGATGCTAGAACCAAGCATACAAGACTCTGACTAGGATCACCCTCATAAGAGAGAAATAAATCTGGATATTGAAGAACCTAATACATGCTCTTACTGTTTTATTTTTCCCTTTTCAAAATAACTCTCAGTAGACTCCGTCTCCAAAAAATTAATTAAAGTGTGTTTCAAATTTCAAATGCATTTGAAATCTGCTTAGCTATATAAAAAGCTGGGTTTTATTAGATGCATTTACATTAAGGCATCAGATGAGAGTTTATAGTTTTCCTAAGATCTTTGAAATTACAATCTCTCATTCTGTATACACGTCATTCAGTCAGCAAATTTTCTTCAGGAAAATTGCTTTGGAATGCTTTTTATATATTTTCCTTCTTTTTTTTTTTTTTTCTCTTAAGCATTTTTTCACCCATCAGCATGTGTTTTTTCTTCATCAAAAAGTGCTAATAAAATCCCTCATGATGATAGAGTTTTATAATGCAGGTTATTTGTATCAACCTCATCAATATTTTAAAATATTTTTAATATCTATTGTTTGGCCAAAAAAAAGTATCTCTCCATGCTATGTTTCTGTTCATGTGTTTTTTCAACTTAATATTTTATTTCCTTTTGTCTTGTAGGGAAAAAAAGACTTTGGAGGAAAATTTAAAAAAAAAAAAAAGGTAAAGCTATTAGAAATAACCTTTTTATTTCTGGCAGAGCAAAACATAATTTACATGAATATTAATATTTTATCTTTTAAGATATTTTTTGAGCTACTAGAGTAATTCCATTGTAAACATGTATCTGTTATTCCTCCTAACTCTGTCATAATTTAAAAGATCTCAGAACTACTGTTGATTCAGAATTTATGCACATAAATGAGAAAATTTAAATCCTTTAAACTGATTAATGTATTTTAATATCTCCAGACCCTTGACATCAACTGCTTATGCCATAACAAAGTCATAAGCACAGCTGAAGCTGACCAGACAAAGCAGACATTTTTCTATAGGGCTCATATTCCACTTCCCAGATGTTTAGCAATGCCTTCCTCCTTTCTTCTCTTGCTGAAGCAGTTCAGTTCCATGACATCTCATGTTAAAAACAAAACCAATCACCTACGGGCTTTTTACTTGCAGCTCTGTAACCTTTCCCTGAAGCAGCTGAGGCAGCATGTTTCAGCAACTCTCTAGCAGTACTTCCTTTGTGGTTCCCGGCCTGCTGTGCTCTTGGCATTCTCATGGCCTGATAGCTGCAAACCCCCGATTTTGATGTTTCCGTGGCATTTCATGGGAGACTGTTATCAGGGACGGGAGAATTATCTTACCCACTTCTCTTTAGCTCTTGCTTTGTAGTTTTTAGTTTAAATTAGAGAAAATAAAGATGTGGCATAACAAAATATTATTCCTGTAAATATTTGACGAATATTGCTCTTTATGTGCAGAGACGTTTAAAAACCAATGTGTAACATTTGCTCTTGTTTGCATAGTCCTGTTGACACCAAGATCAGAAACAAGAGCAACCAAGGGCAGGGAAGAGAGTGGGGACAGTCCTGATGAAAAGTACACAGTACTAGCAGAAAGTATGATGACAAACACTCATGACTGGTTGCAATGGAGAAAGTGCTGTCACTTTTCTTTCCAGATGGCCAGAAATCAGTTTTCCCCTTCCTTTTTCTGTTTCTCTCTTCCTTTTTTTCCATATTTTTTCCCTGAAAGAGGCTCAGACTGTTGAAGTCTCTGTATGTTATAAGCTAGAGAATCCAATGGTAAATCTTTGTGCACCTCAGCATTCTTCATGAATCCAGCATTCTTCTGAATTCCATCATTCAGAAACTGCCTCATAAGTGACTGGCTGATCAATTTTAGAAGTGATGTCGGCAAGCACTGTTTATCTTCTTGACACCAAATTGGGACACTGGAATAGCTTGTCTTGAAGAAGCAGCCATATTCATTAGGTATTCTCATCACAACATAAGGACGCCAAGCTAAGAGACACAGCTGTACGTCCACTAGCAAAAAACATTCAAAAAGGTGATAGGGAGGAAAAGTTTCTAAATATGTTCAATACCTTACCAGATATTCAGAAATATACGGCAAACATGAAATTAAATGTTCTAAATCTGGTGTGATCCCTGTTCACCGAGTAAATTTTATAATGTACTATTGCATGATGTGGTAACACCCTTGAAAATGCTATAAACTGCACAGATGTCACCAACAGCAAAAGAACATAATAATAAAAGAAAATGATATAAATATAAATATAAATTCAGAGAAACCCAGAAGGAGAAGGGACAAATTCAGTCACTGGGTGAGAGCAAATAGAGGGTAAAAAGAGAAAATGCTCAGCTATAAAGACCAGCAAAGATAAAAAACCCACTGAAATGATCACAACTATATTTTATACATATCCAGACTCTGAATTTATTTTTAAAAAAGAAGCAGAGAGAAAAGTAAGAATAAAGGTAGAGGAAAGAGGAGGAGGAGCTGTTCCACATGAAGAAAGAGAGGGTGTGTTATGAATACCTTCAGAGTCAGGCAGAAGCGAAGGGGAAGGAATGAGAGCTTTTGGAGAGAGTTGAAAGACAGAAACAGCTAAAGGTTAACAGAGAAGTTCTTTCCTGGAACTGGGTTTTAAATTTTTTTTTGCAACTGTATTCCTGAACTCGTGATAAAAACCCTGCCCTTTAATTCTATTCACAATAAACTGTGTGGGGTGGGTTTTGTTTTATTTATAGAAAAAATAAAATTTATAGAAATTTTGGGAAAGCAACAAAGTATTTTTCACCAATACTGAGTTAGAAATGCAGGAAATCTGAGCCTTTGCCTTTTACAAAAAATGAAGGGAGAAAAAGGGTTCCCAAGTAACAGAGAGAGATCACCTACAACAGCCCCATGTCAAACGGGCCTAGCTGTCTGAATGGCAGGAAATTTGGATTTCTTGACTTAGACCTCTGTTTCTTATTTCATATTTCTGACTGCACACAGTGCTTCTGATAATATTGAATTTCAATGTTCAGGAGGCTTATGAAACCACAATGTGTAAGCAATATTCAAATACAAATCCAGTTCTGAAGACAAACTAGAACAGCAGACATAGAAATGTAGTATTCATGTAAATCAGATCTTGGTTTAAGAGTGGGAAATTATGGAATTTCATTCCAATGTCTTACTGACGAAGCTGTATATCTCATTTATGAATGACCAGCACAAGGTGAAGTTACTCATAATGGTGATGAAACGATGTGAAGGCAGGGGCATGGAAGTCTGTATTACCTGTAGACATGTAGATAACACAGTTACCTATAGAATCAAGATGTGCAACTTGGCTTCTGTTAAACAGCACATGAGAATTCAGTTTTCTGGAGCAGGTCCAAGAAATGACCACAATTTTATCAGATACTTCTCCTCAACTAGACTGGATTCCCCTCAGCACACATATATGGGCAAGGAAAATGACAAGATCCTTCAACTTTGGGACAAAAAAGCCAGGGAGCTACTACAATACATTCAGAAAGAGCACATATAACACAGTAGATCTTTCATGAGTGGTGGTCTTTCCATTTTTAATGCAGCTGATAAAACTATAGCAATTTACATCAATTGGGTTTCCAATCTGTTCTCCGTAACTGCCTCAAAGTCAGTCAGGGAATGGTAACCTTCTACTTTTGTTTCTTCTATGCTCATATATGTGTTGTCCCTCCCAGTTCATTTTGGTATTTTTTGAAAATTTTTTTTAAAGTCTTGTCCAGTACTGGACACCATTGGCTCAGATTAAATAGCTAACATTAGTTATTTTCAAAGAATGAAAAACTAAAACGTTGCAGCCATGATGTATTTATAAAGGATGCCATTAAAATCTTTACCTCCCCATGAAACTTCCACATTAGTGGAAGAAATCTTGATGTGTACTGGCCTACATCTGTCTGTTCCCACAGTCAGCTGCAAGAATATTTTCAAGGTCTAGCATTGTGTCAGTAGAGAGTAGAATGCTTTCATGACTCTGGCAAAGATCACTGCAGGGACCGCTTTGGTACACCAAGCTGGAGAGAGGCTGCTGTGATAAAGTATCATAGCTGGAATTAAAGAGGACCATCACAGAAAAAAAGTTAATATGAATATGACATGAAACTATTTAAGGAGAGAGAAAAGAACAGAAGGAGTGCACACAGGGCTATCATATCAAGGAATTAATTACCTAAGTATTCAGATACTTTCTCTCCAAAGTGCTGTGCCCTACAGCAAAAGGAATTATAAAAAGAAGTGAGATAAGGGGTAGAAATGAGATTGCCATTGTCTGAAACTTCAAATATTTCCATTAAACAAAGTCAAAGAAGACCTTAGAGCCCAAGATAGAGGAAAAGTTGCTAAATATTACAGGAGAACTTGCAAGATAAAATTATCAAAATATTTTGGCCCTTCCAGCATAAAGGCAGATAATAATAAGGAAACATGACATTAGGGCAGTGTATGAGTGAAATTAGTAAAGATTCATCATTACAGAAAGTAGCAATATGCAAAGCTACATCAGCAGTAGGCCCTGTAATCTGGAGTCTATGATCCACAGCTGTGCTCGGATGAAATGCCAAGGGTTACCTCTGTCCTGCAAATAGACTATAAAGACTCCTGAATAAAATCATACTTTTATTCATTTGAAACTTTGATTTTCTCTGATTCTTTAATGTCTTGCAATCCTGTAAAACACCTACTAGACAAAATGAATTCAGGTTTTTTTAACAATTCAACAGTAAGCCTGCTCCCTCTCCATTCTGCAAAATCTAAATGCCATTTCAACATCGCATTTCTCTTTTTCCAGTCAGCTGTTTCTGCCCAGCGGCAGCCCCTGCATGCACCCTTTGCTCTTACAGGAGTTTGGCTGCTGGAATTCAGGCACCAGGCAAGAGGCTCCCAGATGTCGTGGGGCAGCCACGTCCAGGGTTGACCCCTGGCCCAGGGGACACAATTTCTGCTGAGGCTCTTGTCGTGGCCCCACCTGATCTACAGCTCCTGCTGCCCTGCAGATGAGTGCCTGCCCACAGGTGCTGTTAGGCCCAGATGCAGGACAACATCCCTGGTTTTGACCATTCTCAGAGAGGTCTCAGACCTGTCTCACCACCACGGACTGGCCAAGTGATCCAAACTTTCAGTTTATCCTGGTGGCCATACTCAGCCTTTCCTGTTTCTTCTGAAACATCAGTTGCTTTAGTAAAATCTGTTTAATTCTTTAACTTTGATTGTTTTCAAAGCGTTCTTGAAATCTGAGTTCTGCAGCACCTTTCCCGTACCCCAGCTGAGGAAAAAACTGCAGTCCTATGGCTGCTAAATCTAAGTGTTCGTTCCTGTACTGATATTCCCTTTCTTCTCATTTTAAAGTTTATATGCTAATAATGCTTAATGGATCTAACAAGATGTTTGCAAGCCTGTATGAAAGGAATGGTATTTGGGAATCCAGGCTTTGAAAATATACTACTTGGTAGTATGAACTATTAGTGCAAGATGGATTGCCTGTGGGGGATGCTTGCTTCTTTTGTCTTGACTACATGAAAATCAGTGTGACAATCTTACACACAAATATCTAGAGCTGGTCAAGAGAAATTTTCCTTCTTTTTCCTTTTTTTTTTTTTGTTGTCTTAGAGCATCCAGTGATTTTGGTTTCAGTATAAGACTTAAAAATATTTATAAAGTATTTGCCATTTTTTTGAAATCAAAGTAATTTGTCTCACCTGCCATGGTAAACTACCAAGTATTTTTTTCTGCTCTGTAGGTTCTGCTGCCTACAGATTAAATGGTCAGAGGACCACTGACAGTGGGGCATCTCTTTACATAGCCAGGACCTCTTTATAAAAACTGCCACAAAAAACAAGATTTACAGGTATGCAACTAAACTTAATGTCAGTCATGCTCACAAAACATTGTATAATTGTAAGGCTTAGACAAATACCGCTGCAGCATCCTGCCTATCCATCAGCAAAAAACTATGTATACATAACTCCTATGCATGGCTGCACACATTTTAAGTGCAGTACTATGTGTGAAGAAGGATAACAGATTTCCAGAAGAGCCATAAAACTTTCACAAAGTTAGCAGTGATATTCAGAAATGTGGCCAGCACACATAAATCATAATTTTGATCCTAATTTGAAAATCTCCCAAGATAAGTAAGCATATGGTGTTGCAGAGCCAAGTTTTCTTCCTTTTTTTTTCCCTTCCATGAGAAAAGGGGAGTGGAAGGGATGCAAACATTCGTCTAGCTATGACTGAAGTTCTTTGCATAAGTTTCTTGTCATTATTTAATTTCTTGATGAAGGGAATACAGATTCAATACAAAAATAAGTGATGTTGAAACACAAAGAAAACAACAAATGGTGGTGAAACATTTATGTCAACTATGATCTCAAAAATTTGTTTGAGTTTATGAAGTAAAATACATAGGTCATATCTTCCTTTTGGATGTTCTTTTGTTACATCATGGTCATGTTACAGGAAGAATACGAAGGAAAACTTGTATTGAAATATAAATGTGTACTAACCAGAAGTTTCCTGTTTCAAATACTGATCAGTAGAAATTACCTGGGGGGGCAGGGAGGGGAGGAATTAAGAATCAGGAATAAATATCGGAAGCTAACAACAAGACTTAAATACTCGTTCTTGCTGGAGAGATCTTGCTATTAAAAAGTAGAATATGGCCCATTCATCCATTAATCTTTGTCAAGACATAATCTGTGTTGTCCCACTGAAAAAAATTTTGTCCACAAAAGGTGACTATTCCCTGCTTTTGGAGTACCACAACAGCAATTCTAATCCTTCATGTATAAAGATCTGTGATCTTCATGTGGTCACTAGTGGTGTCCTCCAGGGATCTCTGTTGGGCCCAGTCCTGTTTAACGCCTTTATTGATGATCATGATGATGGGCTTGAGTCTACCATTAACAGTTTTGTAGATGACACCGAGTTGGGTCAGTGTTGATCTGCTGGAGGGTAGGAAGGCTCTGCAGATGAATCTGGACAGGCTGCATCTATGGGCCAAATCCAACAATATGAGGTTCAGCAAGGCTGAGTGATGGGTCCTGCACTTTGGGCACAACAACCCCCTGCAGCGCTACAGGCTGGGAACAGAGTGACTGGAAAGAGGCCCAGTGGGAAAGGACCTGGGGATGCTGGTCAACAGCTGGATGAACATGAGCAAGCAGTGAGTCCAGGTGGCCATGAAGGCAAATGGCCTCCTGGCCTGTATGAGGAATAGTGCGGCCAGCAGGAGCAGGGCACTGATTGTCCCCCTGTACTCGGCCATGGTGAGGCCATACCTCTTGTGCTGCGTCCGGTTCTGGGCCCCTCAGTTCAAGGAGGACATTGAAGTGCTAGGATGGGTCCAGAGAAGGGCAACAAACCTGTTGAAGGGACAGGAGCACAAGTCCTCTGAGGAGTGGGTGAGGAAGCTGAGGTTGTTTAGCTCAGAGAAGTGGAGATTCAGGGGTGACTTTATCACTCTCTGCAACTACCTGAAAGGAGGCTGTAACCAGGTGGGGATGGGCCTTTTCTCCCAGGCAACAAATGATAGGACAAGAAGAAATGACCTCAACCTGCTCCAGGGGAGGTTTAAGTCGTACATTAGAAAGAATTTCTTAATGGGAAGAGTGATTAGGTATTGGAATGAGCTGCCCAGGGAGATGGTGGAGTCACCATCCCTGAAGGGGTTTAACACGCTCATGATGTAACAAAAAAACATAAGGTCTTTCGGTTGTGTGTAACCCAGATCCAGTTAACATGTCCCATATTTTTTCATAGCAATTTTTTTCCTGTATAGAATACAGAATGTTCACCATCCCTGGACGTGGCATTTAGTGCCATGATCTAGTTGACATGGGTCATAGATTGGACTTTATGATGTCAGAGGTCATAGATTGTGTTTGCTCACAGATCAGACTTTATGATGTAAGAAGTCTTTTCCAGTCTAATTAAATCTGTAATCTTCTCTTCTTTGACAGTATCTAGAATCTAATTTCTAGACATCAGCTGACTTCAATGGATACTATTAACTAGTTGTTTAATTCAATCCTATTTTGACAAGATGGCCTTTTCGATGTACTTAACAAGAAGATTATTACCAAAAGATATTTCTCCTCAGGATAATTGCAATAATTTTTGTCTTTTTAAATAAAAAGCTGTTGTTTTTGTTAGTTTATTGGCTGTTTTTTTCCCCCTGATGAATTTTTAAATTTTTTCTAATTGATTTTATTTTTTAATTTCACCAGTAACTGCCAATTTTTGTAAGAGCCTAAAAAAGAAAAAACCTGTTATTAAATGTACACTAATTCTTCAATATCTGTTTAATATTATAAATCCATTTAACTTTATACTATATTGTAAACTGCCTGGGCTTGCTGATCATCACATGCAGCAAGTGCCATGAAAGCCTCAGTCTGTTTATGAATCCATCTGGCAATCAGAACACTCAGATAAGCAAGAAAAAAACAATAAGCAAATATCTCTCCAAAATTACTTCCTTTCTTCTTTCTCCTACAATCATTTCTTTTTTCTTCCTAGAGAGATGATACTGTCTCCATACATGTACTGTAGACAATAGTCATTTGACATCTTCACACCTTAAAGTCTAATCAGCTTTCGGTTATTATAACCCCTGCATAATAGATAAAATATTCTAAAAATGCAAACTCAAACCCATTTTGCTGTGTAATTACAATGGCTGTAATGAATGAAGACAAATGATAAGAAAAATAGAAACAGGATCTCATTCACAACAAGCTAGTTCCTAGGGAATACTAGTAATTTAAGAAGAAAGAAAACCATGCACTTGAATTCTTATCCATTGAGCACAATTATGCATTCTGTTTTCTCAGTATGAATTTCTTTGTCAGAAGGCTGCCTAGAATTGACTGTACAGGATTCCTCTGAAGACTAGCACAACGAAGCACAGACAAGTAGAGCATTTTAGAAAAATCCATATTGTCAACCCCAGTGTAAGCTGAAAAAAAATTAAAACAACCACCAGAAAAAATTTATCATCATTCTTACCAATGGGAAAGTAAATAAGAATTCATCGCTTACAAGTATAGAGAGAAACATGCAGCGCAAATTTTTTAAGGTTTAGAGGAAAAATAGAAGCTTGAATAATCCTCCTTTAATCATATTTTTATTCAGACTGGGTAGAAAATCACCACCACTACATGAAGAAACTTTTGCACTAGTTCAACGGGTTATGTTCAACTGTCAATTGTTTCAGGAGAAAAAGCTCTACTTTGTAGAAATAAAGACTACAACGGATTTTGGAATGATTAAGGACTGACTTAATGCACAACAGTGAATGTAGGAAACCATATCCAATTCCTCCTTTAAATGGTGCTAGGCTTGAATACAGATTCATACAGCACAAATGAAAATTCTGAATTTCTGTCTTTCACATTGTTTCTTAGATTTTTAAATTTTGCCCATGGAAAGACTGTATCAAGAGATGTCCTTAGAAAACTGAGAAGAGGTCAGAAAAGTCTCCATTTCTCTGCCTTAATTCCATGTCTCAGAACTCTCCTTCAGTTAGAAATCCTGTACTCAGCTGCGTCTGCTGAAAGTACTGTTACCATGCTGGCCCATAGACATTTGGCAGCAGCATACAATGCAGGAAATTAGCAGCAATCCATTTTTGTATCAGTTGGCAGAATGTGCCAACCATGTGGTCCTAAAAATAATATAACTCTCCCATTAATACTGCATCAGACATTTCAGAGAAGAACTGGGACTCTGAGGTTTAATCTTTAAAAATCTCCTTAAAGTTAAGAGCACTTTCTTCACTGTCCACTTGCTGTAAAAGAATTTATATAAACTGTACACATTAGACCACTTTAGAGAAAGCAAAAATAGGCTGAAGACCATAGTAAAATCTTTAAAAGGAAAAGATAACCTTGTTAACTCTACAATGGAGAGAAATATTAATTATAAAAAAGTGAAATAATTTAAGAAAATTTAATTTAACTACAAAAAATGGTTTATATGTTGTTTATGTAATAAGATTGCACAAACTCTACTTTTTCACAATGGAGTAGAAATGAAGATGCGAGTGTATAACAATTTAACATCCATTCTTCTTCTTCTATCTGAAACACTTAGATCTGGACTAATAATAATTATACTGTCAAGACTTCAATTATACTAACATTAATTTCTTGGCTTTAGACATCTATCTATAGAGCTTTTTACACATAATGTTTGCTTTATGTGTCTATATAGATACTTCTGTCTGTCCATATGGTATGCTTTCTTTTTGCCCATAAACAAGATTTTGACCATAAAAATACACAAGTTCATTTTCAATTAGATATTGCTGAAATATAATTAAAAATTTGTGCCAGCTGCAGACATCAGCTGCTTTGGTTTTTAACAGTGTCTGGTAGCAAAGAATTTTCTTATTTGCTCTAACTTTGTAATCTGTGTAGTCCACACTTGGTTTATAGCCAAATAACTATGATGTGGCTTTTGAGGAATACTTTTAATTATTTTTATTGCTGTAATACTGAAGAGTTGCAAGCATGGATTTAGGACCCATTGAATATATAGGTTTAAAAGACATAACAAAATTATTCTTTCCCAAGAGAATTCACAGAACAAATCAGGAGATGGATTCAGGGATGCAGGAAATCAGGAGAATACCAGGCTTACAATGGCAACACTGGTGCGTGAAAGGGAAAATGTCTTGATGTGGATGCTTAAGAGAATTTCTGATACATTAGGAGAGTGATAGTTGGTGTAGTATGCTGGATAGCTGCCTTAGAAACACAATCTGTTTTTCAGTGTGAGGGGAAAAGTTTCTTGATTCTAAATATAAAATCTTTGAGAGCCTAGATGCTTCTCTGTGCAAGATTACCTGCTGAAACTCTGTGTTAGTGAGGTCACAGAAAAAGAGAGGTAAAATTTAGACAAAATTGCAGCTAAGAAAGATCCAGTTTGAAAATGATGCCTTGCTTATTGACTGGACTATTAGATAGCTCAGTACTTTTGTTCACACTGAATAAGAGAAAGACAGGATGGAGAAATTATTTCTAAACATATTGGGCTTTGGTTACATCTGAGTGCTTGCATTATTTTTCTCTACACTTTTTCAATACACGGACTTATCACAGAGTGTCAAAATTGTTCTGTTGTAGAATGGAGTGAGACAATTTGACTACTGAATTTTATGTATATTTGAATGTTTTTTGCAATATGCTACCAAGTCCTTGCTTTGTTTGCAGTGTTTAAGAAGCATCTGATACTGTTTGCAATTAAATAGCTGAAAACCATAAATGCCTTGACTTTTCTTCTTTCATAAAGAGAAATGTGAACATGAGGAATTAGACAGCAAATATTCTCTCAACAATTTCTATAGCAAGCAAGAAGATCCCAAAGTGTATATAAGCACTTTGAACTTCTAAGAACTCACAATCTGACAATTTATAATAGTAGTATAGTTAATTAAAGTAAATAAAATAAAGTAGCAAATTAAAGTAAATAAAATAGTAAATTAAAAGTATTAGGGATTTTTTAAATTCTAAAGTGGAAGGTAGAAAACATCAGAGTAGATCCTTCTTGATTCATATATCTGTAAAAGAAAATGGTAAATATAAAAGATAAAGGTAAATTGATTCACAATTCACATTATGTTAAAATAGGTTTGTATGAAATCTAGAAAATCTATATCTAGAAATTAATCTATTTCCCTAGAAAAAGAGTATTTAACATGACACAGATTATTTCTGGTGTCAAATACCCTATCTATTCACTCTGCAGGCTAACACCTGGATAAAGCCTTCCGGTTAGAGGCTAAGGATTATAGTTTGAATTAAGGTCTGTTCTAAATACCCTAGGAGGTAATTTCTTTCCTTTTAAAGATATTAAACATCTCTCACAGTAGCTACACAACATCACAGACACAAAAATTTTAACAATGCAGTGAAAACTTTTAAAAGGAGATTTTTATAGGAGATGGATTTACACTGCATAATTCATTTCTGAACAAACTGAAGGTGAGGGGAAGCACTCCCACTGGAAAAAGGGAAAACATTCATGTATTTGATGTATTTTTCTGCTTTCAGACAAGTGCATACAACTCCGGAACTGATCTATTCATTCAGATGTAAAATACCAAATCCCATAAAATATATATATAATATATAAATATGGTATTTTAAAAGGCTAGAAAAGTAGAATGAGAGATAGGAGAGTACAAGAAAGAAGAACACTACTGTATGCTTCATGATGTTCACAGAGCACAACACCAGGAACATGTAAGTCTTAAACAGGCAAAATTCTTCCTAAAAATGATTTCCAGGTTGCCCTTCACAAGACTTTTTTTTTTTTCCTTAATTTTGTACTTCTGGAAAGTATCGATGGTCTTAGTAACAAAAAATATTTGAAGAAGAATAAAGATTTGTTAATTTTAAAGTCTAAGCTCTATATTTTGGTTGCATTTGTTTTATCTTCTTTCGGTTGATAATCCAGAAAAAAATCTACTCTATCTACCTAAAATTGCTGTCATTAAAACTAGTTTTCAGCTCCTCCCACAGTACTTTACAATGGAAAGACAATTCAGTGAAGGGTGAAAATGCAACATTTCTCTTAGAAAAGCTTTAGAGCTCGTCTACCAAAGAGTCCCCTAATCTCTACGACAAACATTTCCAAACATCTGCTGAGACATGAGGGACAAAACTAAACAAAACAGAAAGGCCAAGAGAGTTGAAAGAATAAAAACACTACAAAGAGAATTATAAAAATCCATAGAACTTCTTTCGGTTGTTTTAGTGTTCTAAAAGTATGTTCAAGACATTTGAAAGGGAGACAAAAAAGGATTTTGTAGGGGGAAATTTACAGATTTAAAATAACTTAATACTTGGAAATTTCCTCTCAGGAAATAAGAATTAAACCTGAAATATATAATCAGAAACAGAAAGTAGAAAATGCAAAAGAAAGGCTTCTGAAAGTCAATAACAGAACAGATATATCAATAGCTTGGTGGACAGAACGAGATAAATATGACTGAGAAAAAAAGAAAGGTTAAAAAGGCAGCAGTGTGCCTACAGGTAAATAGAGAATTAATAGTGTTCTTTTAGTGAAAGAATTAGTTACTATTCCATCAAAATTCTTAAAGGAAATGAAATGAAATCACACTCACAAGAACTTCATAAACCCATGAAAGGTGGGCCAGGATTCCACAGACAGCACTCTGTAATAAACAACTTCTTTAATCCTAGATTTGTCTGAGAGATCTACATCTACTGATACTCTACTCTTATCCAATAAAAACTAGTTACATTTCACCTTAAAACCTTTACCCGTGGAGAAACTAGTAACAAACAATCTTAAGGCTATTCCTGAATTTTGCATCATTGAGAAAAACAAAAACCGAAGCCAGAAAGAAGCATAAAACAGCAAGTATGCAGACATTTACCAAGCTTTTGTGTCAAAAGCAAGCAGCATGTTACAATTAAAACTCAACATATTCAACTAGTCCTAAGCACTATTAAAAGGCCTCTTATAGTACCAAGTGGGCAAGACAAGATGAAGTGGGATGAAAAAACTGACAATAAAAGGTGGCTTTGTTCCTTTATTTTTTTTTTCCCCCACAGAATTTGTCACTATTCAATGCAACTTAGATAAGCACTACCAGCTGGAACCTAATTACATTCAGCTGAACCTAATTATTTAAAACTCCTCAATAAGAGGGGAAGCAATTGCTGTTAAGGACAGACAAATGGATTGGGCTGTAAAGAGGATAAGAGATTTTAAATCTAAATAGATATCAACCTACAGTTGTGATGTTTTGTTGCTATTCTTTCTCTTTCTGGTTGTGCTGATAAAATAATGTTATGCTTATTAATTTCACAAAATAAAGATAGCCACAGGATTTCCTTTATAGACTTAGATTTACCTAGTGATTTAACTTGTGATTTGAAATAAGGATGTTAAAAGCAGCCCTCTACTACAGCAGTTCTGGGCCTCCCTCCTGCCCAGGTGCTGGAGCTCAGCCTGTGGACCCAGGGTCTTTGCCCAGGCTCAGGGATGTGCCTGCCACTTTCCTGTGTACAGGTTCAACCAGAAGTGAAGCTGAGCGTGTATCTGAGATACAAAGACACACATGGACACAGAGTGGGTAAGGTGGGAAGTGACCACAGTGTCTTCATCTGCTGCAACCTCTCTGCTCAATGGGGGAAGGAGAGAGTAAAATTGAGCCTAGAAAAAAGAAGGTGAGAAGGAGAAAAGACTCTTAATTTTTTCTTTGTTTCTCACTAGCCAAATCTATTTTATTTGGCAATTAACTAATTTTTCCCAAACTCAGTTTGCATTGCTTGTGAAAGTACTTGATAATTAAACTCTTTGTCCTTTCCTTTACCCATAAGCTTTTTCCATCTTTTTTTTTTGCCTCTGTTTTATTGAAGAACAGGACTGAGGGAATGGATGGGTGGGCGTACGGCAGCCAGACAAGGTAACCCACCATAGTTATTAGGACACTCCAGGCCTGGAACAGAGTTTATGCACTCTTAGTCCACCCTCAAAGGTTTTCGAGAACACACAGGATAAAGCCCTGCACACCTGGCATGACCCCTTAGCTGAGACTCGTGAAAGAAGCTCAATCATGGCACTCCCTTCAGCCCTTTCAACTTGAGTTACTCTACAATTCTATGATAATCCAGATGCTTTTTGTTCCAAACAAGCATCTAGTCAGGAAACTTTTAAGAATAAAAGGAGAGCTTACCCAAAGTTAAAGGAAAGTTCTGAAATCATTCAGTCATCTACAAAATTTGAATGGTCATAAAATTTTGTAAGAGGAATGCTTAAAACTTTGAATTTATTTTAAATCTGAGCTACAAGTTGTTGACATAATACTCTAAAAAGGTGTCAAAAATAGATTTGTAGTAGGAACCTATGACTGGAGTGGCTCATCATGTCAGCCTACCAATTTTATGAATGGGATAGATATAATCTAGAAAGAACTCAGAGACATCTATGCACCCAGGTGTAACACAAGCCATGGAAAATTTGCACACGCTCTAATAAATGTAAGATCTTTAATGTCAATGGAAGTCTGCCAGGATGTTTGCAGATAAAGACTACCAGTTTCCAAAGTCCTTTTGTGAAAGATGCTGTAAAAGTGAGAAAGCAGCTAAAAAAACATCACAACCCCAAGATCTTTGCTAGTATGTGAGGATGTGAGAAAAATGCTTCTTTGTTATAGATCTGAAGATCTAGGAAGATTTTAAGGAGTTAACCCTCTACACAATCACAGTCTCATGCAATTTTTAAACAGTCATATATGACTTTCTTCAGTGACCCTTCCCAATTTTTGCATGATAGGTCTGCTGTATCATGTTTTGAGCCCTCCCTGCCATTAGCTGTGCAGTGTGTTCTGTACTGCTTCATCTCATAACATATTAAGGTTCCTACATTCCTTTATGCCAAGCAGTATAAGGCTGCATTTTTAGAATCATTTTAGGTAAAGAAGCATTGCTCTCCAAGCACTTAGTTTCAGGACAGAGCTATGTTTGAAGTCATATAATGAGATCCAAGAAAGGTGATCTGATGGCTGATATTATCCAGGCCTCATAATTATTTTTCATGTATGGAAACCAGAGCTTGCTTGAAACTGGAAAGCTGATTTCACAGTTCAGCAAAAAATTATATGCAAATTCTGGTAATAAAAGTTGCAGTAGAAAATTGCCACCTTCTCCTAGCCTCCTAATCTTTTGGAATAGAAGGGGAGGCATAAGTCAATGCAAGTTGCACAAAGAGCAGAAGGTTTATCTTAAATTGGTCTGAAAATGAAAAAGTATTAACAGCAATAGTCATCTACAAGACATTTATTATTAAAAATACATAAATGATGAGAAGGTAATTGTAGTATTAATTCAGTTATGTTTTTACAGGCTTCAATTATTTTATGAAGACTCTTAATTAAAACTGAAGTTAAGCCTGCACTGAGACTCGTCTGAATTGCCAACAGTGCAAGGGGTTGACTTCAGCAGTAGTTTTGTTTGGATCACACAGTGATTTTTGCAGAGCTAAGGTAAGTCGGGAGCCACTTGACTTGCGGAAGCAGAGGCAGGCTAGGAAAAGCAGTCTTAATTAAATATAATTTTTTTTACTTCATTACCGCAAGTTCTGAATATATTCAGTAACACTAACACTCAGCCAGAGGCTGATTACTTGAGGAAGGACACTGGAGCTGCTTTCACTGTTACCTTGAAGATCTGTCATCATCATAGCAGACAAGAGCAGTATGTGGTCCATCACATTCTCTCCTTGAAGAGATTATGAATGTCCATGTTATTTTCTTCCTTGGAAAAATTAAGAAATGAGGGTGTATAAACATGTGGCAAGGTTTGGAATATTTCTGTCAGACTTATTCATCAGGAGTATCTAAACAGAACTGATCAAAGTAACATTTAGAAAACAAAATGGGAGGTGAAATAAACATAATCTCCTTTGCAAGAATTTTTACATTGATAATATTGTGGCCTTATAAAGTAAAACAGATCCTTCTTATCCTCCCTCCTTGACATAAAAAAAATTTTAAGATTTCCTATCTTCACTCACAAGCATCCTTGAGAATATGCAAAGCAAAATGCATTTTCTATCAGAGAGTCATACTTTTGTGTTATCAATCAGCTGTTTCAGTGTGGCAGGTAATAACTGTCCATATATCTGGAGTCAGTAAATAAAATCACGAAATATGAAACTGGTTATAAATATGTAAATTTTCTCAAAAGTTTAAAAATGTTTGACACCAGCTATTTTTCAGTATGATGTTTCTGTTATTGCCTCTGCAGTTTAAGAGTACTAGTATTCATCAAGGATGTTAAATAGTAAGGTTTTGTTAAATCTGTAAAATTGCCTGTTGCTGAAGTTAGATTCCTGAAATTTTAAATACAGAAAACAAACGGTAGAATATTTAAAGCTTTCCAGAGTCTTCAAAGCTAAAAATGTATTTCTTAAAAAAGAAATGGGGAAGTTGTATTAAAAAGGAAAACCCAGAAGATTTTTGAGCACTGATAAGTAGAGAGCATATAGCTGATTCTCGGTGTTTCTCACCACAACATTGCTCTTCAGTTCCTGAAGGAAATCCTTGCAGCTCCCATGCTTTTGTTCTCGTACTTTTGGATTTACTGTGGAGAGATCACCTGTATGACTGACAAAAAAGCCACAAAGTTTTCTGGAGATATCTAATTTTCAACTGTTGTTCATATTAGACTATTGTTCATGATCATTTCAACACAAATCTATGCTAAAATGTTGATGATTTATACTTTGGACTCTAGGTAGCAAAAGAGAATCTCTCTTACTTTACCGAAGTTTTGTGATAGCTCACTGAGAGATTCACACTAGAAAGTGAAATTCAATAAACAGGTGTGTGGCACTTCCTTTCTCCCAAGTACACCTCCACACTACTACACTAGATTACTCTTTCTGCAATAAGCAAATACGTTCTCAGGAATATTTCAAATCTACACGTTTCTCAGGAATATTTCAAATCTACAGGAAAGAAAGGATTTAGCATTCTTTTTCCGCCTTCACATCTAGAGAAAGTTTTTATACAGGAAGGAAGGAAGAGTTCAAGATATACTCAATGTATGCTGGTGAGCTGTTTGCTTTCCACCTTCCATTCTATTTTTAGAGGAGACCTTAATACTGAGATTCTCAAAGGAAACAACCAGAAAGATAGGAAAACAAACAACATGAAAATGAGAAGGGAAAATATCTCTGTTATCCTGATCTGCATTTTACACTGCCTCTTCTCTGCTATTCTCCTTTAAAAATGCTTCAGTCACTCTACTCTCACAGCCAGAAACACGGTGACTAAGTCAGCATCATAGTTGAGTGATTGCATAGAACCAAAGATTTTAATACTGGATTGACAAACTAACTAGTTCTTTACCATTAGTAAAAGAAAAAAACATGACAAAACCACTAGCTTGAAAATCCATTATTTTAAATAGCTCTTTTATCTGTCAAACAGTGAAAATAGAGAGAAAAAGCAGAGAGTGAAGAGATTGAGGCTACTTGTTACCCTGTTCTACAAAACACAGCATGGGGAGACTCTATAGGGAGCAGGTTCCCCACGGGGTTTACTACATCAATTTTTTTGAGGAGACAACCTCTGCCTTCTCAGTTCAACTTCAATCTCCTCCGAATCTGATTCCTTCTTAAAGCTTCCCTTTTCATCGTGTCTTTTTATGCATTGCTGACTTCATGAGTGTGTAAGTAGAGGTCATTGCACATATAGCACAGCGGGTTTCAGCAAAATGTGAACATTGTTGTCTGTATTCTCTGTAGTCTCACTGTATCTCCTTTGCTAGTGAAATAAAAGTACCTGGAGTAAAACCAGAAGTGCTTTTCATTTTGAACTACTTTGGTAAGACAATATTTTTTTCAAAAAGTATTTAGTATTCTGCAGTCATACTACCTCCTCTGAAAAACACAACACTATTTTAAGTAACCTCCAAGCTAAATAAAGTTTATTCAAGGTCTTGGCCTTTAATGAGTTCCCTGGATATCCTACGAAAGTTATAGAATATGTTGAAATGTATGCCTTACCTAAAAACATAAATACTTTGCTATAAAGTAGAATCTATTTTCTTAAATTGTAAGGAAGGAAATTAATTAAGATCACCTTGCAATTTCTGTAGTGCAGCACTTAATTTTTTAGATTATACCACCTTTTCTATGATATTAAAGATCAAAAAATGAAGATATGCACCTGGGTATACAGATAATCTTTTTTAATGAAGAGGTGATGCCTGAGGTGCAAAAATAAATCTCCGCAATAAACCATGAATGTTAACCTGTATTTTCATAAATATTTGAAAGAAGGAAACTTATGCTGTAAAGCAAAATATTGTTTAGTGAGACATTTAAATCTTTATAATGCATCATGAAATGTACCTGGAATTTCATGGCTTATACTTCATACTTTTGAGTTCCTGAAATGTGGAAATACTAATTAAAATGAATGTCTGAAAACTGAAATTCCATCTTGACATTTAAGTGCTTTCTGGAAAAGCTATTTATGTTCCCAATACTCCTGAAGTCTCAGGGAAACTCCAAGATTTCACTGCTAGGTGTTGGATAGTAAGCAGACAATAAAGTTATAGTTATAAGAATTAGTTTTCTGCAAATTAATCTTTCCTGTCTTAACAAACATCAAAAGTTCTGAATAACAATCAGTACAATATAGATGATCAAATGCAAATTAGATTACTGAATATGTAGAAGTTACTTATTAGTAATGCCAAAAATAATAAGTGGTCACATCTGAGCTCTACAGAAATTATATTGAATCAAAAGATACATTAGTGCTTCAATGCCTGATGACCCAGGTCGACTTTGTTTTTTACTGCTAGGAAAAAAAAAAAGTCTCTTTTTACTTAGTTTTCATATTCTGGGATCCTTTGTGTCCAGATTTTCTTGCAGTAGCCAGGGTGGGGTGGAGTCTAGAACTCTCTGGGCCTATCTAGATTGCTACTCTATACCATGAATATCATTGCTGGAGGATGTGGCTTTGGTGGGAAGAAAAGGCAAACACATTTTGTTTTTCTCTTGGTGGTCACATGGAGCTTGGTTGGGGTGGTGACCGCCTTTTTGTGTGTGAATCACCTTCTCCCTTGTATACTTTTATTACTATTATTGTTCATGTTACTGCATGTTTATTGTATCATTGTTGTTATCAAGTAAATTTTTCTTAGCTCAGAAACTGCTTTTATTCTCCCTCTCGCCAGAGCGGGTAGGAGGAGGGAAGCAGCAGAGTGGGGTTTAATTTCCAGCTGAGTTTAAACCACAACACTGATATTTTAATTTTTTTCTACCATTAGCAGTAATCCAAATGTGGCTTGTTAAACATATGCTATAAAACATTACGTTCCACTTTATTGTCAAATCCTCCAAACAGAATGTTTTAGCTCATAAATTTAAAGCATGCAGTGCTGCCAAATTTTCTGCTACCAGCATATACAGGACAAAGTATCATCATCACTTCTTCCTCCAGGGATGCTGACCATGTCCCAAAAATCAAACTTCTGAACATTATCATTTTCACTGAGATGTGTCATTAAAAACAACAGTGAAGAGGTGCCACAGGGGTAACTTCCTTTAGTTTATCAAGTTATAAAGTTGTATTTAAAATAATGTCTACATTCTTAAATTTTATAAATTACAGAATTAGAAATGGTCACCATCCTGTTACTTATATACTCTTTCCAGATGGTCTTCCACCTAATTATAAGATTTTTCAGTTTTTCTGGCTGAGGAGTCAAAGCTAATTTCCTCTTCTGTGATAAATTGAGAAAAAGGCAAAACAAATACTCTTGAAGGATCTGGGAAAACAGGAATTCTCTTCACGTCTACTTCTGCAGGCGATAGATATTGGGTTTACAAGCCCCAGAAGAATTATACTCTTTTATTTTTCTCTTTTATTTTCTGTGAAGTTTTCCTATATCATGCAGGAAGAATAGTGGAAAATGTGCTATGGTGAGGTGTGTATCAGGGTGATGTGGGTGGGGGATTTTTATCTTGCATCCATATGTTAAAAAGTATGTTTAATTCAACATTGTTATTTAGACTTGTTTAAAAAAAAACAGAAAAAGAGCAAATAAAAAACCCTCCACAATCAAATGAAAGAAACCTCAGAATTTCTTCTTTGCTAGGAAAAACCAAGAAGCAAAGTTCTTCCATTTCTTGACTCCTTTGAAAAGAATTGCCCAGCCTTTTGGTTTTAAATATTTCTGCTCTATAGCTAGCTTTAGGTTGGAGAGAACTCTTATATGGAACCTGTCGAATAACATACAGAGAAGACTGTGAAAATATTTATTTGTGTTTATTTGTGTAGTATAATATTTCCTGATTTGTCTAAAGGACTTACAAAAAATAAAAATAGGAGCCATGGATACTGTATATATCTTCTACTGCAGTTTTCTGTGTGACCTACCCTTCTGAAAGCTTCTTGTCTGTTTCACTTATCAGTTTCCAAACCAAAGAAAGGTCAGATTTCAGATTTCTCTGACATTTAGTGTTAACTCACTTCATGTATGTTTATTTTTTAAAGGATTCATTCTTTTTTAAGCTCTAAGAGACAAAATTTATTCCTTCGATAAATGCCTGTCTATGTCTGCTTTTTGAAAAATGTTTGCAACTCTAAATCATGTTATCAATATTTTCTATATTTTTCTTATTTGTTTTTAGCAGCATTCCTACAGAAGTATGTTTTTCCAAGCTTTACAACTTGGTCCTGAATTAACACCTTAATACAAAATATTACTTTTTGTAAGCATAGGGTTTTCTTTCTTTCTTTCTAACTTTCTTGCTTTACAGGAAAGCTGATGCAAAGCTAATACATAAATTGTCATGACATAACTGAGACCAGCTTTCAGTAGTCCTTGCAAGGTGATTGGATTTCCAACACTTTCTGCACTTCTTCCCAGCACAGCTCCTGCAAGAGCTCTCTGTTAACTGCTCTCATTTTTCTCTTTTCTTTCTTACAGGTGACCTGCACTACTCAGTCTCTTAGCTGTACTATCAGACTCAACAGGGTTAATAGAAAAATACACAAACACAACACAAAACAATTCCACTACCCCCTCCCCTGCTCTCATATTTAGAAGGGAAGGGGACAGGAATGAAAATGCCGTAACAATTGCCTTGATGTGTTCAGTTAATTCACTGAAGCGTGTCATCACAGTAAAAATGAAAATAGGTAAATGAAATATATGCTTGAAGAATGTCTTCCTGATGGACATTTTTTTCTCATTTGTGAGAGCATGGGAAGGATAAGGGAAGTTAGAATGTTGTTGGGTTTTTTTACTGGAATTTCCTAAGAAATGGTCCAAACAGGAAAATGCTCATAGGAGTTATTTCTGTCTATTCAAAGAATAGGTTTCAGAAATGATCTTTCAAAATTGTAGATGACTGAAATTGTTGGTGAAATTTATTCCTTGCTATTATAAATAAAGTATTATTTACAACTCCATGAATAGAGAAAAAAGCCTTAAGGAGAGATTCTCGGCACGTGTAAATTAGTGTATTTCTGATGTCCTTAATGAGATTGGACCAATTTACACCAGTTGAGGAGTTGTTACATTAACATTAACTAACAAATATTACATTTAAAAGTTAATAAGGTTAATACTGCTTCAGAGTTAAATTTTCTTCTAGTATACTGGCATGTTTCCTATGCTCTTTAAGAGAGAAGAACTTTTATTCTAATTTCCACATTTTTTCAATCCCAGAGCATTTCTTACTATAGATGTATATTTAGAATGATATTGAGGCTGAGGGCCTTAATTTAATTACACCATCATGTGCTAGGTCACTGTCCTTTTCCTTTAGGGTACTGGTATTTTCATAACTGATTTACACTAGCAGCTGTGAAGCCGCATACATTTAAAAACTGGCTGTTTTGTAAGTTAAATTTTTCATATCTGAGAGAAAGACAAAAAGCTGTTAAAGTATGAAACATTAATTTGGCTGATATTTTTGTGTCTACAGGGGCAAGATAATCTCTTTTCAATTGTTTTACAGATCATCATAGAAGTTCTGTCTGTGCTTTGGACAGTAAAGTATTGCACAAGAGATTTTTGATGTAGAAGAAAACCTGTATTTTAAAAATGGGCAGACACTGAAAGAATAGATAATAACACTCTGAATAAAGATGCGGTCTTATGTGTACATTTTAAAACAGAAAGAAAGCCTAGCAATTTTATGTATATTCACAGATTTAAAGTTTCCTGCCACATCTATTTCCTCAGTGAGGCTGAGGTCACAACGGTTGTCTCGGCTTTGGAGGAGACTGTTAAATGCTAAACTTATTTTATACTCTGAGGTAACCAAATAGAGTTCTAAACTTTACAGCACTTTTTGTAAATTATTGTTTCTTGCCTATGGCTTTCAGTCATTGAAACGGTTTGGAGAATTGAATTGTAATCCAATTTTAAAAATTTTAGCAATAGATTTAAGATTCGGAATATATGCCCTATGTTTAACTGACTATACCAATTGAGAAATAATGGCTTATAAACATTATGCCAGTGCAAATAAAAAATACTTAATCAAAAGAAATTGTGTTGTGTGGGTGAAAACATTGCATAGCCTTTACTCAAGTTATATATCAATATATAAAGACCAGAGAAACTTAAATGTGACACACAACATTCCTACTCATCTTCTATTTGAAAACATTTGTTCAAACTGCATGCTGTGCAGTTCTGCCAATGTCTCTATACTCTCAGAAGAATGAACAAGATAAATCAATAGATCAAAAAGGGGACACACTGCTCTCCAGAGAACAATTAACGTTCATTTGCATAGTCCGCACAATTTAACTGTGAAATAAAAGCCATGTGTCCCAACTGATGGCTGGATTTTGCTCTAACACTTCCCAGAGGAAATGACAGCAAAACAAAATTTAGCAGAAGACAGAGTCTTATTTTAAACAACTTCACATTTAAAGGTATCACATCTAAAGTCCTGTGCATACTTGCATTTCAGAGAAATCTGTAGTTTTCCACATTTTATTAACAACAACAGACAAGTTTCCATTTGTATCTGGTTTTGCTCTCTCCTTTCTTTGTTCTGGGCCGGTATTTTATGATTTTACAGATTTTTTGGATGGTGTTCTTCAATGTAATCACCACCCTCTTCACGCCATTAGACTTATCACAGTAATCTCTACTTCTCAAATAGTCTTACTTTATGGGTAAATGTCTAGTTCTCCTGGTAGGTTTGCTATTTCACTTCTCTCTACTTTCCTCTCCTCCTTTTTCCCCCCAATCCATCCCCTCCTTTATTGCTGAACTTTTTCTGTACCACCTTGGCTCCACTGAACTGCTGAGTATCCACAGAATGGCACCTGCAAGGGAGGGCACAACCAGGACTGAAATCACTCGTGGCGCTTGTCCATCTTGCAGGACAGTCTGGCTCCTACTGCTGCCTAACAGAGAAATTACTAATATTTTAATGAAAATATTTTGGATCTTAGGATTCCAGTTTAAAATGCATCATTATTGAGAAGTAGAAACACTTCTTGAAGATGAGCAAAGGAGTCTTACCTTTCAGGTGAACTTGTAATATTGTATATTCTGATATTTTTTGTTCAAACAAAAAGATTGAGTCTAAATCATGCTATTCAGGCAGCAATTTTTATACATTTTCTTGAAAATGTGCTCCAGTGCCAAGTCAACATTAAAATTGTGTCTGTCTCACAAAATGACATATTGAATGAATAGTTTTCATAAGATGAACTTTTTTACCAGTCCACGGAAAATTTTGAATAAGACCTGATCTGCTCTCTCAATCATGTATTTGAGATAATTTTAAAAGGAATCTGCATTTTAAATAAGAAGGTACACCTTAAATCATAGTTACTGCCAAAGATACAACAAGACATTTATGGGCACTGGTTTTGTCTGGGATCAGATTAATTTTCTTCATAGCAGCTAGTATGGGGCTTTGCTTTGGATTTGTGCTGAAAACTGTTCATAACTGTTTTAGCTAATGCTGAGCAGTGCTTGGATGTTGTCAAGGCTTTTTCTGCCCCTCACACTTCACTAATGACAAGGCTGGAGGTGCATAAGAAGTTGGGAGGGGACATAACCAGGACAGGTGGCTCCAGCTGGCCCGAGGGATATCCACACCATATGGTGTCATGTTCAGCATATGAATCTAGGGAAGAGGAAAGAAGGGTGGGACATTCTGTGTGATGACATTTGTCTTCTCAAGTCACCACTACGTGTGATGGAGTCCTTCTTTTCTGAGTATAGCTGAACACCTGCCTGCCCATTGTACGTATTGAATGTCTTTATTTTAACCCATGAGTTTTCTCACTTCTACTTTTTGTTTTGTTTCCCCCCCTCTACTTTGGGGGAGTGAGAAAATGTCTGTGTGGGGCTTAGTTGCCATCAGGGGCTAAACTATGACATCTGTAAGTGAGGTCTATATTGCAAAGATAAAAATCTGTGTCAAGAAACACAGCTTATAGCTGAGTCTATTCTGATAAAAGAAAAGTTACTTTCAAAAGTGAAACTGCCAGTGTTCATTTGGAAGATACTTGTAGTTTTAGTTTAGGTGTCCAGTTCACTGACAATTATACAACTAGTGACTGGACCACAGATGCTCAGTGTTTATATTTCCTGATCAAGATCAAATTAAAAGCTTACCATCTGCCATAAATCTTTGTCTCCATACAGCTTTCAATACAAGTGACATGCATTAGCATTCAAGCTTTAACCTGTCCTTCATTTCTGTCAAGTTATCCAAACATTATTTTACTAGGAGTTTTTTTTAAAACTCCAGGATTTTGTTTGTCCTATTTGTTTGTTTGCTTTATAGCCAGAGGTTCACAGGTTCCTTGAAAAAATTGGTTTGGAATATAACTCAGTTATTATTAAGTAACATTGATAATTGCTTTGTAGATTTGGCAGATTTAAGATCAATGAGGATTTTATAGGAAAATGACTGGAGAGGATTTCAGAAAAGTATCATAAACTAAAATTCTTCGGCTATGAACACATGAGAAATGTTTTGTAAATATTTTAATCTAAAGTGAATCCTTAGAGATGCAGAAAATTTTAACATTTATTTTCTAGAAATAAATTTTAAATATTAGGGTATTCATGCCTTTTCTACAATTTTTTTTTTTTTTTTTTTTAAGTGAGGATATAAATTTCTACTAGTTTACTGGAGTAGGAACTAGATTCCTTTGGTTAAACCAAAGACAGTGTTTATAGGACTGGCAGATATCTCAGAAGATCACTAGGAGTTCAGAACCCTTCTGAGAAGGCAGCTAGAATGAATCCACTTTCTCTATGACATCCAGATATGCTCACCCATAGAAAATTGAGATAATTTCATATGTGATACTCCACGGAGATTCCTGCACAGATTGGAGATTCATAAATTCTAACACACATAATGAACACACACCTTCAGGTATTTTCTTTAGTAAACTTAAAAAAAATGTGTAGTTATTAGTCTATGCTGGTCAACAAACTGTAATATTCCTCACAATCTAAAAACTTCCTGTAACTGCAGGAAAGGCTTCAATTACTCTTTTGTATTTTGTAATTTCCTTCCTCTATACTTTCATGTTATTTACCTCAAAGAAGAGAGGGATAATGTAATATAAGTCAAAGCCATCACTGTAAGAGTATTGAATTGTAGCAGTCACCTCTTAAGAATAAAGAGTGTTCCTAGAAAAGTAAGTAAATATTGCAATCTATAGTTGAAAAAATAAAAAGACCAGCATGAATGGAATGAATGAGAAATAAATATCCCCACTGAACCTGAAAATATGTCCATTTTTTAGTATTATTAAATGTACTGAGGCGTCTCTTGTGGGTGGAGTGGGAGCTTCAAACAAAGTTTATTAGAGAAGCCCTGATGTTGAGCCACAAGGCGCTTTTGCTTTCTAAACGCCTTCTGAGAGAGGACCCCGATTGTGGCCCCAGACTCTGTCAATGATTTAAGTAACCTTAACAATATTAAACCTGACAATATTAAAGATGGCAAATTGGATCTATTTTTATTAAATTAATTACTTATTACGACAAATGATTAGATAAAGTATCTTAATCAGAATTGTTTACAACACAATATAACAGCTAAAACTACTAGTAGTGTATAGTATAGAATAGTGCACTGTGCCAAAGCAATTATTAACAAAAATAAACAATAATTAAAATTAACAATAATAATTGATATTATTATTGAGAGATTGATATAACTCACCGTATGTTTGCTCATGTGCAGATCTTATTCTCTTAACCCCAAGGAGTATCTCTGAGGGCAGCATCCTCTACCCAAGGGAGGAATCTTCACCCACTTCAAAGGAGAATATATCAGAAGAACCCAGCCATATCAAAATGGAATTTTATAATGTGAAGTGATATGACTGCCAGTTATATATTCCAGGTCAGCTTAGCAGCTTGTTATCTGCCAAATCATTGCCTCCCTATCAGGATGTTAATTCAGGGATGCCAGACTGGATTTAGCATAATCCAACACCAAAACCAGCATATTGTCCCCCCCTCAATCCACCCATGATAGCTTTGTAAATAGGACATTGTCTGAATTGCTTGACCATGTTCCAGGGCGGAGCATCCAAGGCAGAGCACATTGATACAGCATCTTAAATGTTTCAGAAGACAATATAGTGATACAGAGGCATGGTTTCATACAAAAAGAACTTTGAATGATCAAGAGCTCAAGTCTAAAACATGTTATTTAGGCTCCTGGATCATGGAGCAGAATCCTAAATCTGTATTAGCAGAGTTACTTCTAAAAGCATAGTATTAGTATTAGACATCCCAAAGAAGATTCCAAATAATCTTCTGAGAAAGGCATAACTTCAGGAGCCTTTCTTCCTTAACATCTTGAGTATGAAGCAGCACCATGACCAGAATAATCCTTCACTTCTTATGAACATTGCTCATGGAACTTTGGTTGAAAGCCTGAGCACCCTCCAATGGTTGGTTCCACTGGTTTGATAAAAAGCAGTGCCTACTAGGTAATGGCCCTAGTTCCAAGACTGTCATCACAGGTAAATGTACTATAAAGAGTAATTTTCCGTGGCAAAGAAAAATGAAGCGACGACTCAAAAAATGTTTCCTATCTCTAATATCTTTACCTCTATAACATATGTAGAGAGCACTGCATGAAAGAATTGCAAATCTGTAACAAATTATTGAGAAGAAAAATGTAAAGGTTTAACTACCTAAATACTCTTTTTCACTTTTGGTTCTTCTGACATGCTGAGAAACCTTGCTATATATGTGTGCATGCATATATATGGTTCTTCTCCGTATCCCTTACTACTTGATTTCCACACAAGTGCAATGAGACTGATTTTTTTTCTGAGTGCATTTCAGTTGATTAGCATCAAAAATTCTGGAGATTTTACTTTGTTAGAAATTTAATTCTGAGCCTGGCTTATAAAGTAAAGAGGCAAACAGAATTTTTAAAATGTACTTAGGAAAGATTATTAGTGTAGAAATTGGATAGAAGGTTATTTTTCATGAGTAGCTATTCAGTAGAACAGGTCATGCTTCTTATCTCCTGAAGGTAGCATCCACAGTGTATCTCTAAGTTTTTTTTAAAAAGCCCAAATTATAATTTTATAATTATTCACATTAAGATCATATTTTGGTGTGAATTAATTTTTCTCTATGTACTTTATTAAATTTGATGGCTAAGTTTTTTGCTTTCCTCAAGCCTCAAGTATATTCAAACTGACATATGCTTTCTTTCAGAGTTTTGCCTGTAGCAGAAATGTATATTCCCTGTATTCCCCTGGCCTTGGCAATATAATTGTAGGAAATCTATTTTCTTATTCTGTGTTATAGTTTTATTTCCCCTTAATACAAATCTTTATCTGGAGTAATGTATGCAACCTTTTCAGTATGTTGTTAAAATGCCATATTGGTATAATTCACAATAACTGTAGACATTAAGGAAATTTAATTCTCAAGGTAATCGCCAATGTTGTGTGATGTACAAGACACACTAAATAATGAATTTAATTTTATGCTCTCATTTCTATATTTTTAAGTCAATCTGCTTATATTTTTTGGAAATTTTGTATTCAATTGAATTAAAATTACATGTTCTATAAAACTACTCTAAGCACTAAAATGTGACTAAGTTTTTTATGCAGAGAGCATCAATTCTCTGCCAAACATTAGACATACAGATGTTTTTCTTAATTTTTTCCTTAATTTAAAGAGTAATAATATTGAAATAGGAACACTTATATTGCCTGATTTTTGTTCACATGATATTCTTCTGTCCAACTTAAACTTCATTTTTATTTTTACTTCTTAGCGAGTGAAATAAAGAATTATGTTCAAGGGAATTGATAGATAAGAGGACACTGTTGAAAGAATAATAGAGAGACAAAAAATAACTACAATATATTTTCAGTAAGTAGCCTTTTTCCTAATTTTAAAGGCTTGAGTAGCATAGCAGATCTTTAATCTCTAAATTTGACAAAGAATTCCCTAAATGCAAAAGGGCAGCCAACAATTGCCTTCTGGCTCTTCCCTGTATAAGCTACTCTTCTCCACCAAAGAAGTACCCTACCACACAACTGTAAAAGAACTTAGTCTAAAAATGTTTTATTGAACTGTCAGATTCTGATCTTCTTCCTCAAAAGTCCATCTATTTTGTTTAATTTTTCAGTTTTATTTAACTATGACCTATTACAAATATAAAATATCTAAATAAATATAGAAAATGTATAATACATGTGTATGTACAATATACATAGATTGTACCAGGAGCTAAACATTAGGTTTATTCCTCATTTAACTGTATGCTTTGCCATTGTACTTTGAAGTTAGACATATTAATTGAAAACATTTTATTATATTATTTTAATATACAAAGCATCATTTTGTTCTGTCAGTTTGCTTTCATATTTGACCATATAGATTTTGTGACTATAGTTTCCAAATCTGTATATTTACCTTTTTTTTTATCCCAGTGCCTTTCTGGTCTACAGTGGCTCTTACCATCTATTTCACACAGACATTCACCTTCATGTACCATCTTTCCTTCAGTCACGTAGCTTTATATCATATTGTTATTCTGTCTCATTCTATCAAATTTGTAGAAAAAGTTCACAGAAAGAAAGGCTTTCTTATGTATTGTTCTTATAACCATCTTAACTTCAAATGGATTGGCATTTCTTTATTGGTTTTGAAACACAGGCAATGATAGTCACTATATTTTGATTTTACAGGGGTAATATTTTATACTGAGCCTTCTGTGTTTAACGATTGCATGTGTTAAGACTGAAAAGTACTTTGTCATAATTAGCAGTCTGTGTCTCTGCCAGCAGTGGAAGTCTGGGTAGCAGGAAAAGAAAGAGATTAATAAAAACCCCCAAATAAACAATCTCTTAGGGAAGAAGAATGAGTTGGACACTACGGAAAAAATACACAGTTCATCATTATACAGCAACTGGACTGAATTAATTTTCTAATTAGAAATCAGAAAATATTGCTTGAAGGAAATACTCCTGAAATACCATTGCATAATTATGATTAGATTCTAAGAAGTACTTAACATGAATTTTGTGACACTCGATGATTAACGCCTTTGAAAAGTCTGTTTATCATTCTTTATCATTGAGATGCAAAAGCAGTCTGCAGTGGCCATGAGACATTGCCATGTACCTAGAATACCTCGAAACCACAAAAGACTATTGTTTCCTTAATTTGCTCATGGAATCTATAGAAAAGCAAAGGGATTCTCCACAAGGAAACATAGTTTTCATTTCTCTGGAAATATGCACATATGAAGTACAAGTAAAACATTGTTTTCATGTGTGAGGCCAGTGATTTGGGTCATTTATACAAAAGATGGAGGTACTTATTGATGTAATTGCAAATACAATGGCACAAGTGGCCTTTTTTACTCGGACTTCCTCATCCTATATTGAGATTACTGTAGGAGTTTCTGACCTTTGTGTACATCCTCAATTCTTTAATAATCATTACTTACTATCTCTAATTCTAAAAGTAAAAAGTAAATAAAATTTTGCTGAGATCCACCTAATTTAGCACTATAAACTATAGATAAATTTTAATCAAAAGAACTCTCAATAACAAATACTAAGAGGATATGACATTTATACCATCATTAATAACTTCAAACACTTCACATCAACTTAAATATGCTGATATTTTGAGCCACAATGAACTATGAGAATGCAATTTATGGCAATGTTACACAATACTAAAAGTTTTGCTTCTGACTAAAGGTGCACTCTCGTATCCTAAATCTAAAATGTCACTCTAAATTAGTTACTGTTGCAACACAAAATAGAATATTCTAGCTTCAGGTGTGCCATTAAATATGCATCTTCCAACTTTATAAAAGACGTTTCAAAATGAAAAATTGTTGGCTCCAACTTTTTCAATTTCTGTGTTGTATTAGGTGCCAGAAATGACTTAGAAAATGATAGCCTCTGGATAAAGCAGAATGTATACGAACTGCTACATTTTACATCCCAATAGTCTAAGCTGACTGTATTAATCAAGTGGAGGCAGTCATCATGGTGATCAAATAGGCACCTTCTATCCGACCTTGCAGATTTTTGTTACTAACGGCCTCAAGGTTTTCTGAAATGATTTTGATCCCCATTTAGAGTGACACAGGTCATACTGTACAGCATTGCAAGTTGCTAAGTCAGAGGGAGGAAAATAGGATCTCATATTAAACACCTCTAGGTTTTACTACTGCCAGGAGACACCCATTGGTATTCTCTATCTCATCGTTCCTAGAATCAGCAGACTTTTCTAGTTTATTTCTACTCCACCTCAGAAAACAACACCTGTAGCAAAGTAAGAAACTTATGCACTGCTTTTCCACACTACAGAATAAATGACTGGCATAACATTAAAATTTCCAGAGGCATTCAGTGGCCTGCCATGTATGTTTATGTGCTGTTTCCATAGTCAATATGATGAATAAACAATTTCCCCCTCACTTTCTTAGCCAAATACACAATTTAAGTACCCTAAATTTTAGGGGGGCTGCCTTGCATTTATGTTTCGTAGGTTTTTTTCTGCAGGCTTTTTTCTATGTATATTTCCATCTTCCATTTCTTCACCACCCAACAAACCCCTTAATTGGACAGTTTCATTTTTTCCCATTTTTCTTTCTGTTGGCATTGTCTTTTTAAATTTCTTTCCTTTTTTTTCTGTGTGTCACAGTTCTTTATTTCCAGTCTGACTTCCTCTGAATTTGTAATTCTCTTTCTGTAAACCCTTTATTACTGGCTGTTTCCCTCTTCCATACATTTTTCTCTATTCCTAACTTCTTATTTTTTATTCCTTTTGTTGTTAGAAATTCTGTTGCCTTTTTTTTTTTTTCTACATATACCTTTTTTTTTTGTTTCCTCTGTTAGCAGTTTTTTGTTATTCTAACAGCAGTAAAAGATTGACATACTTTGTTGTATTTCATACACAATAAGATTACTTTATAGATGCACTGCTTTCACAAAAAGGATGGTGGGCTAATACCAATATTTTGCAATTGCTCGAAAATTACTGGTCAAGGAAAATTATTAGAATAATCTAAGATACCATGTGCCTTAGTACATTTTGAATTCCTTCACTGTCATTGCTGCCAGAAAAACTAATTAAAACCAATAATCTCTAAAGGTTAATATATACTCATAGTTCAGCTACAGAATCTAAAAGCTGTCCAAGAAACTTGGATAACACCTTAAAATATTTAAAGGTGGAAAATGAGCCAGAATTTACTGCCCTTGTCAGTCTGCTTCATAACTATGGTGACTTATGTTAAGATACTGCTATGTTAATAATGGTATTTCTTTATTAAGTCGTCAGTTTTGACAGGTTTTCTGAAGGACTATTTAATCTCTTTTCCTTATTAGATAATGTGATATGCTAATTATGAAACCGAGTTCCAAAATTTTTTTTGACTTTTGCATATTTTTCTGTAACTTCTATCAACTGCCTTTTTTTTTTTGTTGTTTTTTTTTTTTTTTTGGACTAGAACGAAAGAGGAACTGGTTGGAGAAGTATTCATTTCTTTATTTTATTTTTGGGGATCAATGATGTACTTTATAAAACCCTAAGCCTTGCGTAGGTTTATGTCTTATGTGTCTGTGAACTCCTAGCTCCCCTAGGATTGGTTTGACCTCAAAGAAGCTGGAATTATATTCATGTACTTTGAAGAACATCTCTCATTCACTACTGCTGACAATAGTTCCTAAGGTCTGCTTTTCATATACCTGCATTGCATTATTATTATATCTTCTAAGATAAAACCCTAAACCACCATAAATTCAATTAAAATAATCTGATTTGGATTGAGAAATAAATCAGTTTCAAACCTTTGCAGGCATTTCTAAATTGATTTATAGCTTTCATGTATAAATGTTGTTTACATTACCATCAAGTACCAGACAGTTTATAATAATTTTTTTGCCTGCTCATTAAAGCGCAGGTTTTGTAGGCTCTTAGTCATAGCCACAGAGGGGAAAGATAAAAACCGTATATTTTTAACCATGTGGGTAGTTCTACAGAATCAATTGGGGAAACTGATGCATTAAGGTAAACTTATATTTATTGTTGTCAGGTTTAGGTCCTGGTCATTGTATAACGCAGTTCTGTGTGAGTACGTTCAAGTTATAACAGATATTTAGCTTTCCGGATTGCTTTATTTCATTCCTGTGTGAATAGATGAATAGTGCATGGATAATTATCAGAGCTGAGGCTCAACTCAACGGTATTTAACCCATGAATTAATCTCCCTGTGGAAAGAAATTACCTTTTGCAGCACCTAGTGAAATTTTCTCGCCATGGTACATCAATTCTGACCTTTTCCTTATACCCACTCCCAAAGTATATGACAGCATGTATGGCTCCTTCAGGACACACCATAATTTTCTCTGCTAGCTGCGAATTTGATGGACTCCAGCATGTATTCAAAACTTGAAGTCTTAGGTTTCTGCTTTCAAACTTTTGCAGCATTTTGTAACTCACTTCATAAAATGAAGTGAAATCCAACAGGCAAGCAAAAAATAGTACTGCTTTCCATTTGAAATATGGAAAGAGCAGGCTAAGTCAATATAAAACGTATTATAATTTTGTAAAAACAAGAGTCTGGTTCTAACATACCTGTTTACATATAAAGAAAATAAGATGTTCTATGATTTCTGTGCATCTCAATGTTTCTTTTTTTTCACCTATCCAGTTTCACCACGGCAGCTCATGGTTGGCTTGTAGCAACATACGTACTCTGTTGCATGAACCTCTCCAGCCTATAGACCTTCCTGTTCTTCCATCACAGTTGCAGCTGAAGTCACAACTTCCATTCCTCAAGATGTTGTCTCAACAATGAAACTGGATCAGACCTAGAAAAGGGACAGAAAAAAGGAGTACTTTTAATCTGTTTTAGCAAAATACTCTTCAGCAGGAGATTCAAAATTCATGCATGCAGAGACAGAAGATGTAATTTCATGACAAGTGAAAACTTTCCTGTGAAGGAAGGTCATAACAGGCATTTTCTTTCTAAATTATTTCTACTTTTTTCCAGCACCTACTTACCTTAAAATTCCCAACCAGTTTCAGGAACAGAACCCAGAAGCCTCTCACCCTACTTGGGCATTGTTGACTGCTCTCTCTTCCTCCACACTGTCACCCAACCATTCTTTTTGCTCAGCTGCACAAGAGCAAAATCTTTCCAGACTGGGCCTCTCTGAACAGAAAGAAAGGAGGGAAAGCTGAATAACTCGCACTTTAATTAATTTACTTAAAAATTTAATCTGAAGAGCAGAAGCTTTTGAAAACAGTGCTATTAGCAGCGCCCCCTACTGGAGATAGACTTTGAACTGATAGAATCCCTTTCCCTTGATCGATTAATCTTACCAAACATCACCAGAAAGATTCATCAGCTTTAACTGTATCAGCATGGATAGGATTTTTTTTCCATGTTTGTAACTCTTCATCTTTAACTACAAGTTTTGACAGTGAACTCTTTAATAAATTCAGGTTTTAGGCAGAAATTACGTATCTATGTGATCATACGTGAGTGGAAGAGAGATGACAAAGTGAGAATCTGAAGGAAGAAAGCTTGTTCTGTCACATGAACAGAATAGCTTACATTCTTATTCTACTGCAAACTGATCTACAAAAAAGAGATTTTCACTATCAGAGTTCTCAAATTCACATATTAAATATAAAAGAGGGTCTAAGCCTGAAGCAGCTACCTTCAACAGAGCTCCTAAAGATCTGTCGACTGCTTGTATATCTTTGCCCGGTTTATCCACTTGTGATGCAAGAGCCTAAACATAGTTTTTCATTCTTGAAAGTGCTGCCTCTAGGAAGATTTTCTGCAACTTACAAATAACCTCTTCAAAATGAACTATTAAACATGTGTACCACTTATTTGCATTGCAATATATTAAGAACAAGTGTTCCAAATGTTAATTCTTTTAGCAGATAAGCAGCAGCTTTAGATGAGAAAGTTTGATGTTTGATACTAGCTGTTTTCATTTGAAATGTTATTAGGGCTCTTCTCCAGGTACTTACCAACTCGAGTGCCTTAAGACACAACTGGTTTCACTTGTCAGGTGTGTCAGAAGATGTTTTTCTCCATTATCTCACATAGCTCATTTCTGGCTTCAAGTCTAGCAGTTTTTCACGTTAACATCCGTAATTTGTCATTTCTGTTATTATTTAAGGTTTCCCCTTCCCTCTTCCCTAATTGCATGTATAGCAGAATGAGAAAACACTTAACTGGGAAAGGAGTAACTATTTACTGTCCTATAATATATTGAAAAAAATATTTGGACATATTTATCCTCAGTGAAAACTACTTCAGTGCAAAGTAACAGCAGTCACTTCTATTAAAAGACTACCACATTACGCATCTATGCTCTGTATTCAAGGATTAAGCTAGTACCATGAATTTCCCGTAGTAAAGATTAGTCCTTATCTGAAAATGCCCTCTCAATTTCAGAAATAGTCACACACTCTGCTAAAAAGTACATTTCAGAATACTTTACATCATCTTACTTTAGCCATTGCACTTCCTAACATGGTGTGACAGAACATGTTACTTCAGCAGACAGTAGGGGAAGGCTGCACTGAAAGGGGAGACAGGAGTGACAAGGGTGGCAGGGCAGTGATCCCATCCAAGAGGGATGCTATCCACAGTAACTATGCCAGAAGAGCAGAGGTTTCAGTGTCAGAGACCAGAGAACATCCCTGTGATTGCCTGTGGTGTCCATGCAAGTCCGAGGCCAGGCCAGGAAGCAAAGTCAGTGAATCCAGCTCAGGGAGAGCTGGTGCGGTGCTGGGAAGAGGCACAGATGTGAGAGAACTCACATAAGGACATAGAGCAAGGGCCTGAGCTTGAATACAACTCCCAGGCAAAGGGGACAGAGACTGCACAGCTCCTTCTCACAGCTCACCTGTGTGTTGGTGGTTACGTAGCTAAGGAAAATTAGAGCTGACCTTGAATATAGGCAGCCGAGCTCCCAAGGACAGCAGGAAGATGTTACAAGGCATCTTCATCTGTTCAGGGACATGACGGTCTTTAATTATATAATCTCTTTAGTGATGTAGATTACTGCTTTGGAAAAATATATAAGTACTTTTGGTGTCAGGAAGAGTGGAGCCAACAGCTCAAAAGCAGTGAGCTGAAGGTCTGGAAGACAAGAGAAACCATCAGAACTGGTAGCTGATTAGCTACAATGAGAAAAGAAATGAAAATTGCTGTATTAAGCTCTGATCTGTGGGAAAATTACAAATAGAAAGAAATTAAAACATACCCAAATATAAAGAATTAGATGCTCAAAATATGTTCTGTATGTAACAATCTTTCTAGGAGAAGTGGTTTCAGTACTGATTTGTCTCCATCTCCATCCTGAGTCTCCCAAAAGATGAACATGTTCCTCCTGACAGCATCCCTGTAAAAAATCATAGAACAATAGAACCACAGAACAGTTTGGTTTTAAAAGGACCCTTAAGATCAGCTCCAGCCTCACTGCCCTCACCCCTTTGCCATGGACACCTTCCACTAAAAGAGGTACAAAAATGTTATTCAATACATTCTAAATAAAACCAAAAAGCACAGGAAGCTCAGTGGTGAAAACTAAATAAGGGGCAGAGACAGACACAGGCTTGCTCTCCAGGTTTCAGGCACTGTGAGCACAGCAGGACTTTCTGGAATTAGCAGCACTGAAAAATGACTCACCACACTTTTGTCAAAAAAACCTGTAAGATTATTACAAATAAAATAGTATGAGGAAGTAAATATTTTAATTGTTTTGTCAGTTTACTTCCTTCCTGAATTCCTACGTGTATCGTGCAAGGGCAATTAGAAAATGATTCATCTGATCAGACATACAAAGCTGCAGTAAAGTTAGTTACCAAGATACCTACAACCTAACCAGGTGTTATTTACGAGTACTATCTGCCACAAGCTATTGATGATGTCCGTAACTGTACATTCCTGTGTACTGACTTTGAAGAATCTTTCATGGATGCAGTAAATATGGTGGCTTTCTCAATTTATTTCCATTCCTCTCAGAAACAGGGTGCAAAAAACTTTTTTGTACAACCATAAAAACCGCAATTAGTTTCCGTAGCACTGTACTTTTAAAACAGTTTACAAGAATTAGCAACCAGATTGTGTGAGGTACTTGGCAAGCTGGGTACTTGGGTTTTATGAAAATCCAGATTCTTTTTAACTGCTGAAGCAAAAGATAATTTCTTTAGAAAATCTGGTCTGTAGTCTATGTGCATATTGAATGAGTCATTTTAACCTTGATGTACAAACTTCAGCAGTGACAATGATTGGTTGAAATTCTATATAATTATTCTCACTATTTTCATTACTTTAGGGCCAAGGAGGACAATATATGACCTACCAATTTTTGCTTCATACATTAGGCCAAGAAATTAATCCAGCATTTTTTATATTGGACCAATATATTTCATTAGGGTTATAGAATGTATTTAGTTATGTGCTAGAGTGCTACAGCAGTGCCAACAATCCCAGCATAAAAGTAAGGCAGGTAATACTGGAACATGAATCATGGCGACTTAACAGCTTGAGACACTGACATAGAACAGGCAGAGTTCAAAAACTGTTTTATGTCAAAGACTCACATGAGTTAAAGGAATCTAACCATTTCTTGACTGAGTACGAAAATTGAAAGAATCTTTTATTATAGATCTAGAGTTTATTAACATTATGAAGAGGGAGAGAGGACACGTCACTTACAGGACTGTTGCATTTTTTAATGGAATTTGTCTGCTGTGCAAATGAGCAAAGCAATGCCAATTTTACCCTTTTTTTGAAATAAGGGCCCAATCCTGATCCGTAATTTAATGGTATTTTGCTACTGTGTGCTGAGACACTTAGGGAGGATCTTAATTAAAAATCCGTATAAGCACATATTATACCCCTGGAAAACTGTAGTCATTTATCTGAAAATATTAAACCTTGTTCAGAGCTCCAGGCTGGAGGAGCTGTCAGAGGGTTACAAAGGTTATTATAATGCAAATGCCACTTTCTTTAACATTTTTAGATTTGCAATGAAACTGGTAGTTAACTCAGCTGCAAAAGGAGAGCAGACACCCATTAAAGAGTACAAGGGTCACACTACCATCCTGAAGGGGCACAAGTCAGTGATTTACCAATTACAGCAGGAACAGTAGTTCAGACCAGGTGGATAATTTCTGTATTAGAAAAGCTGATGGAGTGAGGCATAGATGAATTTTGGGCTTGGGAAATCTCAGAATTCTTGTAAAGGGAAATGATGCTGAAAATTTTACACTGAATTTTAATGTCAGATGCTGCCACTTGCAACTTGCAAAGTATTTTTGCTAAGTGGTACAACACAAGGCTGCAATATTCAGTTAATACTGAAGTAGTTCAACAGCAGAAGTAGTAGGAGTATTTTTTTCCAAATAAAGCCAGTAAGTTTTAAAATAAATCCTCACTGCATTCACTACATTCCATTTTTACTCTTACAGCCTATATGGATAATAGATATATGAACTTTCATAAAACATATGTTAACCATATGTGACAGTTTTGAGGCATCACCACATTTTAAAAAATTAGTCATCCCAGTAGAAACACCACTAGATCCTAATGTACTTTGACATAACTAACTATTATGCCCTACTCCAATCACTTCCAAAGCAACAGTTCACATACTGTTCACATTGGTCCATAAAGCAAATCTGTGAATTTTCATTGGCAGAAGATAATCCACGTTACATATTTCTGTGGACATTTTGTAACTTCTCTGATTAACTTAACCACTTCCTCTCACCTCATTTTTATTGTTGAAAGTAAAAGCCTTATTTAAGCTGGTTCAAACTACCATTCTAACAATTATTGTTACATGTGAATGTATAAAAAGACCCCAAAACTAGCATTACTTCTATTCTACTTGGAGTTAGATCTTGAATGTATAAACCTTTTCCCTAGATTATATACAAACATGAAAAAAATGTTGTGTAACTGCAAGCAAATTCTGAAAAAGGTGCAAACAGAAATATTGCTGCGAAATTAAATTTGAGTATAAATCCATGAAATAATAGCACTCAAGTAAAAGAACTCTGGAAGGTTAAAATTCAGAAAGGAAAAGCCTGAGGAGTTTGTGAGATTAAAATCTTTAGCTGGAAGTTCCAAAGCCAGCACAGTTACTCATCACAGTCTCACTTGCAGCTGTGTGATGAACACTGGTAAAGAGTAAATCTAATGCAACATTTAAAAAAAATGTTAAAAAGGAATTTTATTAAATAATAAACCGTGTACTTTTCCTATGTTTGTGTTCCCTAGAGTGAAGTTCAGCTCATTTGCAAAATACATAGGAGTGGGTGGAAAGTAGCATCTGTTTTCTTCTGAGAAAAAAAAAAAAATCTGGATCCTGATAGTTGTTTTCATTCCCTCTGAAACAGAATAGAGATCTCAGCATCTATTATCTTTTAAAAAATCAATTGCCTTTAATATTTTAGAATAAAGGTATCTATGAGGTGTTTAAGACATTTAAGAATTACTGTTGTATAATGTCTTACCACTCCTACTGTGTCTTTCTTAATTTAATGTCTAAGGTGAAGAGAATATATTTTGATATAATGATCCACCTAGATATAGAAGATCCATGTTTTCACCTCTCATACAATTTAAATAAAGAAGGAAATTTAAGGTATGTTTTCTGTATCGTGGCTACAGAATTAGACTTTCTCAGTCAATGAATAATTGCTTACCTCAAGAGACAAAGATCCGAGAGAAAGGGGCTACTCTGGTTGGGTCATAGTGCATAGCTAATATAAAACTCTTTCAAACCAGCTCATGCTTTGAAAAGAGCTAAATATTAAAAAAATATTTCCATGTTTGCTACTCAGATCTACCTTTCCAAAAGGTTGGCCTGGTAACCTGTTCATGTATAAAGCACTTGTCAGCTGTGTCAGTGCTCTGTCAACAAGACAGAGACATTCAAAGCTTCCTGCTTTCTAAGAGAAACAGAAATCAAAAGCAGCAGAGTCAAATCCAAGGATGTTGAAATAATTCAGAATTAATCTCTCAAAAATACAGTACTTCTTGCAGCTGAGAGAAGAGTAAATAAGTGTATCCATGCATAAGCTAAGAGAACAGCTGCTATTACCAGAAAATTAGGATGTTAAAACCCCAAACAATGCAAACATTGATTTAAAGCAAGACTAAAGCAGTGGGATGTGACTCCCAAAGCAGGCGTATGGTCATTAGGGATTCTCTTTGCTTTATTTTTCTGCTATTAGGGAAATGATGTATCAGGTAGGAGCAGACAGCTCATATGCCAGTTAGATATGAAAAGGGTAAGTTCTGCAGGGATGTTTGCCAGAAAGCAGTAAATTAAGCTGAGTATTGTTGAACTGCAGAGATGATAAGAACAAGTGTTGCTTATTGGTTTATTTATCTGATTATAGCTGGCAAGGGAGAAATCAATACAGTTAGTCAGGGATAAATTGCAGACTTGTTACCTAGTATAACTTGAACAGCTTGTGCAGAGATAATTAGCACAACCTCTCTTAGCTAAATTACTGTTTAAAAGTGAAAGGAGATAGAACCAAGTTTCTCAACAGTTATTTTATATCATGGTAACACATGAAAAGAAACCTTGTGAACTTGAATAAAAGTTGCAGTTCTTATTAATCTAAAAGAGTACACATATCTTGTGTGTGTACATGTGCATATATAAACATTGGAATGCATTGCAAATGAAAACCACAGAAAATAAAATTAGAAGGAAATGTTTTCTCCATCATTATTTATATATATTCAGCCAAAGTTTCAAGGTTATTTTGAATTATTTTCCTTTATTCTTAATTGGAAGCAGTAAAGTGAAATTTTCTTCTAGTTAGAAATAGCAACTGTACAATATACAAGAAAAAGGGGCTTCAGTTCATTCACAGACATGAAGAGAAAAACTGTGGACTAATAGCTTACAAGAAGAGTGTGACTGTTACTGAATGAGAATCAGGGTCAGAGCAGATATTTAATGTGCATTTTCGTGAGGTGAAATGAACCTTCATGATCAAAGGAATTATCTTACTAGAAAAAGGTTCAAAATAGAAGATAATTTGTACAGGGTCTCATGCAAAAAGAAAGATGAGATGTCTATCTTAGCAAATCCCTATGGTTGCAATGGCATTATGCATCTTCTCTAAATAAAATTTGCTGATCCTAAAAGAATTCCTAGAATAATAATTACATAAATATAATACAGTGTGATATAAACAACAGCTAAAAGAAATTTGGGGAATGATGGAGGTTTATGTTTTTGTTCTGAAATTTTTTCTTGATTGCTTCAATTTTCAGAAAGAAGTATAAAACACCTCCAGAATTTCTTTCCCATACACGTATGCCCAGAACATAATATCATAAAAGAATCAAGGATAAGATTAATGAAAACAAAGTCATAAAGGTATCACAGATGCATATGACAGTAAAAAAATTCTTTCTATTGGAAAAAAGGAAAAATTTTAACCTGTAAAACTTAAGAGCATCTGCTGTGGTTGTGGGGTTTTTGTTTGGATTTTTTCATACTTCAGTAAATATTACTTGACTCTCTGTCTTCTTCATCTAGATAACTTTGACTCAACTTTATTCACCTACAATTTATTTTAGTTCATTTTTTATCAGCATTCTGTCTGAGAACCAATTGTTTCAAAAAAGTGATTAATAACATTTCTCCTAAGAATCCGAAAGCTATTATCTACTTGACAATGTGACAACTGGTTGTAAAAAAAATTCCTAAGGGAAAGGCTTCTCTTGAACCTGGGAAGCTGTTTCAAATGGCAGCATAAATATTTCTGACATCACATCTAAAAGGAATTGTAACTTACTGTGACCTGCCTTAATATGATTTTTGTTCCAAATATTCCAAAACCATGTAATTAGGAAAATCTATGTCAAAAAAATAATTAAAGAAATAATTCTGTCAAAATAAGTTTTGTACAGTTTTCATCACAGACATGGAAAATTTTGAAATGTTATTAATAGTTCTTGAAATAAAACTAGAGCTATAAAAATAGCTCTTGAATAGTTATGATTTGTTAATAATTTTAAAATTGTATTAGCAATGAATTATGTGCAAAAATAATTCGGGAATCAAAGGGGAATGTGTTTTAGGAAGGATATACACCTGTGAATATTGAGAAGCAATTGAAAAAAAATAATTCAATCATATTTTAGGATTACAAAAATATCTCAACATATTATACTTGATTGAATAAATTAAAGGGACTGGGCAGGAGAACTCATTCCATGATGAAATAGACAATTTTTTGACATCATTTCAGTAAACTGATCTGCTAAAAGTGCAAGATTACAGCCAATTTCAGACAGAATTTTAATGAGTTTTAGTGGCAAAGAGCTCCTAAAGATTACATTCTTGAATTTGAGGAAATAATTATTGAAGAAAAAATAATGGGTTCTTTATAATATTACATTGTGTTGAAAGTTAAATAACATATATCTTACCAGGTAAAATTTTACTATAAAAATTTTTATATGGATTTAAGAATTTTCTCTAATTAACATAGTTAGGATATAAAAAAAGACAACGCTTCAAGTACTTTTTAAATAAATCTGGTTATGCGTATGTCACTCAATGGTTTTATCTTGCTGGGATTTTTCTCATGTCCTCATAGCTATATTAAGTTTATAAATTCCAAACTTTTGGGCATAAAATGGTGTAAAGGAAATTTCAATACTCTTATTACATTTTGAGATGATTCTTTTGATATGAGAGCAACCAACACCATACCTGTGTTTAAAATAATAGAATTGTGTTGACATCCTAGTTCTCAAGTCTTATGTTCTACATGTCCAATAGAATTGTCCAATAGAATAAATTCTTTTTTACAGACTCACTGTTTTTCGATGTAAAAAAGCCCAGATAGAGTTCTTATCTTACTTGCGTCACTTTGCACTGTGTCAGTGTAAGAAACACCAAATGATCCCAGCTGTGCCGATAAATGCATGAAATATAGTGTCTATTTATGATATCCAGGTTAGTATATTTCTTCTGTTTCATCAGTCTGAGAATAACATAAAGGTCATAATTTTGTGTAATTTTTTTTGATGAGGCTACTTCATAAATGACCTGTAATGTAAATGATGCTTAATCTTCCTGTGACAATGTGAAACTTGAACGTATGGAAAAGAATGTGTTTATCTTAGTTTATAACTTCGAAATCTTATTATGATCCCTTCTATCGTCTTCTTACAGAACCTACAAAGGAATAAGAAGAGAAAGACATACCTTTGAAAATCTTGACATGAGTATGGAATTTTTGTTAAGAGGTTGTTTCTCCGAGAAATACTTATATAGAGATAAGTGTCTGGGAAGCAACCAAATATTTACTTTTTCTGAACAGTTCTAGAGAGATACAGAGGTACCTACAAATAAAACATAATTCTGATGTCAGTAAAATCAGTTACTAGAATTTTATTCTAGTCAATGGGAACAGGATAGTAAATAGCAGCATACAAAATTAGAAAACTTAGATGGTAAAATAACAATAGTGAGTTGCCTCCTTTTATCTTTTCAGGGAAGATGTAAGGGACAGATATTAAGATGTAAGGGACACCTATTTACAGGTATATGAAGAACAGGTTTGTAAAAACCAACATGAGCAGAACCATCAGGTTTTTGTCAGACGCAAAGATCCTTTTCAACCCAAAGGAAGAGCCCTATAATATGTTCTCCTGGTTAGAACAAAAAACCAAACCAGCAAACAAGCAAATAATCAAACAGGATGTATTCAGATTACCTTTCTCTTTGACTGCAATTCCATCTGGAAGAAGAATGTGACAGCAAAAAGCAGGGTCTAATCCTAAAGTAAATCACCATACTAAATGTCAATGGCAGGAAACACTGTTCATCTTAAACAGATGAATACATAGATAAGAATGGCTATTACAATTTGACAGTGCCTTTTCTAGGGATGGCTGTATTTTCTTTTTATAAGCTTATCACTAGAAGACGACCCTTCTTATTCCAAGGTGACTTTTTTTTCAAAGTTCCAGAAACTTCTGACAACAGCTCACCTTAATAAAATAAATTTTTACAGTCTGGAATTATAGGATTTAGTGAGTGGAGGAATAGTCCCTAACTGACAAAATATTTCTAATTTCATGATATTAGCCTTGTTTCCAACTTCAGAATATGAAATGGAATAGATTTTTTTTCAGAAAAAGTCTTCTCTCCTTAAGTCTGATCTTTATGAGTACAGTATGTTTTCTGCAATTAACATTTGGATTGAAGTTAATGACTCACTGAAGAATCAGGTACGGGCTGTTGGCAACAAGAGGAATTTACCACAGTTTGGACATTTTTTCAGTGTGAAGGTACTGAAAAGAAGTAAAAGCATGAAATGGAGGGATTATCTCCTGTCAAAATACTAAGTGTATATAAGGTGTCAAGCAGCAAAATTTACTGATTTACAGCAAAGGAAATGTTACATATTTACCTGTTCAAGATGCAAATATAGAAAAAACAATTGGATTCTCAGCCATGGGATGCTGGAAAAGATGGTAATTTCAGCACTCGAAGCACTTGTAAATAATAAAATTATATACAGATACCCTAAACTCTTACTGAAGTGGAGAGAAAAAATAAGTCTACAGTCTAAATCAACTACAGACAATGATCATAGGATAGCCTCAGTAAAAATACTGTTTACCTTATAAATAACAGCTTCTGCGTGTCAAATTGGCACACGGAAAGAAAATTCCAGCAGAAACGGGTTTGTTCAGGTAATTTTTTCTATTGCAGCTACTGCACTATGCTTACTGGAGGAGAGGTCATTAGTGTTGTTTTCTTCATGATTGCCTGGTAAATACTATCCTGTGGCAGCTGCAATGTGAGCCGTAAAAGACATTAGCCATGCCTTTAGAAATTTACAGGGTAAATGGACAAAAAGCAAGGGATCAATAAGAAATCCAGAAAGTGGTACTAATTGGTGGTTTGGTTCTAATGAGATTATGTCAGCTTTCCTTAGAATAATTTAGCACTTATGTGCATCCAGGAAAAGAAAATATTCAGAAAGATTAGCAGGGAAGAATATGTGGCGTTTCCTTGTTTATATTGTTATTTATACAATGTAGGAGGTACGGTGAATTAGCTGGAGGTTGCTGTGAGTTCTTGTCCTACAGATCTAAAAAAACCTCAGAATAGTGGTGCAGGACAGGGAAGATACAGTGATTACATGGGGAAGGAATTAGCTATCAGCAGGAAAGGCTGTACTACTATTGTTATACAAAAGAGGGACAGAGTGATTTGGAAGGATGACAAGAATCTTTGAGACAGGATAAAAAATGAGAAAGTCTGAAAACAAACTATGCAAACATCTAGCAGAGCATGGATATTTTTTCGGGATAAAGTAAATATGAATTTTTCATTTTTTTATCACCTACATTTTATTAATTTTAAATAATGGCATAGAAAAGTCTTATACAACTGACACTATTTTTCAAGTTTCAAGTTTAATTCTCTCCTGTATTTACTGAAAGCCTTTAATAATTTAATATAAATTAGTATTGAACTAGATCTTATTTCTAAAGTATTGTATTTGTGATCAGTGAAATCTGAGGTGCTTTGTTTCATACACGGTCCCATTGCTCATATATTTTAATGGTAATTTATCAGAAACAAACCAAGAAGGTATCACAATGCACATGCTGAAAGAAAGGGAAATTTTCAATGCAATCTGTACTTCAGCATCACTCTCTCACATACTTAGTGGCTTGGAGACTGAAAGTGCAAACCACAACTATTTAAGAAATGTAAGTAATATTTTCCTTAACCATGTCATCAGAAGCAACAAAGTAATTTCCCCACAAAAAAAAAGAAAAAGAGAAATCAACCAGAAGCAGACACCACCACAGAAAGTTGAATCTCAGGTGTTTCAAGTTTAAAAATTTTATAAGAAGCTGGAAGTAGGGTCATATAAAAAAACATTGGAATACTTATGAAGACAGATTTTATTCTGCACCTTCATTTAAGGAAAAAAAGCAGTTCCCATGTGTGTTGAAACGTTCTGATTCTGTGTATGTATATGGGTACAATTGCTGTCAGGAAAGCATGTAGACATAATGGAGAAGGGTGGGAGGCTGCACACACAGCACAAAACTTGTACAACACCACACAAAGCAAGGCACGCTCCTTTTCAGTTCTCAGTAAAGCCATGCCTGGTTTTGAAGCCTTGCAGCCTTAGTAGCATGCATAGAAGTCTTTTTAACATGAACATTACCATAAATCCTAATAAAATGCAAATAAACATAACCATATAAAAATTAATTAAAGAAAGCTCTTACAATGCTTGCAGGCAAAAATGTTTTCCACAACCACAATATGATTAAAATAGTGACTATACTTGAAACTCACTCTCAGCACAGCTTTAAATGTACTTTTCAGTTGAGAAGGAATGGATTACATGTTCTTCTCCTTCAATGATTTGCATTTCTCAATTGAATAAAATTTGCTTTCACACATTTGATATTTGGGAAAGCGAAAGGGTAACACCACTACTAAGAGTCAGATACCAGACAGATTTTTATTGTGCCAAGTGTTCTCACAGCTCTCCCTATGTTTATCACTCCCCACATACAAAGTTTCCAACTGTAGTCTTTACTTATCAACCAGGAGTTGCCAATGGCATTGGGATATGCCAGTCTTCAAAGCCTAAATGAACATACAGATTTTGAATTTAATTATTATCGTGTATTTCAGTTTTAGATTATTTTTTCAGACTTATCTGTGGCCTTAATTTGTGTTTATAATTAGAATAATATCTTGTCACATTTTACCATTGCTGATTGTTTTAAGGTAGAAACAAATATTGATAAAGACAAAATCAAATCTTTTCTCTTTAATTTCAAAAATATATCAAGAATTGATTCAGAAAATGTTCCTGGCACTTTAAAATGTCTAATAAATTGATACAGAAACAAACCAGGTTATAGTATTATAAAAGACTCTTCTGAAATTCTTTAGAATCTGAAATAACAAAGCTTGCCATAACTTTTTCGATTTTGAATATATATACATTTTTCATTAAAAATCACATTTTCAGTTTTATTTGAAATTACAATTTCAGCTTTGAATTGCAGTAGAAATTTCAGAACTACAAGGCATAAGGACAGCTTTCTAACATTTCTACTCAAATGAAAAGCTAGCAGAACAAATCTTTCCGAAATCCTCGTTTCCTGTAATGTAACAGTCCAACTTTCCTGAGTCAAGGAATTCAAATATGCCGGAAGAGCATCCACAGTTTCGAGTTTTTATTTGAAACTCCTTCCTTCCAAGAGTTTGAAGGATTTGCAGAAATATGGAAGTCTCAAATTTATTAAGATCTTTATTTCATGCATAAATAGATGTGTTGAGGATGATAACTGCAAAGAACACACCACCTGTCTAAAAGCAGTGATTCTCCAGACTTGAAGAGATATATTTGATAGTTTGTAGCTGTATTCTATGGATAGACATGAAATAACTTGGAGAATTATTTGTCCTACATAACCACAGAATATACTGTGGAATGGAAATGAATTAAATAAAAAGTGAAAGTTTGAGGAAGAATAAAATTTCTGCCATGCTCTAGAATGCATATAAAAAGGCCTTTATTTTCATTGTTATTAGTGTTAAGTAAAGAATATTGTGTTCTAGCTAATTGGAGATTTGTACACGGGCATATTTTATTTTATCTGTCAGTTGCGTCCTGAATTTATTTCTTTCTTTCAACAGGTAACTCTTATTGGAAATAAAAAAAATTTGAGACTTGAGTTTTTGAGCCACAGAAAACTAGGCAGCAAATTAAAATAATTTAAAATTAAAAACATCAAACATCTATTTTAAATATATCAACTTGAAATACTTCAACTTGGGCACATTTTTCCTCTGGCAAACAATTCTTTGATACCTGGACATAATCAGCAAAATTCCTGAACCTAAAAAAACCCCAAACAAATGAAAAAAACAGGAAAAACCAGCACTGTTTTGGGGTTTAGGTTTTTTTGTTTGTTTGTGTGTTTTGGTTGTTTTGTTTTGTTTTTTTTTTCTTTAATTGTCTTCAAATGCAGGAAATGGATGGATGGAGAAATCTGAAACAGTGAAATTTTTCTTTCCTTATCCTAAGAGTCTGAGGAAATTATATGAGCACAATGTTTATGACTGAATATTCTGCTAAGTGCACTTCTATCCCTAATAGCCTGTATCTCTGTTAGAGAATGTCTACCAAATTCGACAAGATGCCAGAAAGAAATGAAGTTTATAAAACTCTTGTGAAAATATGCAGCCAGACAGAGATGAGTATTGTTTTACTGAAATCTTGAATACATTCAAGAGCCAACATAAATTTTCTCTAAATATTGTGCAGTGAACATTTATTGGATTTTCCTGTGCTGTGTAGGACAGCCTTTTACGATTTTAGGGCCAGAACATTTATAGTGCCTACAGCCACTGACAAACGCAGGCGCACCAGGGTGGTGACTACCAACAGCTGAGTGTGGTGAGGTGTACTATGCACCTGGTGGGTGAGTCTGTCCAGTTTTCCATGCTACATTCAGAAACACTGATTAGAACTCTAGAGGAATTTTCTGCATTGAGATAAAACAGCTGAGCCAAAAACATCCATACCCTATCTAAAAACTAAGTGTTTAGCCCAACAAGTTGCTTACCAAGGTAGGATAGATACTTTTAATATTGTTAAAATAGACACATATCCCCTTTCCCTGAAGGACTCTTTCTGGAATTTTCAAAATATAACCGTGTAGTTTGTTCTTCTACTGCCTGACATGTTTCCAACATGGCTTGCTCCTGAACATGAGAGTTTTCTTCCCCTCTTTGACCTGCCTTAATACCAGCATTGACAAAATGGGATTGATGTAGAAAACCAGAAAATTGTTTTTAAACATGCCGAGAAGCAAGTGTTAACATATAAATTTAGGCAATGCCTGATTCCTTTATGTTTCATAATTCCCTTTTATGAAATCTTTACTGGGCACTACTAAATATCAATATTTCAAGGAAATGTGTCCCTGGAGTAACTCAGAAGTTTTGGGGAAGAAGGACTTATTTGATCCCCTAATATTTAGCGAACAAACTGTCCTTCAAATTTTGAAAATATTTTTAATAATTTAAGAAGAACTTTTTGGTAGAGTTTTAAAATGAAGAACTGAATATAAACACACTTATTTTACTAATATGAAGAAATTTTTTTAGAGACTAAAAGAGTTCAAGCAGACCAGAATTTTGCAATGCAAATCCCTAAAGTGACTAGATATTTTCTGTTGTTGCTAGTTTTGACCGACATCTACATTATCATCAAACAAACATGAAGAGGCATTAGGACTGTCCATTTAAGTCATCTGGGTATTAGTTTCTAGGATTTCTGCATCCTTGGAGTAGTAAATGTTTACTGTTTGTTGCCACTTAAGAATTAAAAAAGCAATACTGCTTAAAATTTAAAATGCTATTAGGAACAGCTTGTCTGCATTGCTCTGAACCTTACCAAATAAGATCAAATTAAGAAACACTACTATTTGAGTGTTTGGTTGAATACCTTATGAACAACATAACAGAATCAGACTTCAAAGATCTCCATTCACATGATGTCGCTGTCTCCTCAAAAACAAGAACATTTTTTTCTGAAGATATGCTGGTAATACTATCTTCTAAATTAAATTTTATTAAAAATTTAGATAAGAATTTTAATGGAAAAAATCATGATTTAAGAGAAATAATCTGATTATGAGAAGTGAAGAAATGCCTCTTTCATTAAGCTAAACAGTGTTAGAACTGTTTTAATGTTAAGTGTGGTAGTTAAAACAGCAGAATATTGAAAGTTTCATGGGAATTCTTATATTTTGATTTCCCATATAATATTGTTGTCATTATTTAGCTGAAATATTTTCATTTAAATAATCTGGACTCCTAAGTTTGTTTTTAATTGAAGACCAAATTTTTATGAAACGAACATCCAACAGCTACTCCTGGTGGAAAATTTACTTTCGTCGTTTCAGCTGGTAAAATAATTACTGTCATAATTGCAACATCTCTGATCCCTACAGTGTCATGTAAAAACTACTCAAAGAGAAAGATAATTATTGCACAGAAAACTAATTAAAAGGTAAAATGTCTGTCAAAGAAATATTTAATCCTGATTTTAAAAGTCCTTTCAATATTGAAATTTTATAATTATTTTTAAACTAAAAATTTGAATTTATAACCATGTTTAAGAAATAGAAATGTATTAAGATATAGAATGAATGCGTGTGCAACCACATGTCCTTTATGTACTGACCCCTCTGACAAGCTCTTTACTCATTTTGGGAATGCTTGCTTTCCACACACAATTTGCATTTCTGACATTCTCCTCAATCATTTTCCATATCATTTGGAAATACAGTATATGAAAGACGCCTTCATCGTCTTCTCCCTAGGATCTAGAATGTTATAGTATGTAGTGAATTTTTGATTTGTCTGTCTAAAATTATGTAGATTGTCTCAGGCAAAAACTGCTCAGTTCACATGTTTTAAACCAAATTGTGATTGAAGCAGTTTATTAACTACCAACACAGCTAGCAATCAGTGAACTATATCAGTGTCATCAACACAACAGGTGAGACCCAATACTGAGTACCTCCATATTCTGAAATATCCTTTTCTAAATAACCCCAAACACCTGTAGCTGACAGAGATACCCCACTCTGCCCATCCCCTCCCAGTTTTGTAGCCCTGGGGTGTCCCCACTGCCCTGTTTTCCCTCTGCCGTCTCTTCTCTACTACATGTCTTCATGTTCCTTTCATAACTGCTCCTTTATTTCAAATTCCCGTGTCGACCTCTTGGTAACCATTTAATCCACCTGGATTGCAGGATTGCAGTCCCCTGCCTCTCTATCATTTCAATTTCTGGGGCAAGAACCATCTCCAAACAAGCAGTTTGGATTGCTTCATTCACACATACTGTCTGATTCACATGGAGAGATCACTCACCAATTACAACCACAGGCAAAACAGACTCAGCTTGAGGAAATTAGTTCAATTTTTTGCCAATCATATCAGATAGCAAAATGAGAATTAAACCCAAATCTTCAACCACCTTTAGCTCACCCCTCCCTTCTTTCTGAGCTTAACTCTGCTCCCAGTTTTCTCTACCTCCTCTCTCTGAGCAGTGCAGGGAAACAGGTAATGGGGGCTGTGGTCAGTTCACCACACGTTGTCTCTACTACTCTTTTTTCCACAGAGAGAGAACTGCTCACACTCTTCCCCTGCTCTGGCATGATGTTCTCCATAGCCTGCAAATGGATCTCTGCTCCAGTGTGGACCTCCACGGGCTGCAGAGGCACAGCTGCCTCACCGTGGGCTGCACTACGGCCCGCAGGGGAATCTTTGCTCTTGTCCCTGAATCACCTCCTGCCCCTCCTTCTTTGCTGACCTGGGTGTCTACAGGGTTGTTTTTCTTACATATTCACATTCTTCTTTCTGCCTGCTATTGTGGTCCAGATTTTTCCCCTTCTTAAAATTGTTATCTCAGAGGTGCTACCATCATCACTGCTGGGCCTGGCCTTAGCCAGCAGTGGGTCTGTCTTAGAGCTGGCTGATGTTTTCTTTACCTGACACAAGGGAAGCTTCTGTCAGCTTCTCAAAGAAGCCACCCTTATAGTGGTCCCCTCCACTCGCCTGGAAAAATCCGGCCACACAAGCCCAAAACATGTGCTGTCTTTCAAAATGCTTCCTAACAAACTAAATTCATAGGTAGAAAATAAGTATTTTCTGCCTCAGAACAGAACCACTTCCCTAAACAGAAATCATAATTCAGTGCTATTTGGCTTTTGCTCCAAATGCAGTGTTCTACTTGCTATGGAGTCTATCAACTATTCATGAAGATCCTCAACATATCTTTGCTCCAGATTTCTTATAATGTTTCTTATGGTGACTGATCTCAAACTCATCATCTGATGTTGGAATGTGATACAATTTGTCTTATTGTTACTTAAAATGGGACATAAGAGCTCAGAGAAACAGCAGTATAGTCAATTTAGATTTCAAAATTTCTTCAGCCCCTGGGAATTTAAATTTATTTGGTACCTTCCTTTAGCCTGAAAATTCACTGGATATTTTATAAGATAGAAGAGAACCTATAAGTTTCTTCTGCAGTAGATGTCAGGAAATAGAGCAGAGACAGCTATAATGTTTTGTGGGAGTGAATTATTTAGTCTTAGCAAAGAAGATATCTTCTGAAGGCTCTCCAAAATCCCTCAGCTGAAAGATTTTTGTTCAGCTAAAGATGTTATATAATTTCAGGATGTATTTCAACAAAATTTATTAAAAATAAAGCATATTTTTTCCCTGCATTTTTTCTTTGCTGACTGAAAACTTTCTATACTGGATGTTCTGGTTGTGTATTCTGGTCTCCATCCTGGTTGCTGCTGCCTGCTGTGGAAACTGGAAGTAATAAGTCCCTTGTTAAGCTTGAGGTTCTGTTCAAATTATGACAACAAAAACTATTTCTATTGCCTGAGGACAACAAAAATAAAATGTTGTCAGTCCCTAGAGTGCAAACCGGTGCTGTTAATTTAACAACCAAACCTTAGTCCATTTTCTTGCACTTTCAACACTCAGAACATATGGCAATACTGAGACAGTTAAAAATATTGCAGTTCATTTAGAGACCATCAGGTGTTTCACTTCAAAAAATCGAGTTTCTCCCAGCATGAGAGTGCCTGTGATTCCACACTGAATGGCATTAAGGGTTTTAATTTTGATGACTTAAGGATATGTAGCATAAGACCAGACTTAAAGTCAGCGTAGGAAGAGTTGGTTCTGCACCTTGTGATGTCTCTAAGTGGCGAAGTACAAAACAACCCTTAGCTCTTTTAGGATAAGACAGAGAAAGTGGGTAAGACCCCCCTTGACTGTTAACGTTTTCCTTAACCCAACACAACACACTATGGGACACTTTAAATTGGGAATTCCCTTATTTCTGCTATGGGGAATGAACTGATGTCATATTTGTAGAAAACCTCTTTCTAGACCTTTTACATTTTGATCTACATTTGAAGATCAGCACAACCTTCTCTCAGTGCCTACTTTATCATGCTATTTGTCACACTGTGCAGCTCATACCAGTTTGATGGTCTATTTGTATTCCTGCTTTAGCCCTGCAGTGACTCTGATTGTCATTCAGGGACAGAGGTGAAGCTCAAGTCACTTTACAAGGGTATGTGTCTCCCATATGTCATATTTTCTGGGTATATTTATAGAGCTTTGTTTTCTATCTTGTCTGTCCTGTGTCTCTTCCTTGCTTTTCCCTTACTATATATAGTTTTTCTATGCTCCTCAACTGTACTTACATTCTTCCTGTGGACTGAATGATGACACTGACATTTAACTAGTATTTGAAAAATAAATGTATAGTTGTCCTATAATGTATCATGGTTAGCATCAAATAGATTTACGTCCAGAAATGTATGGAACTTATTTTCATGTAAGCTAAGTGAGAAAAGAATTTCCCTAACAAAATATTCTTTTAACATGTAAAATGACTTCCAGTTAAGCTCAAATAACTGCTAATGTCCAGTATTTAAACAAAGGAAAAACTGTCTATCTAAAATAAGAAAAGTAGTCTTTATGATGGTCATTGTGGCTTGGCAAATGAGCCATATTATGGAAAAAAATGTTCAGAAGGGTTAAAGCTGTGGAGCTAGATGTTTTACAAACTATCTTCATCCCTGTGTTAATAGCAAACTGTGAAACCATGTTTCTTTTCCAGACCTCAGTTGCACTGATTAAATGAGCTGCACAGTATTTGATTACAGAGTATAATCAACATGTTGCAAAACGGAGTGAATAATTCATAATGTGTCATTTATCTGACAATTTTTGCCTCTCTCTGTTTGCTAGTTGTCATTGAGCAGATTATTATGTTCTCAAATGCATCCCTTATTTGAATTTATTCGTTGAATAATTCCCACAAATGATTCTTATTCTGTGCATCATCCACATGCAGTTTGTTACGAGTTTTCAACACTGGAAGACGCAGTTAGTTTCATTTATTTGGCTCATGGATTATGTGATATTCCTCTGTTTCCTTAATGGATGGCACCTAGATCAAAATGAAGCTTCAATATGAAAATTCTACATTCATTTTCTTCTAATATGCACCTAAAACTCTTGGATAAGAGCTGGCATGCCTCACTAGATTTGAAACTTCAGTCTAAGAACAGGTGACTTATCCATTCCTTTTCAGATGGAAAGTCTCGCATGTACTGCCAAGATTTAAGTGTGCTGAGTCTATAAGCAGCCAGAATAGTGTGCAAAGAAACTACAGCTTTTGGGGCTCTCATCCTCTTGTTTCACTTCTGAAATTAATCTGGGTCAACACTGCTCCTCAGAAAAGGTAATTATTTAAACTTTTGCAAAATAGCCCTGTGGACAGATACCTCTCAGCTGGGAGGCTACATTCCAGTAGAATCTGCTAAGAGAGAGGGATTAATATATACACTGTGAAAGCAGTCAAAGCATTAGCCCATATAGATAAAGAGAATACTGTATTTCTTGTCTCCTGTTTCTTTTATTCCTGGCTGTGTAATGGCCTGTTTTCCTTCTCCTTACTTCCTCACAGAATGCTTTAAGGACACTACTAACTTTTAAGGTGTCCTCCAAGGATTTACCATATGGATTGCAAAGCAGTTCTTAAAAGGATGAGAACATTGCTGTGCCATTGAATATTTCTGAGTGATTATAGCTACCCAGCCAGCAAACATCCAGCTCAGTGGGACTGTATCCAGTGAAGTTGTGCTTCTAGTGGATTACGCATTCCTGGGGTGCTAGACTTAATGTGTATAAGACTTAATGAGCTTTATTTGGATCCTTAGCTATGTAAACTATGTATAAATGCATTAAGGCTTTAAAGTTTTTTAAGGACCTTTATACTTGCAGCAGCTTGCATTTAATATTTACTAGAGAAACAAAATTCCTATGCCACATTTTTCACTAATATTTCCTGTGTATATTTCAACACATAAGCTCAGTTCTGCATGCTACTTGTGTTGATAGCACTCATCCCTTGGATTAAATCTAAGATGTAAATAACATTCCCCCCCCTGCAAAAAAAAAAAAAAAGGTTTTTAAGTGTTTAAGGTTGATTATAGCAGAATTGGGCATTGTTGCGATGCATTTAAAATTCTTTTAATATTTTTATGTAGCACTGAGAGCTTTGTCAGCATTCCCCATAGATTGTCAATATCCATGGTCTAGGATCTGATACTGGTCTAAAACTTGTGACAGATTCAAGGCTGAAATTTATATAGTTCTGAAGGATAAACAGAAATCATTTACAATTCTGCATAGAGCAGATTCAAGAAAGAACATTGTCTCAACCTGTTGCTTTCACTTCACTGTAAAGAGTCACAACTTTTTCTTGTAAAAAATAAATCATTCTTTAAAGAGTCAGCCCTAGGAGTTGCTGTAGAAATATGCCCTTTCTCACAGAGCCTGTGCCCCCTGAATTTTCCATTACTGTACCTACAATTCATCCATAACTGTCCTGTCAGAATCTTAATCAATCAAATCAATCAATCAGTGAATAAATCTTGTACCTTTCTTTGCATGAACACACAATCTTGTTTTATGTAAGCATTATCAGCGAGCCTCTGGCCCCAAGTGAGGCATATCAGACATTGCAATAAACCAGATTATACCACTGCTTTATAAATTAATTATTTTTTTGAGCATGTAATTCTTACCAGAAATTGATTTTATTTATGTTTTTCTATAGGAAGGGAAGTCTTTTTCCTCATCCAAAATGAATCTTTCAACACTACCCAGCTTCATAAGACTTCATTCATAGGTCTATTTGTGAACTTGACCAATTTCATATTGTTATATCTGAATTTCATTTATGTTGGAACAGTCTTTCTTTTACAATCATTACTTTGCTGATTTGTGCCTCAACCAGATGACCCACTGCTTCTCAGATCAAAATTACTGCTAGCCAGTGTGAGTCCTAGAAGAGCTCCACTCTATCACGATATTGATAGCAGAGTACAGTTTGAATACAGCAACACAAATACAGATAGTTGGGAATAAATTTAAATTACCCTGTAACATTACTCCATTTAAATTCAATTGGAATGACATTCTATTTTTGGAAATCCCTTCTCCTTTCTCCTAAAATTAGCAAAACTCTGGAAGGCAGTATCCATTGCTTAGATTTAATCTCAGCTCAAAACAAAGCTGAGGGCAGGACAAGAAATGTTCAGAAAGAACAAGTCTGAGGCCCTGCAAATACAATGCTGATAGTAGCAATAGCAACTTTGTAGGGCTACAGAGTTACTGCATGAGCCAGAGATGAGGACCAAGACTTTTCCTGAAATCTTCAAAGTATGAGTGTGGGCACCTGGAATGTCTATTGCCATTGCTAGTAACAGGTCACAGGCTTTGTACTGAGGACTGAAGCTTGTAAGGCTTGTTAGGTTCCAAACTTTTCTTGACCTGCCTCTAACTTTGTTTTTCTTGGTTTAAGGATGATAGCCATTTCTGTAACTGATCAGATGTCAAAGGTTAATTTGTTTTTCTTGTGTTTATCTTTGTGTGGTATGACCAGAGCTTTGCATGGATACTAGTAACAAGCAATTATTCTGTGTGGAATGAGGTACTACAAACCTAAATCCCAATGTGTTGAGGCATGCAGCAGCCTCAGGATGGGAGGCACGGTATGTGGGGGAGAGTGAGAGAGATGAGACATAGGATGATAAGAGATGGTGAGACTCTGCATCAATAAAGAGCTGGAGCAGGACAAACTTTATTCTGGAGATAACAAAGCAGTAATATGTAACATACTTTAAAAGTGCCACAAATAGTAATTTTGAATGCAATATGGAATTTGATACCAAAGAAGAAGACCAAAGCTTTCAAGGAGTGTTAGCAAACACATGAAAACTATTTGGAGTGGATCTCTGGAGGAGAAATTTAAAAACATTGCCATGAATATCATATTCCTTTTGGTGAAAGACTCCAGGTGCTGGCAACACTAAACACCATAACCCATCTGCGCCCTTGTGACCTTCACCACCAGATTGAAATCAACTATTTTAGGATTCTAAAAGATTCTCTCTAGGCCAAGGCTGTAACAAAAGACGGAGTCTGAAATTATTAACTTCTCTAACAAAGCAAGAGCTGCTCCTTATAAGTACCAAAAGTACAAACCTGGAAATGTAAAACTGAACTGTTAAAGAGATATCAGTTTATTCTTTGCAATAGTTTCCTAGAAACAATTAATCTGCATTAAATTCTGAGGGTAAAACTTGAAATTCTTCTCCAGAGTGATGGCAATAAAGATAAACTTGTTTGTGATCACTTAAGAGGCTTTTTTGAGCACTGATAGATATACAAATCATATAAGGGCTCTACTTCCAAGATACAAATGTGCAGAAATTATTTAAAATGTTGACTAGTAACACAGTTTTTAGCTTCATGCTGTCACACACACACACATTCTCAAGATATCAGATAGTTCTTTTTCTAGTTCCAGGATATGTAGCTTACAGTAAGAGATAACTGAGGATTAGCTCCATTTTACTTGTAAGACTTATCATTGACAGCAGAGGAAAACAGCACTCTACTTAGTGGGGCTCCATCCTTTAACTACGAAATTTTAGTATCACTGTCGGCAAAATAGTAATTCAGCACAAGAGCAGCTCATGCTCAAGTAACTGGTGTATTTTGTGTATCACTATGTAGAGTTTCTCAATAAATTATCACAGACAATTAAGCACAGGTGTTTTGAAAGAATCTTGCTAGTTGTCCAAGATACCATAATTTATGAACAGAATGCTTTCCTCTCCCTAGGAGAATTTTCATTAAAAAGAAAAAATCCAATATACTTTCCAACTAATGATAAGTAACTGATATAACAAGAATTGACAGGTCACAACTTGCTCCTTCACCCTTGTTCAAAGCTGTACATTCATAAAGTTTTAAATGTGTTTAAATATGCAAAAACTCAACAGGAAATTCCTGGTTTAAAGCATCTGCTATCATCATCTGAACATTCAAAATAGGAAAGAAAATATCTTTAAAGTGAATCTCTTGAACCATACTGATAACTAATATTTTGAAAAAGTCTAGCCAAAGCATGTTTTTAATATGTAGTCATTTTTTTTCTCAGATAAGATTTCATGGTACTTCATAATTCAAAAGCATTTTCACAGATGTTTTAAGACATAAATATGACCTTCTTAAAATGCATACTAACACTGTATAATCATAAAAAAAAGAAATAATGAGATAAACTTATCTTTTTATTTTTTTAAAGAAAGAAGGAATATAAGTAAAAAAAATGACTATAAGTACCTCAAAGATATTACGACAAATACACATTATATTCTATAAGTAGTCATTTGAATATTTCAGAACATTAACTAGGAATGATTTAATACTATTTGTTTTCTCTAACAATTTTAACTGAGGTTACTTAAAGGAGTGATGGCTAAATATCAAATTTTAATCAATCTTGAAGAGTACCATAATTTTATTAGTACTTGACTTTTTAAAGTTTGATTCTCCCTACTATTCTTTTAATTATTTTTATTATTGAACAGAATATTAAGAAAATAAAAGAAAGACCTCAAAATAATATTTCTTAGGAAGATATGCAAACTCTTTTTTAAAAACCTAATTATATTTACATATATACATTATGTATAGTTTCACAAGAAAATTTACTAGCACAGGGATAAGAAAATTGACATAAAATAATTTTAGAATCATAGAATGATAGAATGGTTTGGCTTGGAAGGAACCTTAGAGATCTTCTCATTACAACCATGGGCAGGGACACCTTCCACTAGATCAGTTGCTCAAAGCCCATTCAACCTGGCCTGGAACACTGCTAGGGAAGAGACACCCACAGCTGCTCTGGGAAAACTGTTCCATTGTCTCATCACCCTCAAAATAAAGAATTTCTTCCTAATATCTAATGTAAACCTACCCCCATTCAGTTTAAATGTACTCCTGTTTGTCCTATCACCGCATGCCCTTGTAGAAAGGATCCCCTTTACTACTCCCAATTCTGAATTTCTTTACACGATAATGATCTAGGTGTTTTCATCCTGATAGGATAAAATGTCTCCCGACATGTTGTATCGGGTTTACAACTCCAAGCTTAGGTAGTGAAGGGGTTACTGGGGTGGGTTCTCTGAGAAGTTTCTAGAAGCTTCCTCCATGTTTGGCAGAGCCAACCCTTGGCAGCTCCAAAGATGGATGAGCCTCTGGTCAAAGCTGAGCCAATCCGAAATGGTGGCAAGTCCTCTGTGATAGCATATTTTAGAAAAAGAAAAAAAAAGCATAAGTCTGCTCATATATAAGCAAAGGGGAAAAAAATTTAATCTCTACTTCCCATCAGCCAGCAATGTTCATCCACTTCCCAGGCAGCAGGACTTCAGCACATGGAGCAGTTGCTCCAGAAGACAAACATTGCAAATAACAAATACACCTCCATTCCTCCTCCCTGAGTTAGCTTTTATACCTGAGCTGACATCATACGGTATGGACTAGCCCTTTGGTTGATTTGGGTCAGCTTGGCCTGGTTGTGTCCCCTCCCAGGACCTTTCCCACCCCCAGCCCCTTGATGGGGCCGGGATGCTGGGAGACAGCGCTGGTGCTGTGCCAGCCCTGCCCAGCAGCAGCAGCAGCCAAAAACTGGGCTGTTATCAACTCCTTTGCAGGTACCAGTGCAAAGCACCGCTCTGTGAGGGCTGCTGTGGGAAAATTAACTCCAGCTCAGCCAGGCCCGATATACACGTCAACAATGTTTCAGAAGATCTTTAATGGATTGAATTATGAGGGTTTTCAGGCATGAACCCTATTTTCTAGGCTGTCTTCTTTAAGGATGACCGGAAGCTGGAGAAATACTTGGGTTTGGAAGAAAATACAGACTTTGGTGCCTTGGAGATAGATCTCCTTCTGTTTCCAAACCTGGAACTCCTGGTATAATTCTAGGATTCTTCTCACTATATCCTTCCACTGTTCAGAATTTGATTTTATTTTTTCCTGATATCAGTTTGATCTTTTTCTTGCATTTACTTTAATATATGACTGACTCCTTAGGGCTACAGAGCTTGCTGCTTGCAGAATTCTAACTGTTAAATAACTGCGTTGACAGTAGAGAGCAGTAAGTAGTCATCTTCTTTTATATTTAGACAGAAAGTCTTTGGGATATCAGGAGAAATTCAAGCTTTTGGTGAGAAAGCAGCCTAACTCAAAAGTAGATGGCTGAAAATACATCTGAGATACACCAACTCTCTTCTAAATAGCATGTTAAATTGTATGTTCTTGTGTTCTTAACAATTCTTCACACTTACAACAAATTTATCATAGTAGTTGCTGAACACCTGTCACTTAGAAAATGGCTTATAATGTAGTAAAAATGTGTCTTTTTGATACCCTCTCTTTTCACTAAACTCCTTTTCTTTCATCATAATCACATTGCCATCAGCAGAATACACAATTTTGTGTGCTACATTGCCTTTCACTGCCCCACACTGCTCAGAGTATTCAAATATTCTGAACAACCCTGTGTAGAAAGGTAAGTTTTTCTTTTACATGACAGGTTATATTTTCATAAGACATACCAACCCAACATAAAATGACTAGGTTTTGATCAACACCTCTGTACAGTCATTCTAGCCAACCTTTCATACAGATATATCTCTGCACATTAAATTCTGTTTCATTTACTTAGACAGCAAATGAATATGACACTTAAAGACAGTTAAAGATTCCGATATAGAGTAGTTTAGAAATGCATACATAAAACTCATTAAAGTTGTTGGAAATATCGTTAAAGTCGGGTTTGGGTTAATTTGAACAACTTTTCAAGCTTTTGAAATAGTGAATACAAGGAAAACACAAGTACTTCTTTCAAGCTGAAAGTATTTGGTCAACCTAGAAAGACAGAACTTGTGCTTGACAATGAACTTCTTCCAAAATAGATACATGTTCACTCCCGGACTTTACAGGAAAATCTTTAAAGTTCACTCTTGGAGAGTTTTGGTAACAATGTAGATAAAATTTTAATAGGTTTTCTTGAAGAAACATCTTTCAAAAAGGCAAGGTTATTCTCATTATTTTCTTCTTAAGGCACATGTTCCTACGTGGGTTTTTGTTGTTTGGATTCTTTTCTAATATTAGAACAGTAAATCTAAAGGTGTTTTAAAGAGGCTTTCATTTTTTTTATGTTGGAAACAGTTTTTAATGTTTCTTTTAACAGGATCAGTCAGTACAATATAAGATAAAGTGGTTTAATAAAGATTTTATTTTATAGTGATACTTGTAAGTGTAATATCCATTCATTAGAGGAACCAGATAATATTTCTCAACTGAAAAAGACAAATGATATAAAAAGTATCAGCATGACTTCCTACAGACAGTTCTTTATGGATCAGTAATTTCCTCACAACCATGTTTCTAATGGATCATCACAGAGGAATAAATGTAACTGTTTAACAGTCTAATTAGATGTGGCATCTGTCAAACGTGCCTGATTTATCTCTTAACTGCTAAAGTACATATCAGGATACAGGTTGACCAGTTAACAAGAAAAGTCCAAGGGTACTGCATCCTAGCTACAGACAGAAGCCATGGAGACTTGTAATGTCTGAAAACAGAGAGCTATTTACAAAAGTACTTTTTAAAAACTCTTTTGATAACAAAATTCAGACTACTGGCTAAGTTTTACTGTAATACCATCAGTCTACTCTCTGAAAGGAAGAATGTTTCCTCTTACATGACTTGCTGAGAGCACACAAAAAAGATGTGGGGAAAGAAAAGTGGGAAGCTAAGCTTGAGTGACGGTTCTGTAAAATCAAACTGTCAGTACCATTCCAAAATAATAGGTTTACTATTTGGAATGTCTTTTTGTTTTCTGTTTTTGATTAAAAAAAAAAAAGTGTGCAGGGAAGGACTTAGGGATGGAAAGGCTGGATGTGTCCTCAGCTGCAGTGAACATAAGATGCGGGAATACAGGATTCTACATGGAGAAAAGCTGGGTGATAAGTAGGATTACAATGCTGGACTTCAGGAGAACTATTTTTCATTCTTCAAGGACCTACTTGGAGGAATCCCATGGCTTAGAGCCTTAGAGATATTAATTAATATTAATGGTAATATTTACGCATCATTCCCCCTGGATGTGCATTTCTCCAAGAAAACCCACCTCTGACTGCCACGTTCTGCCAATAGACCGTAAGAATGACTGTGAATGACCATCTCTAAAGGGGTGATATCCCTTTTTAAGTCTTCAAGAGAATTTGGGCATTGGCCTCTCTGCTTGTATTACCACACAAAGGTGCCAATTATTGTCATTTGCAACGTGGATACTTGGCCATTAGAACTGAGGCTAAACCCAGTAACTCATTTCTCAGGGCATTGAAAAGCTGTCAGAGGGCAACAATTTCTGTCACTACCAATCTGATACAGTTATGAAGAAGTAATCTAGAGGTGTAATGCTCTGTGTTACCAGCTATGTGGGCCATCAAGCCTATTTAATTTTAATTATTTACTCTTGTATTTTACCCTTTTTCTCTTCGCTCAGGAAGAAATGCCTGTAGTCATCAGTAACGCTCAAAGGCAATCAAGCTATTTTATTTTTAAATGCAATATTGGGCCTGTATGTAAGAGGAAAGAGAGCTAAGTTAAGCATTCTTCTACCACAGATAAATATGAGGTATTGAATTTCTCTTTTATTTTGTGTTTCATTCTGTCACCTTTTTATTTTCCCATTCTCAAGATAGGAGAAATCTTTTCAAGTGTCAGAATAAAAGGCTTCCAGCATCTAAGAGGATGAGACCAATTGACTGGGGGCATTGCGGTTTAGGATTCTGACTTTATCTGAAGTGAGACCTTGGCATCTTTATATTCTAGGAGAACAACAAGAACGTGTGTAGTGTGTGTGAAAATCTCTGGGATAAGAGGGCTAATTCTAGTCACAGTGCTTTCAAATAATGAGCTCATTCTTCAGCTAAAACCACTGTAGCAAGTCATCTCATTGTGTTTCTGGGCTTCAGCATCTCAGGACACATCCTACCCATTTTAAGCATCTTCAAAACTGCTTTGTCTTTAAAAGTCTACTGAGTATTGATTAAAAATCTCAAAGACAGAGGGACAGAGGAAGAGGGGAGAAAGAAAAAGGGAAGGGAAAGGGGTAAGAGAAATCTTTAAGAATCAGATATAACACAAACCCAGTGAAATGCATCAGGTTTTGGATAGCATAGCAGTGATTTACATTGAAATGACTGCATTAGAATTAGAGTGGATTAATCTTTACTTTACATAATAAATAATCTAGAAATGTAAACTGAAGGTTGATTTCATGGAGATCAACTCAGCAAAGATTGTTTTAGATAGGGTAGAGGAGTTCATCTAGAATTACTCCTCCAGTCACCCATGACTAAGTTCTCCTACCTGTATATTTATAGTAACTGGTACACTCTTTCATTTTTCTTATGGTCTTCACTCTTGTTCCCAGAAGACTGAGGAACATACAAAGGCAATACGAATTGAAATTTTGTAATAAGAATTTCAAGGATCCTTGGGTCATCTTAATTTGCATTGACCACGGGACTTGGAGAAATTCATGCATTCAAACCTCTTTTAATTTCTCTAAACCAAGAATCATTCACTTATCTGAGGCCTAAGGAGTCAGGAGCAGGATTTACATCTGCCAACAGGATGTTGTAATTTTCTCTGGTTAAACACAAATATTAAGAATTTAGGAACACTTAATCGTTTCTTGTAAAATACTTTTGATGCCAATGATATTAATGTAAGATTATAAATGTAATCATTTATGAAAACAGGTATTCCTTCTGTCAGGTCTTTCAACATTTTCTTGTGATCAATTTCTGTTGAATGCTATTTTTGCCAAGTGAAAAAGGGCACAAGTGAAACAAGGTTGTGCTGATGAAAGACTAGCTGTGTCAGCATAATCATGCAGACACATCTTCAGCATCTTTGAAAAAAAACCAGAGGACTACAGCAGATTACAAGTCGATAATTATACAGATGTATAAATGTAAATTAAAAATGTGCAGTTTTAATAAATACAACTTTAATACCTGGGTAGGGTCTATTTTAGGGTATAATTTAAATGTATAGAATTGTGATACAGTTTGTTGCAGATACCTGTTATTGATGGCATAGGTGGAATAGTTTTTAGATTGCTTACATGATAATAAAAAAAATCCCCAAACTAAATGCAGCTGTGCCTCTTCAGAACAGCATATGCAAATTTGATCAATCTGATATCTTATACTGATACTAAGATAGGCGTTTGTTAACATGAAAGGAAAATATTCCTCTCTTGTACTGATAGCAGCACCCTATTTCTGAAGACTCAGTTGTAACTGGCATCATACTCTTACTGCAGGAATATTTTCATCAGCCTTTTAGGCAGAATTCATTGTCTTTGACAATGGAGCAAAGAAAACTAGACAGATGGAGCCTGGTCAAAGCCGTTACTCTGTTTAAGTTTTTTTTCCATGTGTAAAAAGTCTATGATTATGTATCTACATTGCTATGAATTTGCTTAATACAAACAGAAATTTGCAAACTGTATTTGCAACAGAAATATAGAACAGAAAAAGCTCATCAAATATATTACTGTGGCTTAGCAAGTTATTCATTAATAAGTCATTGGCTAACGTACATTTTTCAGACTGTACTAATAGAAAATAATGTGATTTTACTTACCAGTAAGCCTTTTGTTTTTTGATATTTAGTGATGTTTCTTTTTTTACAAGTACAGCACACCAAGAAATACAGGCAGGTATTACAACTGATAAGAGGCACTCTAATGAGCAAAATCAATTTTACAAGTATTTGAGTCCAATTTTATATTTAGAAAGTATAATTAAAATTTATCATCTCAGAAAGAAAGGAGGTTGTTATAAGCACAATCATGGTGAAATTTTATTTGTTCTCTTTTTCAGGGCAGTTTAGACAGAAACATGGAGAATGTAAACATATCTATTTTGATTTTGCATAAGATACATGTGTCAGTATTTTCAATTCTTTGAGAATTCTAGTGAAATTTTATGAGACCTTTGAATGTCAAAGTATGTCTAGGAATTGAAAAAAACACAAACAAAAAAATACACTTTCGACAAGTCCTCCACATTTGGCTTTCCTACAATTTGACCATCTGTTTGTGCTGGACCTGGATTCCTCTGATACTGGCAATGGCCAGCATTGTCTCAGGTGGTGAATGGAAGAGAAGAAATGGTAACATATGGTAGTAGGATGCTTAATCCAGCTGAGCAAAACCAAAATGTACTACATAAAGCAATTACAGTTTATCTTTTATACACTGAAATTACAGAATAGCATTTTTAAGATTTTAGTAACTTATATTTTTTAAGGACTTAGTAAAAATTAGTTCAATGTCTTTAGGCTAAAACCAGATAAAGAATAATTTTGCAGCCTGAATTCTGAGTTAGATGAGTAAGAAAAATGTTCATGCCATAATTTTAGGTGCTGAACTTGTCTAACAAAAAGCATAAAAATTTCCCTTAATAGGAAACAGACATGCATCAGAAAGGATATTTAGAACACCTAAATTAATTTATAGGTTCCCACCTTTCGTGTTTTAAAATACTCTGTATTCTTCGAAGCAAAAAACTAGAAAATTAATGTTAAATATTCTTATCTTCTCACAAGAAGATCCAGTTGTTTTCAAATCTGTAATTTTAGGCTACCTACTTTTTTTGGGAAGATGATATGGAAACAGGTTTTTCAAGAAACTAAAATTCAGAGTTAGTAGTGAAATTGCAAAGAAGCAGTTTTACCTCCCATGTCCTGTAAAGCTGACAAGTTCTTCTTAGCAATGAAGATCAAGAACATCTCTTTGTGGTGAAGCTCTGTGTTTTTTTCTACTCAGGATAAATGGTTTTTATTTGTATAAAATCTTAACTCTGATATGCTGTCAATCAAAACAAACCACATGCAGAGAAGGATGTGGCCATTTATTTCTGTATATTATACCGTCTAAGTAATGTGCAGAGAAGTTTCACACCTTGTCAAGCTGTAAAAAAAAGGAGACAATAAAAAGAAAGAAAAAGAAGTAATGTACAAAGAAAAGCAAAATCTAAACCTTCCCCTCCCTGTCCCCACGTTAAAGTCAGGGATAAAAGAAAAAAAGCTCTAACTAAGGTACAATCTCTTCTCCACAGACAAACTCTGAAAAAGGCTAACCTGCTTAATACATAACTGCTGAAACTAACTCATAATTATGGTTTCCACTTAGTATATTTTCTATAGTGTTCCATTTAGGTTTTCTGAGGAAATGGTCCTATGGATATAACAGATTCCAAACCCTACAACATTTTAAGGGTAGGGTTTAAGACTCAGTACAATGAAGCGAAATGACATTTAATTACTGATGTGCAGCCATTCAGTTCAGCTAATTATGATCCCTGGAGTTTAGTCATCATACGTAATTAACTTTTATTTTCATAAAAGCTTAATGTACTGCAAAAACACCAATGTCTGTGAATGTTACACTTCAGGATTACTGACAGAATTCAAAATTAATTCTAAAAGAAGATTTTTCTTACTAAGTGTTAATATAGCCATCTGCTCTAAAACAATGTAAATTTGTTTTAATAGGAGCATATCATTATCTGTGGTTTCTTTTTTTTTTTTAATTTCATGGTCACAGTAACTGCAGTATAAACAAGTAGGGGAATAATTGGGCTCTGGATGAGCAATCATGATCTATTCAAATAAAACTAGCAAAAAGACTTATGAGTAATATCCGAAAGGCTAGTTGAGTTTTCTTTTGGTTTTTGTTTTTTCTTCGGAAAAAAAAAAAAGGAAAACAACATTTAAAACCACCGCGATTATCAGAACTTAATTTGATCTGTATTTCTGGAACATCTTAAGAGCAATTATGAAATATAACGATCCATATATGTAGCTTCTTGTCAAAAATAATGATTTTGTGGGAAGCAGGTTTACCACTTCCTGTTTATTTAGTCAGGTTTTGCTGATCTTTTTTTACAGAAAAGGGTAAATAGATCAAAGCTCTGGAGTAAAATCAGAGAAGAATTGCATCCAGAATTGTATTCCCATCAATGAGTTGTGCTTAGCAAGACAATCACAACACAATTAAATCTGTATGATACAATATTGAAGTGAAGGGATGTACCAATAAGCTCTGAGTGAGCCAGGGTACCAAAGCAACGTCATAGTTTGGTGAAATTGTTTAACCAGGCTAAAATAATCCTTTTCTCAATAGATCTAGGTTGCTCATTAACAGCATGCTATTATATACACACCAAACAGGTTGATTCAGTACAACCCTTGAGAACCCAAAACATATTTGTGAGGGTTATTGCTCAACAAATAAGCTCATTTTAACAATGTTGGTAGCAGTGGCACAGCTCGAGCTCACAGAGTGGAGGCAACGGGGATTTGATCACTAGACCAACACTGAAACCAGCTCAGCTCAGCTTCAGCCAAACTGAGCCCAGGCCAGCCTTGACACTACGTTCTAAGGTCAGGAGTACATATCATTGTGTATGAAAAAATGGCAAAGTCATTTTTACGGCAGTAGCTGTATTGCCTTGCTCTGTGAGGAATTGTGGAGCGACAGAAGAGACTGGTCCTATCCAAAGTAAAAAACATGGAAAGAAAGTTGTTATAAAAATAATATACTTTTATGAACCTTTTTATAAGCCAGAGATCAATTTTTACAAATGCAAGAGGACATGAAGTAACCATGCAGCTATGATTCGGCCTGAAAACACTCAGTAAATATTTTGTTTTTTCTCATGTTGCAAGACCTCATGAGAGTTAAAGAGTTAGCAGCAATCATGGAGTTTTATTGTTGCCAACCACATGCACAGACAAGTTCCAAGGTGAGTTTTAGTGTCTAGGACGCTCTCATTTCAGACACAGGCAGATTTAACAGGTACAAATTTGAATTAACTTTTTCTTTGCATTGATTAGGGACTTTTGCTTCATTGGTCCGTGACAATCAATTACTGAATTCCAAATGCAGATACACAGGATATACAATAAAGCTGGTATATCTCATGTGAAATCAATTGTAATATTTCAACTAGTGTAGATGCTGATACTTGCTTCAGCTCTTTGAAAATTATTTTCTTATTTACTTATCTAAGTCCAATAATGAGCTTTTTAAATGGAGTAAAGTAGTTCAAGGACAGATGTGTCTGAACCTCAGAGACTGTTAGTCTTCACTCCGTAGTCTAGGCAGACCAATGTTTCCCTGTTCTTCTGTGTTTTCCTTTTCCTTCGCTACTTTTCAGGATTTACACACTTCCAGCAACTGGATGTGTTTCAGGTGAGTTTATCCCAAGTAGATTGATCTGTATGTTTAAAAATGTCATCATCTTCCTTTTTTTTCTAAAGACAATTTAAATCATTCTTTCTTTGTACAACATCTCACCTTCATGAGCACATGTAATTCTTTCCCATCCTGAATTCTTTGTTAAATTACTAATTACTTCAAGAATCTGAATGTCAATATTAGTTTATTTGTTATGTTAGTTTAGAATAATGGCTGTGGCTACTAAGGGAAGCCTCTGTCATCTCACTGCAAAGCTGAGGTAACACCAGGGCACATATCCATGAGAAAACTTCTGAAGAACTCCTAAATCTAACATCTGTGTGGTAGGCTTAATGCTCTTAGCTTTAGGCTTAAAACCTGAGTTCTATTTACCATCTGTTGAATCTTAACTTCTATCAGTGCCACTCTAAAATGCTATTTTATCTATTTTAATTGGATATATGATATCATTTTTGATGTTGACAACATCCCGGTATGACTTAACCGTGTCAGCTTGGTGAGCTTTAGTGGACCTATGACATTAAACCTGAGAAAACTCTAAACTTGCTCAAATACTGTATTTCATGCAGCAACTGTAGTAGAGAGAATTTAATCCATTCAACTCCAGTGACAGCATTATTATTATTATTATTATTATTATTATTATTATTATTATTATTAATTATCATTATCATTATTTTATAGGAGAGCATACCAACTAGTGCAAGACTTGGTACTGCTTTCTCATCACATTCCCTTAGTAAAATATACTGGCTTCTTTAATTTCTGCTTTACTAAATGAATTGTTATCTAATAGGCTTAACAGCTCTCCCTTATGGCAGTATTACAAATGGAAATAATATTGAGTAATTCTAGAATTACCACTGGGAAGCAGTACTTTAATGTTGTTCTCTGTTAAATCAGCCACTATAGTAATAAAACAAACACTGAACTGTATTTATTTTCTCTATGGTTCAATATCTATCTGTTAAGGCAGTTCCCATATTGTATTTAATATCCTTAATGGCTTAGACATTCCACCAATAATATATGTCCTTAGACTCTTTATAACTTTTCCCCTAGTGCCATTGATTTCTGTAGGGGTTTTTTTTCTATGAATGCATATTTTATTTTCTGTATTTTCTCTAATATTTACGACATGAATGCCACATATTATTTTTTTAATTTCAGGATTAAATCTTAGGTAATTAACAGGACTATGCTTTGAAAAGAGAAAAAAATATAAGGCAAAATATATTTGGAACAATTTTCTAAACTCCTACCACTTTAAATGTAAGTATCTTATCTGCCTACCTGCCTGGGCCAGAATTGATCATATTCAGGCCATCAGATATGCTTACTATCTTTCTGCACCACATTGCTACTTCTATGCATTGTTTGCATGTGTGCAGTCTAGTTTACAGGCTTGTCTTCTGTGTCCCCAGAGGTGTCTAAAGCCTTAAATGACAAAATTTGAGGTCACACTTTATTGAACAAATCTCCATTAATTACCTCCAGCAGACCACTTGAATCAGCAGCCTTCCACAGTCTAATGAGCTAAATTGTATTGAAAGGTCCACACAAATACAAAGGAGAGAAGTTTGGGCTAATTTGTCATCTTTACTAATTAGAAGTGATTGTTTTTCCTAGGTCTCAAATAAATCCAATATCTTAATACAAAGATTTTCTACACTAAGATTTGGGATCAGCAAGAATATTCTCTTTCAGTTTTCAGCATAACATTTTAAATTGAATTTGATGCAAGAAATGCACAGAACTCTTTTATCTAACCATACCTGTTAGGCAGCAATTTGAAGTGTGTAAGTGAATACTAACACCGGTACATAAATTATAGGACTTCAAGAGTGACAGAATTATGCAAATTATATTAAACACCTCCCTATGTTTTTAATTTGTTGAGTACCATGTTTAAATTATCACGTTCATGCGACAAAATCTGAGAGAAAGGGAGAGGGATACATTCATTAAGGCATTTGTCTTCTGAAACCTCCACTATACATACTGAGGCTCTACTTTCAAGGAATGTCTGGGCTTCACTTGATGATGGGAAGTGGAGAATATATATTTTTGGTTTTCTCTGCTTCCACACAAAGTCCTTGCTTTTCTTTATTTAATTGCCTTTATCTTGGCCCGTGAGTTTTTTAATCTTTTCTCCCCCATTCCACTGAGGAAAGGGAGCGAGAGAGCATCTTGATGGGCACCTAGCAGCCAGCCACGGTAAATGCACAACAGAATTTCATAAGCACAACCCTCCCTGTTGACCAGCTATTAAACTGATTATATGGATTTTTCTGTATTGGCAATACCATCTGTCCAGTAAGGTTTAAACCAAAATGCATGAACAAAAGTGATCTTTAGAGATCCAAAGGACATTTCCGTGAGAGCAAAATTCTTTATTTTGGCATGACTCCATCTCAGGTAATTACGTCTGAACTGCTTAAGTTCCACCTATAATTTTAACCACACATAAAATTCTACTTTAATTCCCATCTGCACAGTTACTGTGTATTAAGGGGCAAACACTTTATTTTGTCCAGTGGCAACTGGGATAATAAAGGAACCTACCATAACATAATACTATATCTTAATTAATGAATATTAAAATCTTGAATAAGTTCAAATGAGCAAACTATTTACATCAAAATATTCTCAAAGGCCCTGAAGAACATCAACAAAAATCTAGTTTTATGTGAATAACACTTAATTATTTTTGATCTTACAATCTCTACTATGCTAAGATGTTGTTCTGGGGTCAGTATTAGCGGCAGGACCCTCACAATAAGTTAGCGCTGCAGAAGAGGCTCTCGGGGTCAGACTGACTCTGGTTCTGTATAGAAATCTTATGAGGGCAGCCTCACTAAGTGAAGATCCAGACTGCACAGCATCCTCTGGTCTTGAGCACGCATCCGTGTGTACACTAACCGGGTGAAACAAACAGTAAACTGGTGTTAGGTGTCTCAGAGCAGCATAGGTGTTAGGATAATATACTTATTTCATATCCATTACAATAAGATTTATACATCCTTTGATTGCAAGCACAGATAGGCAAAAACTTCTTATTCCTACATGTGCCTGTATTCCAGCTCTGGTCACGGGAAAGAGATACTGCCTTGCTTACTAGCAAAGAGAAGAATGTGACAACCCATTGCTGTGTCTTCCCCAAGAGGTCTCATTGTAGAAGCTGGATGGGTGTGTACTTTGCAAAATAAAGCTTATTTCCTCCATGAGGTATTTCTAAACTAGAAAAAAGGTCTGTAATACTTTGAACTATAGTCCACTACTGGAGTAGCAGAAACACCTAATTTCTTACCGCAGAGTAATAAAATCTGAAAAAATTATGTGTTATCACCTATACATCAACATATATAAATTTCAACTCCATTGAAAGGAATACATGAAAATGTGTTTGCTTTAGAAATCATTCAGTTTTCCAACATTTGGTGTATTTGGATTTTATTTATCTTTAGGTCAATTACAGCAAAACCAAGAACACACAATAATGGTGGCTGAAGATGGGAATATATTTCCCGGAGGGTTTTCTGAAGTTTTCATCCTTAAATAAATTCTAGACAGGAGTGGATAGGGGCAAAGTTTGAGCTTGGGCCTAAGTTCTGATTCCTTAATCATCCTGATCCTTTCCAAAAACTTGAAGGGACACTGAAGGGATGACCACTGCACTAGAAAATAGAAAAGGTGCATATATATAAAAGGTATATAAAAGGAAGTTTGTGTAGCAATAGGAGAAAAAATGCCAGCAAAAATTTGACCTGATAGCCGTGGGAGGAGACTTTGGACAGCTGAAGGAGCCAACTAATCAGGTCTTCTAGTAATGTGCCTTTGTAGGTATTGCTGTCAAAAAATGCCGGTCACTTTTTAAGAACCATCTCTTAAGAGTGCAGGAGCAGGCAGTTAGATTCTATGATGTTTATGTGTCACTTCCAACTTAAGCTATCCTATGATTCTGTAATTAATGAGACTGTTCTGTAGTAGGTAACTTGGACTGTTAGACCGTTAAAACACTAACTAACAGTAAATTCTTACTTTCATACAGATGTATTGTATTTTCCCCCTAACAAAATCTGGATTATAGCAGCATAGAAAACAACTTATTCCAGCCAATCCTTTCACCTAGACAGATCTCTCTTAAATCATGTTATTCCAGAAGCAATTTTCAGTCATTACTGTTTCAATTTACTAGAATCAGTCACCTCAACACAGAGTAATCCTCCACCTTTTTTTTTCAAATTTTCCTGAGATCTGTCTTTTCTTGTGTATAATAGTTATTCTCCCATGTATCAGTTCCCACACCTTCTTTTCAGCTTCAGTAACAAATTCTAGTTTCCTCTGTTCCCCTGTATGGAACAGTGTGTGCACTAGATTGCAAGCATAGCATTATTTTATACAGATATAGCTATCTTTAATCATATCAGACTTGCTAGCTCTTAGTCAAAGTTACTTTCACATACTGCTTTCATCTATCTTTTTTTGCACAGATAAATCTGTATTTTCCTGGTTTCCATCACACTAATGTACCAGATGTTGAAAATATCCCAATGTCATGTTCTGTCTTACTAATAAAAATTTTCTTTTATTGTGTTATTTTGACTCTTTGAAGACTGTTTCCCTAAAAATTTTAATGGAGTAAGTTTCTCATATTTAGACCCCAGAATATCATTGGGTAAAAAAGGGTTCGATAGTATCATTCTCTGGAGCAGATATTTTAAAATCTTGCTCTGATATTAAATGTCATTGGAGCCTCTATTTCTTCTGGTCTTTCAATGATTCTCTATTATCAGTTTTTATTCAAATTTTTTTTTCATTTTCTATTGAGAATTATTTTCATTGCAAGTGCTTCACACCAGGATGATTTGTGAGACTAATAAGAACTTGTCTCAAAGAGAAAAAATATTAACTGAATCAAAATAAAGTTTAAGCTTGAAAAAAAAATGGAAAACTATTGAACAAAAATATAATGATAATAATTTAATTCTTATTGCATGGAGGCATCTAGTACCATTGACAGCAATCACAGAGTGGCAAGCACAGCAAAACATATTATAAAGTAATGACGTAATTTAGATGGTGTCAAAAAACCTAGATGTACCAAAAATTAATTTGAAATATTTAAAGAACTGCTTGTAGAAGGGATGTAAATATTTAGCTTTGACAAAATGATGAAAAATGGGTGAAATTCTAGAAAATTGTGTTTGCTGATAAAATGGAAGGAGACTGTGACTCTTTTTTTTATGTTATCCTCAGAAATATATGAAAAAAAAAAGTGCCCATCCACAGGAAATAAATTCAGTATCAGCCAGTATGGATTCATCAGAAAAAGATAATGTCAATACAATTCGATTTTGTTCTGTGGCACACTAGCAAGGTTGAGAGCTCAGAGTTAGAAAATATTACATGCTGTAATCATGGAAAAGTTTTTAACAAAGCCATACTTGATATCTGTAAGAAAAATTAGACAATTTAGGATGCATATTCATAAATGTGTACAAGAATAGTTGGAAAAACATGCCATACAGTTATGAAAGGGTTCTATGTCACCTGAGGATGAGTGAGGTGACATTTTCTCCTTGTCTGTGTTTGACAACAGTCACTAATTATTTTCATTAGTAGCCTTGATAATTAAATAAGTAGGTCCTTTATTTTGCCACTCTAATATTGTGAGACTGAAAACCACAAAGGATAGGGAAAGGATTACAGACCATTTTGATACTTTGGAAAGAGCTGAAAAAATATTCAAATCAATAAATGCACTTAAGTCTTGTAATTAGGTTTTTAAATGCTATCAAGTCTTTGACAGATAATCCCTACGAATTTCCCAGGAGCATATTAGATTATGATGGATTGTCAGCTAGTCTGCTGGAAGGGAAACAGACTGGCATCCTTGATTGTCATTAGAAGGTATTACTCATGACACCACTATCAGCCAGATGGTTAAAGGAAGAGGAAAGTATCTATTCTAATCTTGCAAACCTATGAAGACACCTACAATGTTGATATGAAGGTACAATGAAAGTGTAACTCAGCCACATAACTCACATGAGAGAGAGAATGTGGGGCAGGGAAATGTTTTAATCAAATCATGAGATCATATCCGAAAGTCCTGAATATTTCAACATTGTTCAAATACAATCAGATTTCTAAAGATTTCTGACTGCTGATTATCCATTAACCTATGGAGATTAGAGGCAAGCAATCATATTGGAGTGACTTTGCTAACCTTCAAATAGCAGTGTCAAAAGATTAATGAGTTCAACTTTGAAGAGCTTTTAAAGAGAAAGTGTCTTTTGTTTTGGAAACAAATGGAAAAAAAATTAGGTTGGATGCTAACTTCACCCATAAAATGAAGGAAGATGAGTTGAGAAGAAAGGAAAGTAACTTGAATAATACTGTGATAAAGGACAAATAATTAAAGTAAAGATTGTTGCTATTTCTTCCAATAACATTCTTACTCCAGAATCTGTATGTATTCTTCATTGAGGAAAAATGAACAAAAACCAGATATAATGTCTTGAAGGTTTAGTGTATTATGTGTTAGGAGGGCATTTTATTGGGAAAACAGTTATTTTCTAAATGTAAATTAGTTTGTTTACAACTAGTTTTAGAAGAGAGTTCTTATAGTAAATAAAATGAAATTGTTGTTTTCCTTTGAATCTTAGTGAAAACCTGTGTCTCATTCTTGGAAATCAATTCTGCTTAAAGAATCAATAATTGGAAAGCAAACACGAGTTTCATCCTATATTACTTGGCCACCTAAACAGTCACCTGTTTTGTGATTCATATACTGAATCAGTTTCCAGTGCTCTTGATGACTCTGTACAGTACCTGTGGAGATGGATGTGAAGTACAGTGTAACCCTACAGCCAATCCATATTTTTTGGGAGAGACAGCAAGAAGATGCAGGTACATATAAATACAATACTACGTCTCTGCCTGTGTAATTAAAAACCTGAGGTTGTGATTTAATCTGATATGAAGACATTTAGATGTATGTGTCTAGACATCAGGACCCAGAGACATGTTGGAGGCCTAAGCTTCCATTTATAGTGAGTAGAAATCTAGTGGAGGGAGTTTAGAGACCTGTTTAGCTGGACACCTGGAAGATGCTGAATCTTTGTCTAGACCAGAGGTGGGGACTTGGACGTGTGTACAAAGCTAAATGTGGAAGATTTAAGTCCTGCACTGAGCCTGGCCTCTAATTTGTAATTAAATTTAACTTACAGAGGTAGGCATGTACCGAGAAACAGAAGCTATCACAGAAGAGGAAGACATTCTGACAACAAGACATTTGCAGAAAAAAAAGTTCAGATGACCAACCTTAAATTGGCATTAACATCTAAAAATTTAGCTAGTGTCATGGCCTCACTGTATAAGACTCTAGAACAAAACCAGACAAGAATAACTAGCCCAGAGCAGAGCAAGGAAAGGGAGAGAGATTAATTTGATCACTGTCATTTTACCAATGACTGTATTGGGGCAGAATTTCATTGTGGCTGAAATAGGTCATCTTAGCAAGAAGGTTCGGATAAGGTGTACCAATTTAATAACAGTGATTCATACATTAAAAATTCAAGGATGTAATTCCTAGGAGTGATCTGTCCTTAGGAAAAGAATCTTGCTATAAGCAACACTTCAACTGTGCCTTCGTCCATTTGTAGTCCCTAACCCTCCTGTATTAGCTACACGTCTTCTAAAGTTTTAGTGTTTGTTCTCAAGATAAGAAAAATAAATTATAAAAATATCAACACAGTTTCATATTTGCAAAGAGATATGGTCTTTCTTTGCATATACTCCTGACAGTGAAAGTAGATTTACTTGCCCTAATCCAAAAGTGATTTCTTCATGGTAGTAAATCACGATGATAAGAACATTGTCTTACTCTTATGTTAAATTCTCAACATTTTGAGACTAGTTAAAGGAAAGTTCATGTCCAGTCAGCTTGGAAGGAGGATATAATTATCAAGATTTTCGTAGAAAAGAAAACCCACTATAACCCTCAATATAGCAAAGGAACATGATAACACACTGTATATTGCTTTTTAATTTGAAGCTTTTTATACCAAGGATGCATCTGCATAAATCTCACAGTTTGGGGATTATTACCACTTTGTCAAGCCATTCTTTTCCTTCAGAGATGAGCAGCAGCCAAGGCAGATGGCTGGACTGAATAAAAATATTTTTGCAAGAAGCTGTATTGGCATTTCTTAGCCCAATACTATACTTCAGGCTCACACCAATGACAGTATTTAACACGGACCTTAGCTGGGCAATATTTATTTCCAGAGGGTCTCTTGACATGTACAAAATCAGATTAAACTGGAAGCTTAGAGCTCTAATTTCTAGGAAAGTTTATTTCATTTTGAATGTCAAAACAAATTTTTGGTTGTTTATTTAACACCGATTATTTTGCTGTACTTGCTTTATGCAATCTAAAAGTTTCATCTAAGCTTTGCACAAGCAAAGATTCATCACTCACAGTTTATGCAAGAGCAAATTAATTTTAGTAAACATTTAAAATTATTTATCTGACGTTAGTGAATTTACTCTATAGTTGAATGAAAAGGATTTCTATAATTGCGGTCATCCAGATGACAGCAGCTGTCTGGGTGTCATAGAAATAGATAAAAGTTAACACATTTTTGCTAGACATTTGAAAGTATTCTGCAACCCTGTGTGTTTTTTGCCTCACTATCTACAGCCAAGCAGATAATGATAAAACAGTTCTCTCTTAAAGGCAACTTTTAGAATTTAGAACTCTTCATCAAATAATGAATTCGTTAAAATAAACTTCTATGGAAATAGGTGGTTTCTACAGAGCTTTACAATAAATTTTGTTTTCTTTAATTTAAAAATAAATTGATGGAATAAATTTGTGTTGTTGATGAGAATACCAAACATTCATTTCCCAGGTTCAATTTCATTCTAAACTAGCAAGCACTTAACACTGTCAGCCCCTTGTGCTTTTAACTGAATAAAGGTCAGATAATCAGACATCTGAAAGGACAGCTCATTTATCATCCTTTGATAAATGTGTCAGTAGCTAATCTTTAGCAGTGGATGATAACACTACACAATGAAAAGTTAATGGATTCAAAGCACTGAATTTACCACAACACGGATGTAATGATGCTGTAGAGCAGAAAGTTCAATTTTATTCCCTATTTTATATGAAATTATATTTTTGTTTGAAAACATTAATTACCACAATCTAAACACTATTCTGATAAATTGTGTTCCGCACAGGACAAGAATGATGTCGATAAGAAATTGTAATTATAGAACTGATTGCAGTATTATTTCAACAATCTAATGTAGTATTTCTATCCCATCAAGCTAATTGCTGAATCCTCAACTAGTTTAAAAATTACTGCTAAATGTCTCTTGCTACAAGTTTATATATGACCTTTTAGTACCACATGTTCTCATTTATATCTCATTTATTATTAATCTGAAATCAAAATTAGTATAGTCGTTCTAGACCTGAAACTGAGATTGAGAATATAAGCATCTGCTCTGGGCTGTATCTTGTCAGCCTTATGTCATCATCCCTGCACAGGCATTCAAAAAATTCTAAGACATTGTAAATGACCAAAAACATATATTCAGAATGTTGTTCATTTATTTTCTCAAATCTTGATAAAATTTTCTTTTTAATCTAATTTTGTAATTATTGTAAAATATAAGAAATAATAGTGCTGAAGAAGATAGATTGTTAAGAAAAATGATACGCAGGATTTATTAGATTCCTATATTCCTTGGACTGATAGCAGAAGAAAAATATCTAACATATAAGTTTATATGACTTGATGAACACACCAGGTCTTTACTTCCCTTTTCCTTTATCTTCTCTCTCTCTTTGCAGAAGTTCATGCAGAATCACATGAAGACTACTTTTTCTAGAATTCAGATTATGGCAATTATGGTTAAAACTCTTGACGTTTATTGGTCTGCTGTTCAGGCTGGAGGGCCTTCAAGCACATATATGGTATTCTCTTAGATTCTGTTGAGATTGAAAAGATTTGGGAAGGTCCCATACAGGACGAGGATGATGAGAGAGACAACATCCTCTCATCATATATTTCACTGATGGAAAACACACTGAAAGAAGTCTGGAGAAATTTGTCAAGGTATTTTGCCACCTCACAATCACATTTTTCCACAGAAGAGAACAATCTAGATCTAAGAGGTTTATATTCTGGTTTACAGTATGAATCAAGACATTTTAGGTTTATTACTTCACTTTAAAAAGGCCAAAGAAAATACATGCCTTATTAATTAGAGGATGAATTAGCTTTATTTCCTTAATTCTAAAGAAGATTCAAGTAACTATATCTATCTTATACAGCAGTTTAGTCAGCACAAAGGAGGGAAGAATGTGGCTAGAATTCATAGCTAATGTTTTAAATATCCTAATAACCACTTTTATGCAGTTTTCAGGTATATTTTGCCTTGTAATAATTCATAAATATATTGTGGAAATAAAAAATATAATTTCCCAGCAGTATAATTTTTCAGAAATTGTCAGAAGCGTAAAGTAAGCTTATTGCATGTTGTGTCTCAGTTTTGCAAACTCTCTGTTATGATATTTGAGTCAAACAGTAGAACAGGAACTTTCTTAAAAAAAAAAAAATTCAAGAAACAATTAAAAAAAAGAGAGAAGAAAATATTACAATTGATCAATATTTTTTTTCTACCAGGTAGATTAGCTGACACCTTTGATGTGTATAGAAAAGAAGGCTCAACACTATTTACAGTAATTTCAGAAATTTGAGTGATTAAAAAATATTTTCTTACAATGGCTTTATTATTCAAGTGTCAACATTTCAAACAATTTTCCATGATAGCTATTACTCAAAAAAATAAACTTCTATAATTTTAGAATAAAAATTTATATGAAAATTTGTACCTGATATCTGGAGATACTAATTAAGACAGAGTGGACAACACTGAAGTATAGAAATAATACAATAAAAAGGTAGCAAATAATTTATAATCACATGAATGCTCTTCTTCACAAGTCTTTTGAGAGCAAAACAAAATGCTCGCATAATGGATTTTTCTTCTTTCATGAGTATTATGTAGTTGGACTTAATTTTTTCTCCTTATCTCAAATATTTGAGTAATTGGATAATTTTCTTATAAATTGTTCTTGGATAATAAGTTAATGATACATCATTGAGTTGGGAATAGCTTTGTGTCATAATGAGTGGATATGAATTCTGATTATTACAAGATGATTGTATATGAAATCTACAATTTTTATTTTCATTGATTGATGGAAAAAATAGGATTTCCAGTATCTTAAAGATTTACCCAAAGGATATTGAATTTGTGACTTATGCAAAATTAACTGAAGAACTTAAAAATCTTGATTTTAAATATATTCAAGAATCAAGATACATGAAAACAAATAGAAAACACAAAAGTTATATTAATGGAAACTTATGTGCTTGCTTCAATGGTTTTGCTTCCTATATGGTATTATATGAAAGTCCACAAACAGAGTAGTGAGAGATTGTGCTGAGAAAACTGCAAAATGAATAAAGGTTTTTCAATACTCAGAGTAGAAACAGGAAGAATAGCTTTAGTGGCACTGGCTTGAATACAGTCAAGGCAATTCAGTATCAATAGCAGACAGAACATGAAAATTATGATATCGAAATAATGGCTAAAAATCATTAGATAAGATATGTTTCAAGGAGAAAAGTTTCCAAAGAAAATATAAATTTCCATAAATAGCTGTTCACTTTAAACAAAGAGATAGAAATTTTAGAAAACTAGGTTTGTCCACATTCTAGGTTCATCCAAACTTCTGGGTATTTCAAAGTTTTATTTCTATTCCATTACACATTTGTCATTAAATTTTACAAAGGTGACTGTTTCTCATGAAAAGGATAACGATATGTTTAAAAAACTACTTCATGATTCTGACTGTGTGCATCACATGAAATCCAAGGAAAGTGTCAAATTCTGTTTTTATCAGTATAGTCTCAAAACTTTTAAATATATGAGTATTGCTGACTCACAAACAATTGCTGAAATATTTGTTTAAGATACAATTTTGCAACATATCCAGGAGGGCTTTAAAAGTGATTGGTCAGATCTGAAATGTCCTTCAAAAGGTTTAAGACATTATGCATCCACTCATGTATAATATTCTATCAAGACAAAGTACATTAAAATCTCAGTCTTTCACTTGATCTATATATCACCAGAACTATCAGTGATCATCAAAATGCAGGATGAAAAAGAAAAAAGAAACAGAAGAGCAGAGTGGTTTAAAATTACTCATTGTCTTACATAGGTGGTGCCAGGTGCAAACTTCTACTTTGGTTTTGTCAATTTTATATCTCCATAGGGCTTCAGCCTGACTCAGAGCCTAAGGATTTTTATAACCATGATGGTTCACATTCACTGAAGAAAACAGATGTTTTCAAAATTCTTTTAAGCAAATAGGTCTGGGATTGGATAATAATAGGAACAATGAGACAATGCGAAAATGAACAAAGCTGCTAAGAGATGTTTGTGGGAGACTTGGAAAACATACCATATTTTATGGTTACTTTTTTTTTTACAAGGAACAAAGTATAAAAAGTACATTTATGTTGTCTTATTTCAGATGGATTCTCCCACACATTATTGCTGTTGTTATTGCTATTGTTATTATTAATATTGCTTCTCCTGCTATTGTTCTGCAGATAATGTAATGTAAGATGAAAAACCCAAGAAGTTTGGAGACAGGCAAAATAAACTCTCAGACCATATTGTCTTTGAAAATAATGTATATCACTCATGAAGCTATGAAGTGAATAAATAAAGCCGTAATGAAAGGAGCTAGCCTCCTAGCTCAAAGCCAAATTACTCTCTCCATATCTTCCTTGAAAATTATTTAAAGGAAAAATAAATTATCTCTGAAGGAAATTTATCTTCAACCCCAGATGTTGAATTACATGTGTGTCTTTGACAATGCTTACTGTAGACAGCAATTGAAAAATCAGGGCTTTTTTAATATTTTTTGAACATTACAACTTTGTCCCAGATTTCCTACCACAATGTTAAAATGATATGTTCCCGTTGTCCAGTTTTTCTGCCATTGGTTATTCTGATTTTGGATAATTTTCCTTTCTGTTTTCATTTTTTAACTGAATCTTTGCACTTCTTAGACCATCTTGGATGATTTTCTGTCAATTTAAATTCTGAGCAATGGAAATGACAAGACCTTTCTTGTCTCTTTCCAGCTCTTATCTACATGTCTCTGAATCTCAGAACCATGGAACAGCTGACACTGGGAGGGAATTTTGCAGTTCATGTTGTTCAATCGCCCTGTTCAAGCAGAGTCAGGAGCCAGCCAGCTCCCCAGGTACTTATGGGTGTATTCCATCAGGACACATGGATTTATGTATGGACAGTTTTCTTAAGTACCACCTGATCTCATCCTCCTACCAAGAACAAGCCTTCCTTGCTCCAGAATTTCCCTTCATCTCTAGGCTTTTGGCTTTGGTGGGGGAGGAAAAAGTTTTGATACATTCAAATTGAGGGCATCCTCAGAAAGTTATCCAATAACACCCAGATGAGTGTTTTAGTTTATTCTCTTAAGGAAAGAGATGACCAGAAGGACCTTGACAGGCTTGAGGAGCAGGCTGTGCAAATGCCATAAAGTTAAAGAAGGCCAAGTTCAAGACCCTGTGTCTGGGTTGGGCTGGTACAAAATATCAATATGGAATGATGAAAGAATGGATGGAGAGCAGTCCTATGAAGAAAGACTTCGGTATACTCTTGAATAAAAAGTTGGACATAAGCTGGCAATGCGGGCTAACAGCCCTAAAGGGCAATCACATCATGGGCTGCATCAAAAGCAGCATGGACAGCAGGTTGAGGAAGGTGATTCTGCCCCTCTGCTCTTGTGAGACGCCATCTAGGGTACTGCATACAACTCTGCAGCCCCGAAAACAAGGGTATGAACCCATTGGAGGGAGTCCAGAGGAGCTGGACAGAGTCCAGAGGAGGCCACGACGATGGTCAGAGGAATGGAGCACCCTTCCTACAAAGACAGGTGGATAGAAGTTCTTATCCCCAGGTTGCTCAGCATGGAGACAAGAAGGCTCTGAGGAGACCTTACAGCACCTTCCAGTACCTAAATGGGGCCTACAAGAAGGTTGGAAAGGGACTTTTGAAAAGAGCACATAGTGACAGGGGATGAATGGCCTTAAACTGAAAGAGGGCAGGTTTAGATTAGTTAGTAGTAAGAAACTGTTTACTGTGAGGGTAGTGAGACCTTGGCACAGGTTTCCCAAAGAAGCTGTGGATGCCCCATGTCTGGAAGTGCTCAAGGCCGGCTTGGATGGTGCTTTGAGCAAGTGGATCTAGAGGAAAGTGTCCTTGACCATGGCAGAGAGTTGGAACTAGATGGTCTTTAAGGCTCCTTCTAGCACAAAAATTCTATGATTTTGTCTTATTCTGTGATACACAGGAACTCTACAGACTTCTATAGCTCTTGAAATTATCTCTATATGAAAGGATGTTGCAAGACAAAGTAAGTAGAGAAATTTTGATTCCTCACAGGTGTAGGAAGCACAGAACTGAGGTCTCTCCCTTCTTGGAATATCACAGGAGTAAGCTGTTGTGTGGTGAGAAGGCAATACTTTCTACCACAATGATTTTTTCTTGAGAGAAGAGTTATGACAGGTATGCTGCTATTGAGTGTGGGTTTGATGTAGTTTAAGCATGGATTGGCTTGGGTTTGCACAGATATGCAAAAACAGACAGATGTGTTGGAATTTCCACATAACAACTAGACTATTGCAGGCAGCAATCTTTGGCAGGACTCAAAGCCTAAAACCATACACAATGTGATCCAGAAGAAGCTTTACTGGTGAAGAAGCTTTACTGGTGAAGGTCAGTTGCAATCAGACTTTCAATTGACTAAATAACAGGTTTTCATCCCTTGCACCACTGGGCTTTGATGTTCACATGTACTTTATGTTGCATTTTTAAATTCATTAATACTTTTGTGCATCTAAATCTAAGGACATAAGTTTTACTCCTTTATTATTCTGGGCTCCTAAGGAAGAACTTTTTAGCTTGGATTCTTTCATGGCTTTTGCTGCTGTATTTCAAGTAGCAAGGATGAAAGAAGAAAGTGTATACAAAAAGTGATGACTAAACATTTCCACTATAATTTGAAGTTACATTTCATACAGCTATTAAAGATATGATAATTTCAGTTGAGGAGCATTTTTTTTTATTTCTGGCTTTGTCAGCTAGTTTTATCATTGTCATAATTTACATCTAATTTAAGCAGGATGTCATTTGTAGCAAAATTACTTACCTCAAACATTTTATCTGTCACTTTTTGCTGTGCCCAAATATTCTGCATTTCAGAAAGCTATTGGTATGCATGTGATTTCTCACACAAAACCCTTCTTATCCTCCAAATATATGTCTCACACCTTTGCTGATAAACAGGATAATTGCCATTGTCAGTCTCAAGCAAATAATTTTTTTTGGTCAGGTATTGGGCTATTTAACTATTTAACAGAACTAGAAAATATTTTGTTTAGTATAGAATTCTTTTACAATGTATTTGTTCTTCTAATATTTAACAGATAGAATCTATTTATTTACACTGTGATGAATTTCATAATGTGAGATTCTAATTGGAAACCAAATGTAAAATGGATTAAATCAGAAACTAGAGATATCCCTAATTGTCCATGACTAGATCTACATAGATATACTTAGCTGCTCCTTAGGTTAGTAGCACAGACATTCTGGTAATTAATTAATTTAACCCACTAATTCATTAGTGATACCCAGTAACTTTTGAACTGTTGTTTTCAGCATAAGAGACACACTTAAAAAACTGGAAGACTGAGGCGATGCTAAGATACTTACTAGTTCCAGCCAACCCAGAATATGCTAATTACTAGTTGGAAAATGGTAATTGTTACATGGAGTAGAATGCAAAGCAAAGCTCCTCAAGAATTGATCTGCTGGTCTGTGGAAACGTCACTATTTGCAGACTACATCGAGGGTTCACAAACACAGGTCTAGTCACTCAGAGGCATTTTGATCAGGAAGACAACTGCTCTGCCTCCATTTTTTTAGCAAAACGTGCAGAGGTATTTATAACACAGTTGTAGTAGGAATGTGCACTGAACATTTGCCTTCAATGAAAAGAAAATATTTTTCCCCCCCCCCATTATTTCTTCTACCATATTCCTATTAATTCTTACATACTGTTTGGATTTTTTTTTCAAATATGAACTTTATAAGCCTTTACAGACATACCAATAAATGGCTTTTGCATTAAAAGTAACTGTCAGATCAATGATGAAGATAATGACAAAGGATATTTAACATTCGCAATAGAGTGAGAAGTGGCAAAATGAAGAAAAAAAATATATCACGTTCTCTTAGTTGTAGCCAAAAAGAATTTCAAAGCATACCTTGAGGCTGCCATGAACAAAATCTATCATGTAAGCAGCCACCTGTGAACAGTTTCTACAAAATTTGGTGAAGGGCATTTATCATTCCTCAATTAAAATGTCAAATCTAATTAGACTTCCCCTCAACACACTGTATCTTACACAGTGGTACAATGAGAGAAAGACTTTCCCTTGAATTACTAAAAAGCAAAGTGGTTATCTGTGAAAGCTCAAAGAGAGCAAGGGAGTGTTTCTGTAGGGTTTTCAAATGCAAGGGAGTTAATTCATCAGCTGTTTACAGCCCATAAAGTATCTATGGATTTGATGTTTTACCTGGATGAAGGACACATTCATTCTCATAAGACTCCAGACCAAATTGTTCTGTGATTAGGAGAGATGTGTCCAAGATTCACAGGTTGTTTTGATGGTGACTGGCATCATATATTGGCTGTTTGGCAGAGTGGAGACTTCACTATTCATTTTTCGGTACTTGCTTTTAATCTGGTATGACACATCTTAACAAAGCTAAACACTAAATGATTAACAGTATGTTCTTTCAAAATAAGGGTTTCAAGCAGCAACACCATCTTTCTTTTTCAAATAAGGGGTGGTCAGTCCAGCCTGCAAGTCTGAGTTACAGAAAACACAGTGGAAAGCAAAACGTTAAATATTATTAATAGTAATCTAAACAATTTCAGAGAAACACAAATATTTTAAAAATAAATTGGAATATTTCATAAAATGTACCACTGTTAGATATAAGAAATAAACAAAAAGATATCAAATCAGTAAATATTTTCTTCTAACTGATGTCCTGAAGAACTGCAAGTGTCATATGCAGACATATGCATAATTCAGCCCAATGATTTGAAGACATGAATCACCATACTGATAACACTCCGTAGATTGGTGAAATCGTATCTGGACATAAATGGAACTATTCCGTCCCCTTAACTCAATTTAAAATTCCAACTTTAACAATAATGCTTTTATTATAACAGACAATCCAGACTAGTTATAGAGTTATAACTCCTCTTTTTTTCTTCCTTTTCCCAACTTCCATTCATTCCAAATACAATAACTGGGTAACTGAGTTTAGGTTTCTCAGGTTTTTAGGGCTTTTTTATTTCCTATTGTCATTGTTAGAGATAGTGTTTTAGCTCTGGGATTTTTTTCCACAACTGACTCTCATTTTTGTATTTATAAAGCATGGCTAGTTGTCAGAACCCAGTACTGTCTGTCCAGGTTCTTTTAAATATTCCAAACAAGGAGGTTTTAATGTTTAATATCAAATTCACTTTCTAGTGAATATTTCACATTACATGGGATTTTGACTTTGTAGAATGATACAGCAATATAATGAAATCACAAGACAAACACAATCTAACAATTACAGTATATAGTTGGATTGTAATACAGATGTGATTCCTGTTACAGGTCTCTGTAAACTCACATTATGATGCTGGGTGTTCTCAGTCTCCAGGAAGCAATATGTGAATTAAAGCCAGCTCAAGCCCTTTGTTCTTTTCAGACTTAATTTCGTTGGTTTTTTTCAATTTTTTTGAAAGCCATGTATCCACACCCCCGTGCAGGTCTGACTGGCTGGGGGAGATAATACTTTGTATTAGCCATTGTAGAGAAGCTCATTTACACACCCGCTTGACACAATCAGCTGATACAGTTAATTACTTACAATAAAGGCTCCTCTCTGGTCCCTTGTATGTTGTGCTTCCTTTGCAATAGCTGTGCTCCTGTAGGTCCACAGGGAAGAAGAGATCCACCCTGAAGCCTGTGGAGGGCCCCAGTCACAGCAGGTGGAGATACACTGAAGGAAGCTGCAAAGTGTGGAGACCCAATGCAGAAGCAGATGCTGACAGGAGCTGCAGCCCATAGTGGGTCTCTGCTGTAGCAGTGCATTTCTGATGATCTGCGCCCCATGGAGAGGAGCAACACTGGAGCAGCTCTTGAAGAACTGCTGCCCATGTGAAGGAGCAGTTCACAAAAGACTAACCTTCATGAGGGACCCCATGCTGGAGCAGGAGAAAGGTAAGGAAGGCGGAGTGGCAGGCGCGAAGTGTTACAAACTGACTGCAACCCCCCTTGCCCACCCACCACATGCCACTCAGAGGGTGGAGATTGAAGAATCAGGAACAAAGGAGTTCAGTGTGAAACATCAACAGTGTGAAATTGAACCTGGGAAGAAAGAGGCAGGGAAGGCATTTTTAGTTTTGTCTTTTTTTCTCACCATCTTACTCTATTTTTGCTGGAAAAAAATTAATTGCTCTTTCTCCAACTTGAGTCTTATTTGCCGATCATGGTAACTGCAGAGTGATCTCCCCATCTTCATCTCAACCCACAAGCATTTTCTTCACATTTTCTCTTCCAGTCATGTTGAGGAGGGAGAGTGATGGAGTGGCTTGGTGGACATCTGGTAGCCAACAAAGCTTAACCGACTGCACTTATCTTCTCTGAGCCTTCTTTTATTGATTGGTCACACAAATAAAATGGAGGTCAACAACCATTCCATGATATTCTACATAATTATTGTCTGTAACTAGAAAACTGTTCGGCAGCGACTGCCCCTCTTCTGTAAATAGTAGAGTTTCTCTAGAAAATGAACACAAAGACACACAGTAGGTAACAAAGTATAAACCTAAAATTCTCTCCTGCTCATAAATATTTTTTTCTGTCATGGATGAGAAAGAACCAAATGTCAAAGAAGTAAGAACTGAGAAGAACACCTTCTATGTGGCAACACAGAAAAATATTTCTTTACTTTCAGTTTTTTGGGCAAGTGTTTTGAAAGCCCCCAGTCATTAAAATATTAACAGTACGTCAGACAGTTAATGGAAACTCTTCACTCATTACGTGTGCACATCAGTTGGAAGCTAGTGCGCTAATTCAAAAAGTAAGAAAATATATGTGGGGAAAATGTAGGAACTAAGCAAAGTATCTAAATTCTTAACAAAATTATTCTCCACTATTCCTTCCCCTTCACCAAAATTAAGATGCTTTAAAATTAAATTTCCACTTCCGGTGAAGTATGTTCTTTGTTTGCAAGTACATCTAGTCTGCTGTTAACTGTTTTCAGCTCCTGCTTCTGTTTACATTTGCAACTCAGGTGCTCGGCTGTGACTTGATAAATTTTCAATGTACTTCCTTCACATTAAACCTGCTTAGCAATAAATCTTAGAAATTATTAATTTTCAGGGGGTTACTTCTCTGTGTCATGATTGTATTTTATAGGTGTTATCTACTATGGGATTCTCAGGTAATTGCTTGGAAACAACATTAAAGTTTACATTCTTTATAGCTTTCAAGAGATGAAATACCGATTTCCATAAGTGAGTACGCATACAACAGACACATGAAAGTATCAACCAATAATTCAGATAATAACCATAGCAATCATCATGCCTCAAAAGGCATATGAATTATTTTAAAATACAAGCACTTTTAAGACATCTTTGCATAAAAAAATAATTTAAAAAGTTATAAAAGAGAGCAAAGTCAGTCATGTCAAATGTATGCTATTTCAGTTAAATTTATTTGATGCTTTGTGAGAGTATGAGACTGTTCCAAAATGGGTCACATCTAAATGAGTCTGTGATAATTTCTGATGTATACATGTGTATTAATTGGGTTTTCCTTGCATATGAAAACTATTCGTGTGTCTGTCATCATATTTCCTTGATTTTTGGACTCATGTAAATACATATCTATAGAGATAAATAGATCTTGATGATTCCCCTTCCCTCCAGTCCCCTGTTTAAGTTCTAGAAGTTCTTTGATAATTTAGACTCTGATGACAAAATAATGGACAAATATTAACACTAGCATCAATGTACACATCTTGGTTTTAGTGATATAATTCTTTCATCTAAGGTCATTGTGTTTTGTTTTGTTCTCAAAGTATTTTTTCCTAAAAATAAAATGAAAAATACTCATGACCAAACTTCTTTCATGGAAGAGTGAAGAGTCAATAATTGTCCCTAGCATTAACCAGCATCAGTTAAATCATATCTGCAAAAAAATTTTGGAAATTGCCGGAGGAGTACCAAGAAGCTACCTTAAAATATCATCCCACAAAAAATCTACTGTTCTTGTTCTAGTAAAACTTGTCTTTCTGCAGGTATTCACCACATAAGCTTATCTGTATTCCATTAGTTTTTATGCAAGGAACTTCCATTTACATTCTTTGTTTTTAATTTTTTATTCTTTCAATAGATCTTTTTATTGTGTGAAGTGGAACTGGGGTGTGGCATAGTAGTTATCCTCTACAACAAAACTTGTGAAAAAAACCCAACCAAACAACAAACAACTACTTCTCAGGAAAAAAGACTGTTAAGAAGGGAAGTGATTGACCACCTTTCCAGAGAGAAATATAGAGGCGTTTCACAGAGAAGCAACTTACCCAGACTAAATTTTTACCAACAAAATGCCTGTATCTTTATCCTTATCCTTATAAAAATGTCTTGGGATCTCTTAATGAACATTAGTTACCAGGGCACTGATACCAATTTCTAAAGTTATTTCTGTCTCTCAAACATGTTGTCATCTTGGTAAAACATGATACTACTGCATGCTGGGAGAGCAAATCATCGTTTGCCATGTGCAGACAAATCATTCTGATGTGAAACAAAGAATTGAAGAGTCTCTGTAGAGAAACCTGTTAAAAATCCTGTCTGCACTAGATTTTATAGCCAAACTATATTATATGGAAATGTTGCCACATCCTTTAGAAATTCAGATCAAAATAAGACCAGTGTACTACTACATTAAATGTTGCAAGAGGCAAGAAAGATGTTGTGCACCTTATTTAAATGTGATTTTATTGAAGTACGTGACTATTTTAACAACAGTTAAAGTAATTAAATATGGTACTAATTACGGCAATTAGGGGTGATAGCATTATTTACTATAAGGATTCCTTAGGTTTGCAAAGATAACACCTTTTTTCTTACCTGTCTTATGACTTTACCAAAATTAGCTAAACTATAATCATCTGAACACTCAGCTTCTAAATGTTAACAAAAATAAGAACAGTAAAAAGATCAAGCACACATGTGCTGGACATTTCTCTGAACCAGGCTGAAGGAGTATATTTGAGTTTTTATCCATGTTAAAGATGTCTATAAACTTCTTAAAAGATCTTTTGCCCCATGCTTTCTATTGTAGAGAAGAAATTTGTCAGGAAACATGGATTTTTGCCAGGTTTGTAAAAAACCTCATGATTTAGCCAAATGACACATCTTTTAAGAAGTTCGCAATGTGCATTTAATTGGAAAGCAGAATTTCACAGCTCCATTCCCCAAGTACTCTATCTCAACTGAGCATGTTCTGGCCAGGTCTCAGCAGATATTCATGCATCACAGGATCTCAGTGTCTCAGAATTATAGGCAACAGCAAAAAGTTTGTTCCTCTTAGACAACCAGTCGACAAGTCTGTATTTGTGTCCAGGCTGCAAGAGAAATTGGAGAGAGGAGATGAGAGTGCAAAATATCCTATTCTAATTCAATCATGATAAAAGACATCTTTACAGCTACATAACTAGACAGAGATTAGAAGGGGCATGGGAGGTTCAGTTTCAAGGAAAACACATAACATGGTGTAAATTGAGACTTATTAAAAAAACCCCAGTATTCTGGTATCTAATTTCAGGAGACCTGTTCAGGAATCAGTGATTAGAAGTGAAGAGACATTAGAGATGTGCAAAAAGGCCAGGCAAATATGCATGGATATAATCTAGTGAGAAATGGTAGCACTGTCGCAGAACTGAGGTGGTCTCTGCAAAATGAAAGGATTAATATGTTGTAAAAGAAGAAGAAAGATTAGATGTAGAGACCAGAAATGAAGCTTTTATTAGAAAGCATTTGAGCACTAATGGAAAGACACAGGTGAAGGTCAGAAGGCAACAAGCAAGGCAGTCTGAATGAAAAACTGTGAGAAGAGGAAGTGGAATTTAATGGGCAGGATGCTAGCAGGACAGTCTTCAGCAGCATTCAGAGGTTTTATCCAGAAAGCAGAGAGATTAATGATGTGAGGAAGTATTTATGATATTTAATCGCTTTTGTTGATTGGAATTCCAGCACAAGCATAGCAACAATAAGTACAATTACTATTTAAAAAACATTCAACATTGGGACAAAACAATACATAATAGCTGGCAACCATAGCATGAAGATATTTACATGACTGACAGTAGAAAATATGGTCATAGTAATCTTATAAAATACGTAATTAAATTATGTAAACAGTATTATATAAATGCTAAAAATTCAACATCATATTATCATCAAAATATCAGCAGAATAGGGTTATGGACATGACATGCACCCTCAGTGCTAAATCCCTGAGTTGTCTCAATAAGCGTAAGTTAAAATATCTCCTATCTTGGACTTTAGAGTTCACATACATGATACAGGTGAACCAGCAGCATCTGCTGATGTGTGAAGGTGACTTGGAAAATGTCCTCTACAGCAGTTACCTGTCAGCTACTGAGACCTGCAGTGCTGATCCTCTTGACATCAAAAGTTTCAGATCAGTCTTTTAAGCTACCTTCTATCCCATCCAAAGAATGGTCCTGTTATTCTGTTCTTCATTTCTCCATTTTTGCAGTCTGTTTTTTTACTTTGCTGAGTTTGTTTCTCAGTCTGGAAATAACTGATTGCTGCGTCCTTGGTCATTATGTCTTTTCCCTGAGAGTGATTCTCTGGGGAGTGAGGTCCTCAAAACGAATCAGAAATAATATTTCAGTTAGTCCATAGCTATGCAATACCAAATATATTTGTATTAACAAATGCCATACCAAGGCTTATCTTGACTTCAGTCATCATTTTTCCCCTGCTATGGTGGCCAAATGTTATGGTGCATGAGATCAGCATTTTCCTGACCATTCAGATCAGCAGCTTCCTTCTTTCACAACAGCAGTACATTCAGATCTGTTGTTCTATCCAGGATAAGAAACTCCCTTCCTTTACATAGATTTAAAGTCTTTTTGACATTCTTAAATTTCTTCTTGTACATGCAGTAAGGAACTTGGAACAGTAGGAACAAGGGGAAATATTAATGTGTTGTCCAAAAGATAGAAGCATATACTGGCTGGTTTAGGAGAATCACAAAATCAGTAAGGTTGGAAGGGACTACTGGAGGTCTTATAGTCCAACCTCCCTGATCAAACAAGGTCCCCTAGAGCATGGATCTTTGATGAGAAAATCTTGTAACCCATCTTCATGATTCATGATCACTGTGTGAAACTAGTCTTGTGGCAAAAACTGAATTACACTTTACAAAAAGGTTGAATACTTCCTGCAACTGTAAAAAAAATCCTGTTGCTCACATGACACAAGCCTGTAAGCTGACAATATTTAGGATTGATAAAGAGTTCTTAACAAGGTTACTAAAACCGTATTTTGAACAATCTGCAAATAAAATATTATGAGAATATTACTTAGAAATACATTTTGTCAAACTCATGAATTTTGGCTAGCTTTTTTCAGAGACAGCTGGTGTCTCTTTAAAAATAAAAATGAAAAAAATTCATGAGTTGTTAGACCAAGCCACTTTCCCATAATTCTTTGTTAGTTTTTTTAGGTTTTCAGCATCTCATTTTAGATTGTATTTTCTTGTTTACATTTTCTCAATGTCATGGTTTAAGCCCAGCTGGAAATTGGACACCAAGTCATAATATTTTGTATTCTCCATTACTGTAAAGTTTACTTTAAGTGGTAACTCACACATTTATGATTTATCATACTGTATTTACATACTCTATTTTTCTCACATACCTGCTTATCAGTGATATGTCCTGTTTTATACAGAGTGAAGAATTTCTAATGCTCATCAGAAATCATAATTTTTACTCCTTCTGATTAGAATTCATATTGACTCTGAGAGACCTGCAAACATCTATGAAGCAATTAATAATGTCCCCCATGTTGGGGTAATGAGTGTAGAAAAAAAGGCATTTGGGGGTTCAATGACCAATATAATCTGATTCAAGGAGAACTTAAATTCTCTGCCTCAGGGAAAAAGAAACCCCTCAACATATGTGAAAACTGAGTTCCAAATTCAAATGGAATGAAGAGTAGCTTATACCCTAGGGTCTAGAGTATTCCACCAAGGAAATCCAGACAGTAATAATTGGAACACTTAGAAACATGTTTACAAGAAATGACTGCATGCATCAAGAGAATATTCCAGTCTTTGATTTTTAGAGTCCAATGGTGAAACTAAATCAAAATGCTTGTACCCTGTCCCTATTGAAAATGAACAGATGGCCCTGATCTCTTGTGCCATAAATATTTTTTTGCACATACACTTCAACAGCAAAATTTATCCCCCTGAAAAAGGATTAGGGTGGGGATAGGGGAATGAGGGCAAGGCATGGGAGAAAAAGAAAAGACTGTGAAACATGAATGGCAGTGAAAGTCTATGAAATCTTTGAGTCTGCTTCTAAGCTGATGAATTGTTTGGCAATAAATCATCAAAGTTTATTATAAGATCAGTTTACTAACCATAGATCACATTTATTGTGAATAATTACTGGAAAATAAATACACAGTTGAAATAATATCCTATTCTCAGGCATACAGAATACCACCTTGTTGTTGTACATCATTGCAAAATACAGCTAAACTATAACATGACAAAGCTGTGCAATAAATGTTGCAGTCTATAGCAGTACCAAAGTCAAGCATCATATCTCCCTAGGTTTATACTTTCTACCTCATCCTTTTCTTACATCTCTTTCCTCTCTTTTCAAGTCTTTCATCTTTTTATTACCATATACAGGGAATTTAATTTTCTCCAACTTTCCTCACTACTTTTCCCATTCTTCTTCTCCTACTTCACCTTTCTCTCACTGTTGCTAAGACATTTGTAATAAGGCTTCTTGATTTTGTACAAGACTTTCAAAGCTATTTTACTGTCTTGTATCAAGAAGATAACTTGGTGATATTCTCAGAGATTTCTGCTCACTTTTGCAAATCTACTGAGAACTAGACTTTTAAATATATTGAAAAATCTGTGATGAAGTGACTGTCTGCTCCATCCCCACAAGAGCCATCCCATCAGAGTAGAAAGGTCTGGGAAAGTATGGAACAAGGAATCTTACACCAAATTAGTACCCCAAACATAGAAGTTATAGTATCACCCTTCCTGCTCTGCATGAAGAACTGGGTGAATGACTACAGACATTCATTAGACCGAGGAAATCTCTTCAGTCATATTTTAAAAGAAAAGTCTGTCATGGAAGTGTCCTGGGGAGAAGAAAAGTCCACGAACAATAAGATTTTCCTTTTATTTTTCTCCAAACAAATCATGCTTGCTGATCTTTCAGTTATTGCAATTGATTTGTAATTAAGGATATGTTTTCAGTAATAGTACACTAGACTGTTAGTAATCTTCTCTCATTTTAGAATTTTGCTAGCGTTATATTGGTGACTTAATCTTCATGTATTCTGTGGGTTTTCCTGGTATATTATAAGCATATTATTAATTTGTAATTTCATAGACATTTATGACAAAAAAGGACACTGGGTCATCTAAAGTGACCCACTGTGCACTCCAGGCCCAATTATGTGTGTTTAACTAGGGCATATCTTTCTCAAAGACATTTAAACTTCACTCCAGTGTTTCAAGAGATGAGGATTATTTTGGGGTTTTTTAAATTTCAAAGGAAAAATCACATTCTTCATTAACATATATAAATTATTTATATTTGGAACATTATTTTTTAACTTCAACACAATATGTGTTGCATATTATGACCATGTCTCACACCCCTTCCAAAAAAAACCAACTCACACGAGCAATTTAGCATCCTTACTTAACAAGGGTGGTTACTCTAGCAGATAATGAGTAATTCAGTTTGAGTATTCCTCAAAAGTGCATGTGACCAGACAGAAAAACAATAATTTATGCATATCATCTCTGATATGAGTTGTTTTCCATTGTTCTTCTATGTTCTCCACTTTCAGACATCTCCATTTCCAATATCAGTCCAGAATTAATATCCATGAAAAAACCCTCCATTCTTTCCGTTCATTTATAGAAATGAAACAGTGTACATTTAAATTACTCAATCAGCCCTAAATGTTTCTGAAGCTGTAAGAACCTGGCCAGATCATAAGCCAGTAATGAACTCTGTCATGATTTGCTGGTCCATCCTAATGCACATACTGTAAGAGATCATAAGACAGCAGCTGTACTAATTGCATTCCTTCCATTTTGTGTCTCTTTCTTCTGAGGCAGTACAGTAACAATGCCTCGTATCACACAGATTGAATGGATGGGTCATCTTGTCAAATAAAACTAAAAATTAAACAGTTGTTCTGGTCAGGTGGAGAAAATAATTTATTGCCCATATTTATCATGCCCACCTTGGGGGAAAGCTCTGAGAAGAAGTAAAAAAAAGTAAAAAAGGCTATTATTCATACGTTCCTAAAATGTGGAAAGATCTAAGCTGGAAAAAAGGTGGTATCTTTTATTACGCTACTAGTTTTCTACTCTCTTAATACACTTTTCTGTGTCCCAATTTCCACAGTGCTTAATCACTGCATTCTGATAAAGAATCTAGAACATCAGGCACACATAGTTGCTTCTTTTCTCCTTTTAATTTCATCAAAAGAATGATAAAAAGACCCACAACTATTGCAGCACTTGCAGAAAGAAGAAATTACTCCATTTCAGCTTTCACTTGTTTTCTGTTTACTTAAAGTCGCACTTTATCCAAACCATAAATGTCAAACTAATGGAATCATATTGAGAAAATGACAAGAGGTACTTCAGGCAACAGAATTTTGTGTCTCAAACTGCTGGGCAGTGCTGGCACATGGAGAAAAGTACTTGGGCACTGACTATTGCATTGTCTCCTCAGTTATGCTCTTATTCTTCATACCTAACCCTGGAACAGACATCTACATGACCCGAACATTGTCCCTATGGACACTGGAGTAAAACAAGCATTTATAGGATGCAATTTGTCTCATCTTAATGAATGATAAAAATAGAAGAGAGAAATTTTGCTATAGAAGTGTAAACCCATTTATAGGAACGTGGTGGTTTAAATCAGCTGGGAATTAAACTCCAAACAAACTGTTCCATGTCCACCCACCCCCTTCACTTAGAGAGGACACGGTCCACAGCGCTGGCTGCCAGCAACTTCCCCAAAGAAGGAAAAGATCAAAAGGTGGCCATTCCTGGTTTGTGCACATCCTTCTCTTCCCTCTGAAGCCACTCTCCCTGGGCATGATGTGTATGGTATAGAAAAACAACATAGATATGCCCACACGGCTGTAGGCTCCACCCCCTTCATGGCACCCTCGAGCAAAAGGAGGACAAGTTACCAATGAGAAAGCTGGAATTGGATCATATTAGATCATACATTGTTGATGTGATGAACATTTGAAAAAACACACCTTAGTAATTATAAATTGGACATGTCTTTCCTTATAAAATACAGGGACACATAAAAGATTCATAACAGCATCAACAGACTTTGAATATTTGAACCTTACTAAATTAGCCTTTAGGAACACTTGCTGTACAGTAGTAATGAAGCTTTATTTTCTTAAAGATTAAAAGAGATTGGTGTTTCTTTTTGGGCAATTTCACTTTGCTTATAAATTGTTATTTGGCATTTTACATAAATGTATTTTGCATATTTTTGGCTTTTCTTTTTGAAAAAATGGTGATTTTGAAAAGGTCCACTGGTTCTTTCAATATGGAAGAAATGTTATTACAACAAATTCTTTGTGTGTTGAGATATAAATAGATTTATATAAATATATAAATATTAATTTGTGTAAAATTAGTTTTAACAGTCAATGAGGGAGGGAAACAGGAGACTTTCACAAGCCATATGAGTTTATTTCTCTACAAAATACAGTAAAAACTATAGAGATGATGTTTCTTTCCAGATTATGAGTCATATTTGAAGTTTTCTGTTCCACAAATGTATTTCTATTTATACCTTATCAGATGTCTGAAAACTATTCATTCTCTTATCCTTCTGACTGCAAAAATGCACAGATATTTCTCCAGGATAATATGAACTTTCAGATAATATAAAGCAAAGATATTGTAGCTTTTCATGAAAGTAGCTATCCATCTGTACTGTAATTAATGAACCAGAATTGGCATTTTTCACAGTTCTACATTTTCTACTAATCAGGAATTTGCCCCTGGGAAATACAAATGCCTGTGTTGAGTCGACACAAGGCATAAAACACTGATACAAAACATTTAATAGAAATCTGCATATAGTGAAAATAATTCCTGAAAAAATTGTTGAACCTCACTGGCAAATAACTAGCATTGTGCAACACAGTATGGAGATTAACTCAATGTCATAACTTGATTTTACTTTTTCTTCTTTTTAATGTCCTTGGGTAAAAAACAGTTTTTATTGTTAATTTCTTTTCAAAACCATATGAAGTGGAGGTCTGATTCAAGATTCTGCTCTTAGGAAAAGAAACATTATTATGTTCAAAGTAATTTCCATATTAAACATATTTTTTCCTAAAAAATATTTTAGCATCCTTACTTTTATCAATAAAGAAACTAAGGAATGGATGTGTCTCAAATGAAACTGAGTTAATGATGGGATGAGGAGTAAAATCCATCATCCTGTCCCTGTGGAGATATGTCCTCTATCTAAAAAACTATCCTTTTCCCACCTCAGCTGTTCACAGGGAAGAATGACTACTGGCCATGTTATGTGCTTCATTGATGATGGTCACAGAAGTGTTAGACATGGAAAGAACCACAGGAAGGCAGCAGATGGTATTGTCTAGGGATAGAGTTGTAATTTATGCTCTTCCATTTACTACCATACATACATTTAAATAATAAGAAATATAATGAAAGAGCAGTAGTTTCAGTGATGGCTTTTGGCATAATTCTAAGCCTGTATTCAGAGTTTTTGAATTAATTATCCTGTCAATCAGAGTCTAAAAGAAAAATCTAAAGATACAGCTGTAATTTTCAACAGAATACTCTCAGAAAAACTAAATTTAAAAATGTATTATATACTATCAGATAATTCATGCTAGAAAATGAGACTTCAGAACTCAGTATTAGATTGGCCACAATTTTTTTTTTATTTATTTGCTTTAAAAAGTTTTCTTATCCTAAGTTCTTTTTGCCTCAGTCATTCATCTGGAGTCTTGATGCTGTGAGCCTTCAGGCTTACCAACAGTAACTGTGATGATCTTTTACAAATGCCTGTACAATAGTTTAAGGTTTTCTGCTGACTCATAGTCACAACTGAGAAATGCTAATGTATCCTGTCGCCTCAGCTACTCAGACTCATCTGTCATCTCTGGTCTCTTGGCTTGTCCCATACCTCGAGGTGCCTGCTGCCATTCTGTCTGAAGGACTGACTGCAGCAAAGGAGGACTTTTGTGAACACAATTGTGTGAATTTTCAAACTCAAGCAAATCTTTAAGGAGAATTAATTTATTTCCCTTAGTGACATGGCTGGTAAGTTATCAGAACCATCAAGTTCAAGGAATAAAATAGCTGTTTAGAAGAATGGCAGACTACAAAAGCTCTCTATATATTTTTTTTCTTTTTTAAATCCATTGTTAAATCTCATGATATGGACAGAAAACTGTAGATACACATGTTAAAAAAGAACAGTTTCTACCACCATCTTCAAACTACAGTACTGTATTTAGCACTTTGACCCAAAATGGTCTAGTATATCAGAAGAATAAACCCACAGCAGAAAAGTTGTATTCAAACACTGATGAACTTGAGGTCAACAGAAAATTAATGGACTAACATCAGAGTAACTTATTCCACCCTGAAGCACTTTAAGCGCACTTATCAGAAGTAATGATGAGTATTTACAGATCAGGTACCATAATAATCATTAGATTTGATTTCTATCTGTTTTCATCTCTCTCGTTTTTCTTGACTCCCGAACATTTTCTTGTCTTGATATTTTAATTCCTTTGTACTTAAATTTTATTGGACTTTTCATCTGCTTTGATCCTTACACTTACACCTCAGCTTCTTGTCAGTCATAAGAAGTATGCAATTACGTGCCTAATTCCATTTCAAATATTATGCCTTTTGGCCTAGGACAAAAATGATGAGTTCAAATTGTATGATGTAAATTAAAATATGTTCAAAATATTCTCAAATTTAGGGCTTCAGAAAATACTTCTCTTTCCCTTAATTTTTTTTCCAGCAAACTGCTTGTCGTTATTTACACTTATGAGTAGAAAGAAAGGTTTTATGCTTTTCATTCACCCATAAATGTTGAAATTAGCAAAATACGAATGATTTCTCACAGAAAAGCCAATTGCTTTTCTTAGTTGCTCTGAGTTAATTTTACGGCTTTAGTTTCAATTCTCCTCCCAAATTCCTACACGGTCATTTCTTAGAAATTGCCTAAGCCTCTAAGGCTTAAGCTACAGGACTCAATTCTTTGTCTTGCAGACTTCTAACCATTTTTGATATATCTAACTCACTTCCTGGTATTGTCTTTTTAGAATTCATTGTTTAGAACATTTGGTAAATTATAATATTTTGCCATTAAATGTTAGAATACTTTGTGAATTCAGATTTTGGTTCCTTTTTTTTTCTTTCCTTACAAATGTTCTCATTTTCTCTTTTAAAATTTCTTGACGTGAAAATAAATCCTTAAACACTTTCAAAATTCTCCAGGGAAAACTTTGGTCTACTTGAACTTAGCCTTGCTATCTGTCAATCACTCAATCAGCCTTTATTTTTTGTACGGTAGCACATTGGAGCATGAATCTCAGGGTACCATGAATAGTAGCTGCTGGTTAACAAGAGAAAGCTAATCTCAGCTGATGAATTTTCACCTTTGTTTTACATCTACTTAAAGAGTTTCTAATAACCTCAGGGACTAAGCTTTATTGCTTTAGGGTATATGCTTGAAATCTTAGTCTCTGTGTTTTTTGCAGCTGTGTCCATGATCACTCTGGAATAAAATTCACTTGAGTTTAGACTAAAGTAATAATAGCATCAGTGGCTGGATATTTATGCTATGTGGCATAACAGAGACTAATTACATTTTTGTGACTTAACAACTTACCATGGCCCCTGGCTAAGCAAACTGTTATAAATAGATCAAAGCTGTGCTGCTGAATCAGTATCCATACAGAAAAATTAATTGTAGCTATAGTCTGCGCAACTTGCACACAGCTGAGGGATGCATCTGAGGGGGGTCACAAACTCCTTATGCAAAACTGGAACTGTCCTGATATCTAGATAATTGTTACATGGCAAAACCTACCCCTGACTCCGTGAAATGTCAAGAGACACCTGAGGGAGCCCCTCATGAATTTTCATCTGCACTTTCCCATTAAAAGAAACATTTTGTGTCAAAGTGAATGGTGGTACTAAGTATGCCCTATTATTTACAACACTGTTAGTAATAGCAATAATTTCTGAAGTCCCATATCTATTTTTTTCTTCTTTTGATGCTTAACACAGAATTTTGGGCACTCTACATAAAGAATTTAACATTTTTTCTGGGTAATGTGTAGACAGAAGAACAGAAGACAGTATATACAAAGTAGTAAATACTCCTGGAAAGCTTGAGTATGTGAATTTTAAAAAAAAGTGTATGTACGCTACCCTTTATAAAAATAAAGAAGCAGCAGTAAATAAAAAAAAAACCCACTACAGTGTAAGCAGCCTCTCTTGATTCTGCTACTAATTGAGATTCTTTCTCAGTATAAACAAGTATGTAATGTCTATTGTTAATTAGATACAATTGAGTAAATTCTAGTATCGGCTGATTTTCCAAACTACACGTGTTGACGTCTGTATTAATAACATCATTATTAACAATTAGGGTGAACAGCAGTTGTTTTCACAATTCAGATGAAAATGTCACAGAATTTTTCTGAAAAATTTGTTTCTATATAATCTAATAGATTTTTGTAGAAATATCCAGATTTTAAGATTTTGTATGTAAGCAGGCCAGATTTGTCTCTGGTACATTCTCTCCAGTGAATGAATCACAGGATCACACAATGGTTGAGGTTAAAAGGGACCTCTGGAGATCATTCCGTCATATCCCCCCTGCTAAAGAAGGTTTACCTATAGCAGACTGCAGAGGATCTTTTTCCAAGCAGGTTTTGAATATCTCCAGAGAAGGAGACTCCACAACATTTCTGGGCAGGCTGTTACAGTGCTTTGTCACCCTCAAAGGAAATAAGTTTTTCCTTATATTCAGATGGAAATTCCTGTTTTTAAATCTGTGCCTGCTGCCCCTTGTCATGTCACTGGGCACCACTAAAAGAGTGTGGTTCCATCCTCTTGATGGCCACCCCAAAGATATTGGCATGCATTTATAAGTTCCCCTCCCAGTCATCTCTTCTCCAGGCAAAACAGTTCTAGCTTGCTCAGCCTTTCCTCATAACAGAGATTATTCTGTTCCCTAATCATCTTGATAGCCCTTCACTGGACCCTTTCAAGTAGTTTCTTGTCTTTCTTCCATTGGGGAGCCCAGAACTGGACACAGCACTCCAGATGTGGCGTCCCCAGGGCAGAGTACAGGGGCAAGATCACCTCCCTCAATCTAACGGCCACACTCTTCCTAATTGCAGCCCGGGATGCCATTGGGCCTTCTGGCCACAAGGACACACTGCTCATGCACAGCTTATTGTCCATAGGGCTGCTTTTCAGCAGGTCAGGCCCTTGTCTGTACTTTTGCATGGGGTTTTTCCTCCACGGGTGCAGGACCCTACACTTGCTCTCATTGAACTTCCTTAGGTACTTCTCCACCCAACTCTCCAGTCATTTCAGGTCGGGCTAAATGGAAGCATGGCCTTCAGGTATATCAGCCACTCCTCCAAGTTTTCTACCTTCAACAAACTTGCCAAGTATGCACTCTTATACTGACCCTGTGGAACACCACTGGCTACAGGCCTCTGATTAGACTGCACAGCTGACTGCAACCCTCTGAGATCTGCCATTTGGCTGGTTCTTATTTCACCTCACTGTCCACTCCTCTAACCCACACCTGATTTTATGTGTTAGAATGTTATTAGAGAAAGTGTCAAAAGCCTTGCTGAAGACACTATCCAGTGCTCCCCCCTCATCTACCCTGCGAGTCATGTCAGCAGAGAAGGGTCCCAGATTGGTCAACCATGATTTCCATCTTAGAGAGTCCCTGCTGACTACCTTGAAAACATTCTTTTTTGTCCACGTGTGTAAAATGAACATCCATAATGAGCTGTTCCATCGCCTTTCCAGGGATTAGGTGAGGCTGGCTAAGCTGTAGTTCCCTGAGTCCTTCTGTTCACCCTCTTTGAAGACTGGAGTGACATTGTCTTTCCTCCAATCCTCAGGCATCTCTCCTGATCTCCATGACTTCTCAAAGATGATGGAGAGCGGCTTAACAATAACATTGGTGAACTCCTTCAGCTGGTATTTCCTCTGTAGGTTTAGTGTAAAATTAGAGGGAGCAATGTAACAGGGTATTGCCTTTATCTTTTACATTTTCTTTTTTGTTTTTTGATTGGTTGGTTATTTTGTGGAAAACCTCTAATTTAACAATATACTTCAGAGAAAGAAAACCTTGAAAATATTTCCTCAAATATTTCAAGTAAAAGATTAAAATTTTTTAAAAAAATTTGGGGTTTCAGAGGAAACCGGAATGGAACAGCACAAAGAAGGTTTCTATCTCAAAAGAGAACTGCAGTATATAGATAAAGCTCTAGGGGTAATTTGACCTTCAAACCCTGAATGGGAAGGTTTTTGAGATAGAAGCTACATCACTGAAGTAGGGGAACTTGAGCTCATGACTGAAAGATAAGAAAAAGCTAGTAATTCTACTCAGGGCAGCAATATGGAGTAAGAGACCTATCTAGAAGTAAGCACTCTTTGGAAGATATTTTTATCTCCATGTTTGCACATTTTTGCCCCTATGTCAAAATGTTAGTATATATTCACTACAGCAATTTGCTCTGAGATTTAATAAACTTCACTGGGAACTGAATTTGTTTAAAAGTAGTAGGTTTTCATAACTCGTATTCAGCCCTCAGAAAGAATCAGTATGTCAGTCCAAATTAAACTCAATCTTTTTTTAAAAGCTTGCTAACACATGTCAATTAATAAGCAGAGAGCTTATGATAATTGGCACTTAACACTCTATTATGAATAAGGTTGTTTGCTGTTAATGGAATGTAATGGATTTTAATTCTGTGCTTTAATATTACATGCCAAAGCATGCCTCTCTCACCTCCCTTTCTGTCTTCACAACAAATTACATAATATTTGACAATGATAAGTAGACAAATGATTACACTTAAAACATTGCATATGGAGTATTAAATACACTGAATGTGGCCACTAGATAAATGATATTAATACAGGCATTCCTGTCACTCCTAATATGAAAGTGCCAAAATTTGTTTTGTTTTGTTTTGCACCTGCCATTGTTAAAACTCACAAAATCTAGTGGATGGCCAGTCACAAGTGGGGCTCCCCAGGGCTCAGTTTTAAGGCCAGTTCTGTTTGATATCATTGTCAATCATCTGAATGAGGGGATCGAGTACACCCCCCTGTTTGCAGAGGACATCAAGTTGGATGAGAGTTTTGAACTGCTGGAGGGTAGGAAGGCTCTGCAGAGGGATCTGGGGTTGATGGGCTGAGGACAACTGTGTAAGGTTCAACAAGGCCAAGTCCTGCCCTTCTGTCACAACAACCCCCTGCAGCACTTCAGGCTGGGTGAGAGTGGCTGGAAAGCTGCCTGATGGAAAAGAACCTGGGGGTGCTGCTCAGCAGCTGGAAGAATATGATCCAGCAGTGTGCCCAGGTGACCAAGAAGGCCAATGGCATCTTGGCTTTTTTCAGCAATACTGTGACAGCAGGACCAGGGCAGTGATTATCTTCCTGTACTCTACACTGGTGAGGTCACACCTCAAATTCTTTGTCCAGTTCTGGGCCCCACACTTTCGAGAAAGACATTGAGGTACTGAAGCTTGTCCAGAGAAGGGCAACAGATCTGGGAAGTTTCTAGAGAGTAAGTCATATGAGAAGTGTCAGAGGGAGATGGTTGTTTATTTTGGAGAAGAGCAGGCTCAGAGGACACTCTCCAGTACTACCTGAACTTTGGCCCTTCTCCCAGATAATAAGAAACAGGACAAGATGAAATGGTCACAAGTTGCATCAGGGGAGGTTTAGATTGGATATTGAGAAAAAAAAATGGGGGAAGAGTTGTCAAGCATTGGAAGAGACTGTCTGGGGAACTGGTGGAATCATCATCCCTGGAGACGTGTAGATGTGGACCTAGGGACAAGGTGTGGACTTGACTGTGTTAGGTTAATGGTGGGACTCGATGGTCTTAAAGGTCTTTTTCAATCTAAACACTTCTATGATTCTATTCAGGTGTAAGTAAACAGTAGACACAAATCTGGAAAGCACTGGGATTGAGACTAAGTGATCTCTGCTAATTATTGCTATTTCTTGTGTGACAGTCCAGGACAAACAAACTTGCTCCTGGGAATCTGTATGTGATCCTTAAGCGAGAACACATAATCGGGTAAGTGGGTAGTAAATAAACACAGGAGTGCGCTGAGGCATTGTTTCTGTCATTTTCTGCTAGGAATTAACTTAGGTCGGTTCTCTATCAGGGGATAAAAATATAGAAAGACAAAGAAAGAATGTTTACACTCTTTGTAGCATAGATATGCACCATATTTGTTTAACTGCACAGAGCAATAGCAGTGTTTCTTTTCAAGCCAGTGCTAATTACAATTTGAATCAATGTCTTTGCCATTACTAGCAGTAAACTTTAAAATATGTTTGCTTGTTTGACTTGACAGCAGTGAATGAATTGTCTTCTTGGGTTTGTTTTTTCATTCCTGTTTACTGAAGTGTTTATCTATCTGTCTGTCTATGTATCTATCTATCTATCTATCTTTTTTTTTCTTTTAAAGCCTTACTGTCATTCACTACTAATCTAGTTACGGAAAGTGTATGAAAATAACTAGTAGCTAAAACGAAATCAATCTACCTTTCTGCAGATAACTTGTATGAATTACAAAACAAGAAAAAAACACCCAGATACTGGAACAAAAGTATATATTGCTCTTTTCACAAAACCAATGCAATGAAAACTTCTTCTCCCCCAAATAATTACTTCTACTGATTTCATTTGAAATAATAACAATTATTGATAAGTAAGCCTTATTAGAACCAAGAGGAAAGGAAAATATATTAACGCGCTGAATCTTAATGTCACAAGAAATAAAAGTGGCTGTATGATGCAACAGGGTTGGTGAGGTTATCTTCATTTTCTTCATCAAACAGAATTCCAGTTTCTGAAGATGTCAGTTTAATTATTCAATAATCTAGAGCAGATGTATTGGATATATTATTGTCTCAATCACTTCTGATTCTGTGCTTCTTTTGAAGCTCTTTTTTTGGTACAGAACTCCCTCTTCCCCAACAAATATTAAACAGACAATAGAACTATTACCTTGAGAAAATTTCAGATTATTATTAATATTAGGATTGTCTATCAAAGGAATAAATACTTTTCTTCTTAGCAAACTTTTTAATAGCTGCATTACCATAGTTCTTTGTATGCTACAATTCATAAGGTTTATTAGTAGAAGAGCACCTGTAGTTAAGTAACCTTACCTACTCCTAGACTTCTAGGAACAAGAAATTCATCACCAAATTGTCTGAGTCTTGTCTATATTCTGGAAAGCATATTTATGCTGTGTAAATTGCAGAAGACATCCCTCTATAATGGCAATTTGAGAAAAGCTTTTAAAGAATTAGAAAGAGATTGCGGTAACATATAGCTCCATTTGTTGAGATCCTGGTGCCAACAAAAGGATAAAACTGTCAGAAAATGGAACACTCTTACCTTTTATCCTTTACATTGAATATTAAACCCTATATAACACTGACATGTAGATTCCCAGATTTATATGGTAATGTTTGCATGGTACATACTTACACACATACAGTCTGGATAACTAAAACAAAAGAACACTGGAAACACTGTATAATCCTCTTGACATGTTGAATTTTGGTTTGGTTTAGTAATTGGGTTTTATTATAATAAAAACAAACAAAGAAGGAAATCTAATAAGATCCAACAAAAACAAGAACAAAATCAACCAACCAAAACCCGTAAGTAGTTAATGGTTTCAATTTAGTCATTCTGGAGTTGTCTAAATTCAGAACTACTGGAAAATCTTTATGGATTCAGGCCAAGGTGTACACTCTACTTAGTACTTGAGTATCTGCCTGAGCTGACCTACAAAATTAACTGCTTAAAAATTACAATGTTCAAATGAGGGAATCTGATCCTCGGAGATATTACTTACTGTATTACATGGTGTTGATATTTTTATAAATCTGGGTTAAATTAAGACTTTCCAATGAAATGTAAAGAGGAGAGAATCAGTCACTGTTTCTTCAGTATAGGAAAAGCAAAAGTGCTTAGAATTTTTCTCACAGATTAAGACCGTACCTTTAAAGTAAGTGATGCAAGTGACCGAAATTGTTTGCATCACAGAGCATTTTCTTGGAATGTATAAGCTGGTTTCTTTCAGCTGAAATCAAATCAGCAGACAAAGTTGGGAAAACACCTTGTATTCTCCAATCAATAATTGTGGGGTTTGTTTGGTTGTTTGGTTGTTTTAGTTTTCATTTGTCTTTTTCTTTTTGATTTGGTTTGGTTTGGGGTTTTTGTTGTTGTTTTGGGGTTGTTTTTTTTTTTGGTTTTGGTTTTTTTTTATTATTTTTTATGTGCAATCACAGAACCAGACTAGGGATAACTTGAAGTAAAAAATTGAAAGAAAACAAATAAATTGTGAGGTTAAAAGGTCCTCAACGTGAACTGTTTTCCTGTACAGATTCGCTCATTGTGCTACAAATTTTTACAGGAGTAGGGAATGGCATTTGTAAGTCACTGATCACGCATGTTCCTAAGTATATAGAAATGATCTAGGTGTACATCCTGGTTAACATGGTTGTCTGCCACATTTCATATCCTTGAAGTATGATGCAATGGTGGAATTCCTTTTGCGTTATGACATGTTTGGAATTTTGTTTCTTAAAATCAGTGTGTTTAATGGAACCGTCATGATTTGATTCCTCTTCATGGTTAACCTTACATTCTCGCAGGCTTTTATGCCACAATAGAATAAAAGCTTTCAACAGCACACAACCAGCATTGGTGTGTGTCATTTGTGTAACGGTCATGGCTTCGGGAGGAGGATGTCATATCCTTAAATTTTCACTTTCTACCAATCACTCTCTCCCTTTATTTTCCAGAACACTGTACATATTTTCAAATTTAACAAATTCTATAATGTAGACATATCTCAATATCCTATTGCACTAAATGCAACAGAAAATAATATGTAGTGTCTTACTGTGCAGCGCAGGTGAATTAAAACTTAATTGTGAGTAGTGTGTGCAGGTATCCATGCATGTGTACGTATTTCTATAATGAATTAGAATAAGGGTAAAAATAAAAATCTCAGAGATTGTTTGCTATTTTTAATGTTGAATATCTTCTTATTTAATTAATAATGAAGTTGATTTTTTCAACTTGCTTCAAAAAAAAAAAAAAAGAAAGCCACTTTGGAGCTTATCAGAAAGCCATTTGTAAACCGCAAGTTTGATATTTTATAATGAATACTAATTTTATTGAAGTCAGTGGAAGAACTCCAATTTAATTTTCAGAATTTCTCCTAAGAATAAATATACTTAATTACAGGATACAGAATCCCGTTTTAAAATACCTAGGGTTAAAATTATTTTTTTTTTACTCCATGCATGTTATACATTTTCACCCGTGCTTCATCTCTTGTTTATCCTTTGCTTGATATAAGAATATGAAGCTCTGTTATGAAAAACACACCAGTCTGTAAATGAACTTGAATCAATCAATTTCCTTATCATCAACCTTTCCATTATGGTTAAACTAGTGTCAAATAATGAACAAATTTCCTCTTTCCAAAATTATTTTGAAAAGAAACAAATTTTGGGTCCCTTTTTAGTGACTGAAAATGGAACTATAGATCTCTACATAATGGTGATGCATTTGAAAATAGTAATTAGTATATGTCTCTTTCTAGATCTACTGTAAAGGTGAGAACAGCAATAGGAGATATGCCTAGGGAGCATTATAATTATTAAATCGTCTTAGTGTAAGAGCATGATAGATTGAAAAGTATCAGACAGAAAAAATGTCTTCCCTAGATACTTAAAAAAAATTGATACAAAGCTTGAGGGAAAAGAAACACTATCTTGTCCATCCATGGAACATTATGAGAAGGGTTAGGAAATTAACTGGTTTTTCCTAAAATCTAATTGGAATCTAAAAGAACTATCACATTGAAGTGAATCATAGAAACCTGATGCACTGACAAGTATTCAACTGAAAACAACTTACATTTACTTGTCTTGGATTAGAAAAAATAAAGCAAAAGGAATAGAACTTTTCTCAGACCAAATTTCGTACATGGAAACACAGATGGAAGTGTTTCAGAATCTGAAGAATATAAAATAACCAAGAAACAAAGTCCAACGTTTCTTTGCCATGAGTATTCATAAAAGCCTAGAGTTCTAGGAGAGCTGGGCAACAATTTTTAAAGGAATGTGGGCAGCACAGCAATGTATATCCTACTTAGTGCTGTTTTGCTGATGACTGAATCTCTTACAAGCTCATATGGTCAGGATGACATTTCCCCAGAAGTCCCAAATAGATCAAAATAGCAGCTTCATTTTTAGAGGAAAAGCCCCCAACGTTGTGTGGTGTTTTTGTTTTGTTGTTTTGGGTTTTTTTTAAGGAATGAAGTGTTTCTTCAGGGCACTGTAGGAATAAAGGAGTTCTCTGGCATTTGTCTGATGAGCTTGGATGACAAACCTAACAGTAAGATAAAAAATTCTTCTTCCTAATGTGTCAAAATTAATGAAAAGCTCAGACTGTTGAATCTGGGAGGCAGTAACTGTTGCGTGATGCAAGATACTACATTCTGGCTGCAGCTCCTGGGTCAGTGCAAGTCAATACTTTAACACAACCTGTCCACCTGTATCCTGTAAAGGACAGAAAGCCACTAAAGGTCTCAGGCATGAGACTGGCTGAGGGAGTAGTGCCAGAAAGCTCACCCTTCCTAGCTGATAAAATGCTTTGGTAGTTGGGATTCTCCTCTTGATACATTGAAATTTCACCATAGATGTCTAAGTAATGGATTAACTGCATTGGAATGAAGAAAACACAATGATTTCGTGGTCAAGCACTGTTTAAAGATATAATAATGTCTCTCTCTTAATTTTTCTCTTCCATTCATGTCCTTTTGTTGCAGTCAGTTTCCAACAGTCTTGACATTAATTATATCATAAACAATGGGTACTCAGGAGAGATTAAGCTTGCCTGAGATGGATGATTCTTCTACTTTCAGCTCACTCAAGACCTAAATATTTTACCAGTTTCCTGTTTGACAACTCTGCATGTGCATAGTAGCCAGGTTGATGGTATTCTTACTAGGGTCCAAAAGATTTCCAAAATCTGGAAGAAAAAGCCAGCAAGGAATAAACCCAAAAAAACAATAAACCAAAACGCCAAACCTAAACCTCTGAGAAATTTTGTCACAAATATAATATTAAATTTAAGGATTTTTTTTTTTCCTGTAAGAATTGCTTATCTCTCTTTACTTTTTCCCATAAATGAAACGAACCTTGAATATTTATGAGGTGTCTGCTATACAATGCTTCTTGTACTAGTTTTAAAGTGCGTAGGAGCATTTAAGTACAGAAATCTGACTCTCATACCTGTGAGAAGGGGAGAATTTTTGTTATGTCTGTGACAAGGGAAGAATTTTTGAAGATATTTCAGAACTTTCCAAAATTGAAATATATTTAGAAATAAAATTACTAGAATTACTGAAATGTAAACTAGTTTATTCTGTCTGAAAACAATTAAAGACTTTGACAGCCATTTTTAATGTGAGGCTTTATTCACATTTTTCAGTGTAAGCAAATTTAAGGAAAAAGGGTGTCTGCTTCTACTGAATTTTATGCAATTCCTTCTATTTCAGTTTTTCTTGGTTCTATTATACCTCTATGAAGCAGTCTTTAATCAAATCTATGTTTCATACACTATATCAAAATTTCATAATTATATTTTTTTCCTTAGCATAATTAAGTTCCTTTGACAAGTAGTGACTCATCTCAGATTTCAAAACCTAAGAAGCTGAAACTGCATGAAGATATTTTGCATGATCTTACCATGGATCTAAACAGCACAGGTGGCAGCAATCTGGTGTAAAATACAGCATGTTTGAATAATAAATCAAGTACATTAAAGAATCAAAAGTAAAACTCAATTGAAAAAACTAATTGACAAAATTTAAAATGAAAAAAGTGAATGAACTAGTAAAAAGCTTGGTTAATACCAGAATGACTAATGACATACCCTCAGATCACTCAACAAAGAAAGCCAAATTATCCTACAAAAGAACCCATTTCGTTTCATTTTTCATTGAAAACATATATAATAAAATACATGATGACACCAGTTATTGGGTAATGTCTATTCCATTAATTTAATTTAATGTACTTGTTCATTATTTTCTAGTTACATATATTAAAAATCCTCCATTGTTTAGGTAAGCCATTCATGAGCTTGTTTGTAGAACTTGTAGTGATAAGAGCTTTCCAAATTATTATGGTTTTAATATTTTTTCAGACCAGTAAAATATAAAAAGTTGATAAGTTTTTGGGATGAGCTATATTTGTACTAAGAACCCTCCCTGAAACCTCACTCCATTTGCAAGTTACATAATTATGTGTATTACAATAGGACATAGTTCCTTTCATTTTAAGGGAATGTGAACACTGCCTTGTTCCATGTCCATCAATATCCCTCTTCCGCTCTCCAAAGTCTGACTGCCGCCACCCCTTATCGGACATCTTGACAGTATAATTGGAAACTGGCATCAGTGAGGAGGTTAACGTGTCAGGGAAAGCAACATTTCACCTGATTCTTTCTTCACAACCTTTCTGTTAAAAGGTCATACTTGTACAATCAGATGGAACAAGCATGTTCATCTGTTTCAACAATGCTGACAGTTGTTTCTACGTTTCTTTTTTTTTTGAGAACTGCAATTATTCCATAGGCTAATACAACCCTCAGTGATTTGTTTCCTTTTTAGATCAGTAGTAATATCATACTGTTAATTTAAAACTTATCTTATGACCAAATAGGATGTAAGAATTAACATCAGTTATCAGTTTTTGATCAACAAAAATGTACATAGAAAACCATCTTGAATGTCAGTGTTCTACAGATCATAGCGTGTGATTTATTTGTCTATATCCAAGTTGTTTGAAGTAATATATGTATTTTCTTATTTTACAGAAACAAAGGAACTGAATCCAGGAACGTTTTGTTGCTATTTCTTTGTTTTCTTTTATAATTTCAGCAATAATAATTTTCAGTGACCAAAAGTAACTTTCTGTCTGATTTATTTTTTTTTTTAAATTTCAGAAGTAGTGTGAAACCTGAATAATCTTTTACCTGTCTTTTTCTCCAGTGTTTTATTTCTGAAGAGGTGTTAATTTTTCAGTGTATTACTATATAAATTTTCATTAATGTAGGAATTCTATTAGTCTTTGCTGCACCTCTCTTTTGCTTAAATTTCTTTTCTGATGTTAGATGTTCATATGTATCAACATTCACAATAACATCCTTGTTTTCTTTTGCCATGTCAAGAAATGGTCACCTAACACTATTTGGATTTAAGTTAGCTTGCATAATATGCATCTGCTTTCAGTGTCACAACTAAAGAAACATTATTAAAAGAAACTGAAATATTATCAGCAAGTCAGGAACAAACTAGTTTTTTCCATATCAGTGAAAGATATTGAAATAATTATTTACTCCATGTAGCAAAAACAAAAAAAGGAAATACTTACTCTGGACATTCAGTTTATATATTGATTTCCCTTTGATACTGAAAATCTCTTCAGACCTTTTTTGGGTGGGTGATATCTGTGACACAAACTTCAACAAGAAGGCCGTGTTGCACACTTTCCTTTTTCAGTTCATTTATAACTATTAAAATGTTATTGAAGAAAACAGAAAATTATTTCTTGTGTTTCATAATATTTTTTCACGCTCCACTTTGTAAATGTCAAAAGTTTACTACTCTGTAGGAATGCTTGAGACAGAAAGTGAAAACTCATAATGCATTTAAATTAGTATTAAAATTTGGGTGAAGAAAATCTAAGCACAGATTGGCATTTCTTTAGGCAGCTTGCTGTTGCGAGGCCAAAACATCAGCCTAGGGGCCTTGTCTGTCCCTAATTTCTTTCTTTCCCTTTCCCTTGCTCCTTTTATTTGTCTTTTTTCTGTCTCTTTTAATTATACACAGTCTCAGTGAAACTAAACTTTGATTGACTACTAGAGAAAATCCTGTCTGGATTTCCATAGATTCTTTTCTGGCTAGCTAACCAGGTATTATTAATATAAGCACTTTGTCATCCTTTTCTCTCCTACTCTTTTTTATATGTTATGCTATTGTTGTAGTTTAACCCCAGCAACTGAGCCCCACTCCTCGTTCACTCCTCCACCAGCAGGATCGTGGAGTGAATTGGAAGCGTAAAAGCTAGAAAACTCATGGGTGGGGATAAAGACAGCTTAAGATAAATTTAAGGATACAAGCAAAGCAAAATAAGGAATTAATTCCCTGCTTCCCTAGGGCAGGCAGGGGTTCAGCCATCTCCAGGAGAGCAGGACCCTATCACACGTAACAATGACTTGGGAAGACAGACACTGGCACTCTAAATGTCCCCCCCTTCCTTCTCCATCTGCCAAATTTATATGCTGCACATGACTATATGATCTGGAATATCCCTTTGGTCAGTTGGTTGGTCTGGAATATCCCTTTGGTTTCCCAGCTGTGTCTCTGCCCAGCCTCCCATGCACCCCCCAGCCCCTCAGCACTGTGGCCGTATGGAAAACAGAGAAGGCCTGGGTTCTGTGTAAGCCCTGCTCAGCAATAACAAAAACATCTCTGTGTTATCAACTCTGTGTTCAGCTCAAATTCAAAACATAACCCCATATCAGCCACTGTGAATAAAATAAACTCTACCCGAGTCAAAAACAAGCACAGCTATCTACCAGTTTTCTTCTAGATATTATTCACCCAGGACAAAAAAATCCTGAATTCTGTCGGTGCTTTATTTTTCTCCCAAATTATACAGCAACTTTCTTTTTTTGCGGTGCTCCTTATTATGACTCTTCACCATCATAGGAGCAGTACACTTTACTGATACTGCTGCTTTGCAAGGAAAGGCACTTTCTCTACTTCACCAAGTCTGTATATTGTACATTTAATAGCTTTGCCAAACGCAGAAGTGAAACATTGTCAGCTGTGGGGAAAAAATTCCATGAAGGCAGCAGCAGCAAGTATGTAAGAGATGGACACATGAGATATATGAAGAAGGTGGATATTTTTTTTTTCGATGCTTCCTACAGCATTTAAAAATGGAGAATTGCAAGACAGTCATCTATCACATCACATGAAACAGCTGTCAGAGGGTATATGAAGAAAGAAGGATCGTGTCAATAATGGGAAAACAGCAGACAACAGTTGAGATTTATAACCATGAACCAGCAATGAGCTGCATAGATGCTGGCTTTTCTGCCTCTCTGACAACTCATATATCTATAATGTGTTTTCCATCTAATTGTGGGATTCAGCTGCTCATGGCTTGTTACAGGATTAACCCTTGTATTTGGAATGGAAAGAGCTTAGCAGTAGAGAAGAGAAAGGAAGGTGAGATGAGGGTCTAATTTGGGACTGCTGGGCAATAGTAACAATCATTATGTGAAATGTGGGGAATGAGACTCATTATCAAACCTCAAGACAGAAAAGATACAGAAATGTAAAAAGAAAACCCTTATGGAATTACTGAATTGCTGTCTAATTACTGATTTAGGAAATAAATCTCCTATAGTACTTCCTATTTTAAGTCATGAAAATGCTTGGTTTTAATATAAAAAAAATTAAAATTATTGATTTCCAAAAAAAAAAGAAAATAAAAGAAAATATAAATGAGCCGAATAACCAACATCTTGTAGTGCTAAATTATGTCCCTAGTAAATTGCTGAAGAAAATATTGAAGGAAAACAAATATGAGACCATTAACACACTCATGAATTTATTTGGTGGCATTCCAGACATTTCAGCACGTGAAGAAAGCAGTCATGCCTTCTTTCTGCAAAGGGAAGGTGATCTAGGGACACTTCTCTCTGCATTGTCACATGGAGTATTGACATTCCAGGCGATGTCTTGATGGAGCTGCCTGAAAACAAAGGCTAGACAAAATTAAGAGGATAAAAGCAGGTATTTATTGAAGCGCCTTCAGGTACATTTTGGGCAGACAAAATCCTTCAGAGAAGGCTACACCCAAAATGGATGATAGGTCAAGGGTTTTTCACACTTTTATAAGTTTGGTCCATTTGCATATCAGAGTTAATTCTCCAGTTACATTTTCAGGTAATGACGTTATTACTCCAAGTTTGTTGCCCCCTTTTTAGAGGCTTTCTTTACATATTCAGAGGCCTGAGACAGTAAGGTGTCCTTGAAGTCCAGGCCTAAAGAAGATTTGTTTTGTCTGACCAGGATGGGAGAACAGTAGCTAACAGGCTATATGGAGTTTTAGAGTTACACACTAAAGCATTATAGGATCTGAAAAATATAAGAGCTGAAATCCTAAGGCATCACAGGACCAACTGTCCACTGTTCTTGAAATATGAGAGAGTCTGTGAAATATAGCATGCTAAAAAGAAATAGATAAGCATGTCTGACTTCATATCATGTTGGTCTCCAAATTAATTGAGCCGGACAATATAAACCCATTCTCCAACCAGAACAGCTGTCTTACTCCTGTCTCAGAAGTAACAGTTTTATTTGAGCTTAGAGTAAACTTGAGCTGATCAGATTATTTTTTCACTCTTAACCACTGCAATTTTTATATCTTCATATCAATGCCAACAATTCTGAAGTTGTCCTTGTTTGAAAAAGAATCTTAAATTCTGGTTAACAGAATTAAACTTAACACTCAGAAGTGCTTTATTAGCTATGGAGTTGACTTTGGAGGTCCCATTACCAAATAAGAAAGATTTATTGGAATTAAACTATTACATTAGTCATTCCATACAATTTGTTTAGTTCTAATCTAGTAGAATATAGACTGAGCCCGCATAGAAACAGATCCAGTCGACAGTATGGTGAGGTTAGAAAATTTTTGTTATTTCAGAGTGAGTTTGTTCTGTGAATGTTGTGGTCCTGTGCCGTGTGTCCTGTATTACACAGAAATTCAGAACTAATAACCAGGAATTGCAGTTTTGGTGGTTGAAAAAGCTTATTATTAGGATTCATGCATAAAACACTTGTCTAATACATCCAATAAGCATCAAAGCACTCAGTGGAAAACTTTTAACCAGTCTCCTGATGATATCCTGAATTATAACATGTCATGTCATTCTCATAATGGAGCTTTCACTCTTCAGAATAGCTGTGTCATAGCAAAATGAACTGTATGCTGCTCGTGCAGTCTGGGCTTCCCAGGTACTTGGAGCTATAAAGGTCTTTTCCTAACTTTTTTTTTTTCTGATATTTAGGTCAAAATGCTTTTATGATAGTGCTAAAATAACTAGGAATTCTGAGCAAGCAAAGAGAACAAAATACATACATCTGTAAAGCCACAGTTTAATTCTGCTAAAGGACCTTTAATTTCCAGTCTTCTCAATGAGCTTTTAAATAGTATATTCATGACAGTATACTAAAAATAGAAATTAGCAGTTCTTGGTAATTGTTTTTCACCTAAAAGATATTAACATTCTTATTTGTTTTGTGCATGTCTGCTGCTTCTATTTCATTCCAGGGTGTACAGGCAAGGAAACATCCAGTACTCAGATTAAGTGATATAAATTTGTTCCAGCTTCATGAAAATTTTTCCTTCTATTTCTTTTTCCTTTCTCTTTATCAATAATCAGCATCTCTCCCCTTAAACTTCCCAGCTGCACTGCTGCCTCATCACGCTGCACAATATTCTCAGGGCCTCTGAAAATTTGATAGTAACAGTTTTTTGGAAAAAATTATAGGAGTATCAGGGTCTACAGACCTCAACCAAACCTTTCAGTAGTTGTGTTTTATAGAGTTCCTGCCACTTAGATTTTTCTTTGTGATCAGAAAAGCTTCAGATGATAGGAATCAAACAAAGTGTTAATGAAGCATAACTTAATGGCGCTTCATCTGTTGCTAGAATCTCCATATATCAAGAAAACTTAAGAAACTCACTGGAAATATGGACTGATTAATTAACATATACTGATTAGGTCAGTAATTATTACTCAAATGATAATATGTGATTTTATTATTTTCTAAAATTATTTTCCATCCCCAAGTGGATTAAATTAATATAATTCCTTACAATGAAGTGCAATTAGAGTGGTCTTATACCACTCTCACTCTAAATGGCTCACAAAAAGTGATAATATTATCACTAAATCATCTGGACATTTCTGTCTAAAGATATTTAAATCTGTCTAGTGTTTTATTTTCCAATCTTGAACATTTTTATATATAGTGATACACTGATAAGGAATATTTCCAGAGTTAAAAAAGCTTTAGATTATTGAATTGTCTTTTCCTGGGGGCTTTTTTGATTCTGGTTGAGAAGGTGCTCCAGAATAATTTTACCTCTATTTTGTACATATTACAGTATTATTTATTGTATTAATGGGACAACTGTGGCAGCATGTCAGAACACAAAAAAAGATTTTGAAAAAAATTATTTTATCCATGACCAGCTTCATTGACACTCTTATGATGTGATTTAAGTCTTATGACCCTTAAGTCATTGCAGGTTTTATTCAGCGGGTGCTTTATAAGCACACTGGAGTGGGTGTCAATCATTGCAGTGGGGTAATGGCACACTGCCAAATACCTTAGCTCCTCTCATGTCTTTATCTCACAGAACTCAGCTTAGTCCTAGGCCCCAGTTGCTGGTCACCCACATAATTTGTTAATTTTCCCAGGTTTTTCTTCCTGTGATGAAAAGCTTTTACAATTCTGGGAATAACTCCATCAGAAAGTTTTCCCTATAATCAAAATGGGCAAATCCATACTACTTTAAGTATTTGCACTCCATACAATTCTTCAGCATAATTCATGTAACAGTTGAACACTGGAAATCTCCCAAGCAACCTCAGCCCAGGTTCTCAGGCAGGCAAAAGCAGATCACTGCTTTTAGAAAAAGTATAAAACTCTTCTTTGGTATTTGCTGTGGAGCTGAAAGATCATTCTCTTGGAGGAGATAATTTTGTCCAACAGACGTAAACATACAGCACTGACAAACATACAGTACACAGCTGATCCCAAAGAGTATACTCTACCACATTTCTCCATATACATTTACCACGTTTCTTCTGTAGCAAGTTTCCCTCTTCAATTTAGAGTTCTTAAGTGGCTAATTATATCTTCTGTGACATCCTATGTGCTCAGTTCATGTTTTTATCTCTCTTATATTTGTATAAAAGAGTATTATGTATAGAAATAAAAATTAATTTATAGATATAATATTATATTTTACATGCTGTAACTACGTAATATCAGAGCTCTATGATGTATATCTTGACTACTCTTTTCAAAGCAGTATGGATTTTCTGCTCAAGTGTTTATTATCTAGCTGTCTGTAAATCACAAAGTCAAAATTACTTAAGCTACAGAGCTAAAATAATTGCCTTTCATATTCTTCAGACCTATGTAATATTCCTTAATTCTGTATACATTCTAGTAGCAAATAGAAAATCACGGAAGGATTTCCACAGGTTGGTGTGTGTTTGGCTTGATTTGTATTTGAAATTTTTATTTCATGTACCAGACTTTGATTTTGACTTTTATAATACCTTCCATTTGCATAACATCAAATTTCCATCTAGTTTTGAAAGTTGAAAAGAAACTCCCAGTACTGCTTACCGGTCAAATAACACATACTCAACCTAATTTCATAACCTTTTGGTTTTGTCTTTAAAATTCACCTATAAACCTTACTGTTTACTCTAAATTCTGCTAGTTCAAATTGTCACTCCAATTGAGTCCAATTCAAATAACATGCCCTAGAAAGGACTGGAGTCATTTCCTCCACTGAGACCTCCCTCAGAAACTGTAATTTGAATCATTATCTCTATATTTGCTGCTGGCTCTTTTTTACAAAGACCAGAGACTTCACATATCTTTTAAAGTTTTTGGGTTTTAACTCAAATTAACAATTAGGAATTTCATATACACTTTCAAAGTTCCTCCGCAGAAGCAAACAGGCTAGATTTACAACTCTACAGTGATGCAAAACCAATGTCATTTTACTTTCTTCTCTATTATAAAATCTGCACAAGAAAATGAAGGGTAAGGAGTTCCTGGTGTGGGTCCAGGAGAGGGCAACAAACAGGTTTAAGGCACTGGAGCACCTCATGAGGAAAGGCTGAGGGAGCTGGGACTGTTCAGCCTCAAGAAGAGACACCTGAGAGGGGACCTCATCAATGTCTATAAATATCTGAAGGGAGGGTGCCAAGAGGATGGATCCAGGCTCTGTTCAGTGATGCCAAGCAATAGGACAAGAAACAACAGGCAGAAATGGATTCACAGGAAGTTCCACCTGAACATAAGGAAGAACTTATTTCCTATTCAGTGACCAAGGACTAGAACAGATTGCCCAGAGAGGTTGCGGAGTCTCCCTCACTGGATACATTCAAGAACCATCTGGACACAATCCTGTGCCTTACACTCTGGGTTGACCCTGCTGGAGCAGAGGGGTTGGACCACATGACCCTCTGTGGTACCTTCCAACTTGACCCATTCAGGGGTATGATATGTTCAAACTCCACGTCTCAGGAAATGGGCACTGAATGTGGTGTAAAGTTTAGTACTATGGGAGAAGTTTGTCTTGGGGTTTTTTGTTTGGAAACATTAGGAAAAGCTTTGAGTTATTACATTGTGGTATTTTTTTCATATTGATCTCGGTTATGAGTTGAGAATAGCAAGAAGCTTGAAATGAATCTGATTTTTCCTCATATGGACCTCATCTATCTTCTGTGGAAACTGTGGATATCAAAAATTATTTAGGAAAAATTATTTCTTGTGTTGCCTCTGTCTTGGTGGGAGGAAAGATAAAATAAATCTATTTTAATTTTTGTTCAAAAAATTAATGAATTTTTTTCTGTGATCTCTGGCACCAAAGGTGACTACCAGCATAACTGATATTTCTGAGATTCACTCCTTCTGCAATACATTACCTCCAACTGAAGCTGTTCTTAAATGAATGTCACCTTGGTTAGAATTGTAAAACCATATATTGTTTACAATGGAAGGCATTACATTTTTCTTTCACAGAAATTTTAGTTGTAATTCTCCCAGCATGCAACTTAAAAGTAAATACCTAAGGAAAATAAGGTCTATATATCAAAGCGTAGACTTTGTCTGGTTTTCAGAATAAATGCTTTAATTCACTTCTACTTTTGTATCTCATAGTAGTGAGCTCTGGGATAAAAATGTTCTGTTGAAATACTCTGAAAACATTCCAGATCACTGTGCTATGTTGAAAATCCTTTTTTGTTGATACAGCTTTTTTGTCAGCTTCCACACATGCTACTTGTTTCATGTGCCCAGGGTGGAGCAGAGGAAGGACTCCTCTCCCTGAGCAGCAGCAGAAACAATGTGTGATGAACTGACCATAAACCCCATTTCCCACCTTCCTGTGCTTCTGGAGGGGAGGAGGTAGAGCTGGGAGGGAGAGAGAGGTGGAGGGGAAGATGTTTTAAGGCCTTATTTCACTTCTCATTATCCTGCTCTGATTTTGTTACTTATAAATTCAATTATTAGCTCTAATTTTGGTCTGTTTTGCCTGTAATGGTATTTGGTGATTGATCTCCCTCTGTCCTTATCTCAATCCATGAATTCTTCCTTACATTTTCTTCCCCTTTCCAGCTGCACAGGGGAGTAAGAGAGCAGCTTTGGTGAGTCTGGCATCCAGTACATCGTGCTAAATTAAAGGTAGGCAAACACCTCCTGCAATAAGAATTGAGGACCTTCTGATGAATCAAAGAAGAACATTCAAGAACTTGAATATTATGCTTAAAAAGTCGCAATGCCCAGGGAATCCAGTGTTTGATGCTTAGATTATTAAGAAGCAATACACTGAAGTTAGCAGAACAGTGAATTTTCAGTTAGGTATGCAAAATTCTAGTTCTCACTCTACTGCCCATAAGCTTTAGACATAGCTTCCCTTTTGACCTCGGTTTTTTACATCAGAACAGTTAAATTAGGAACAGATGTAAAAAGGTACCTTTGTTTGTTCAGTGATCACTCAAAGACAAATATAAGAATATTAGACATGAGAGAAGGTGCTAACTGGCTAATTGTGATTCTGATTATGGTTTTGACACATTCAGAACTGTATAAGCAAGTAATGGACTTTGTATTATATGTTATCACTTTTATCATCGGTGTATCAGAGAGACAGACAAATTTTCCACCTGTCTCTATAAAATTCCAAGCATGTCTTGGATGTCTAGAAAACATTCATGTTTTTTATTTTCTTTGCTTCTACTACTTCTTAATTACAATCCTTATCATTTTCATTTAAAACTTCATGATCCGGAGCTCAAAAATGAACAACTGAAAGTTAAATTTAGCAATAACTGTGTAAAATAATAAAGCAGGCAAACTTTTGCTGTTGTAGCTCTTTTCTTTCAGACATTCAGTGAATATACTGATGGTGCAATTACTGATGTGGTGAAAACTAAAAATGGAAAAAAGCATTCATAGTTTACCCTGTGAACATCTAATCAGATTGTAATGTGATCAGTCAGGGCTTCAAATCTGCAGATGTCCTCCTTTATTTCTGTGGTACACACTGTCAGGCTTTAATTTTGTGTTGTTACTTGCACAGGAAATGAGCAGGAGTTTAGGAGGAAATTACTTTCCTGTTCTGTCCCCATCAGTATTGTATAATTCAGGTCATTGTTAAAAAAACTTGCATATAACAATAACCTTAGGGCTAACTTGTTATGTAAGTGAAGCAAGACTATATTGACTCTAACTCTTGCTTCAAACAGTAGCATGTCTGTTCTAAATACAATATGTGAAGAACCTTGTACATCAGATCTTCTGCTGCAGAAAGATGGATGATGTCACAGGCTTGTCACAAAGCTGCAAGTAAGACAGCTCAGGACATCCCCAGTTAGCTTTCTAACTCTTTATGACTCAAATTTGGAGATTAAAGGGGTAAAGAACATATTTCAAATTGTGCCTCAGTATCCCTTTTCACACAATTTACCCTAAATAAATTGTATTAACAGTTGAACATGTATACTTGTGTTAGTCCCTTTTCCCATGTCTTTTTCCATAGGCTAAGGAGCACATTCCTGCTACCATTTTGACTTCACCTGCTCATGACCTCCTCACTAAGGTTATCAGTCCTCTTACCTATGCTCCTAACCCATTTTGTTGATACGAACTGAGTTACGGACATTTCATTTAGCAAGTCTCTTCCAAGAAAGAGGTTCTAAGAAATCAGTTTACCTTTGTTGGTTGAGTAAGAACCAACTGCAGGAAAATACGTGCAGAGAACATTAATTGGCAGACAGAGAAAAAACTAAAGATTATTCACTTGATATGTTGACCTTTTTATCTGGAAAATATAACCATGAAGTCAGGTAGACAGATTGCCTTTGTAAGGGAGGTCATAGGGTTTAATTCACTAATTTCTACATCAAGACAATAAGACAATAATGACTATGAGATTTACCACAGTTCCTGTTACTGTCAGAAGCAGAGGTTTGCTTTTGAGAGATTATGTGCAGAGATCACAAAACCCCCGCGTTTAAGTCATGTTTGCAGTTTAATTAAAACTAATATTCTGAGCTGTATATGTCACATAATCTGTTACAGATGATACTGTTCCCCATCTTTATCAAGTAACTACTCCTATTTATTAGAATATTTATCTTCAGTCTAGTAATTTCATAATTTCTTCATATTCTTAGATGTAAGAGTGCAGGGTTTTCCAGGAATAATGAGACAAATTTCTCAGTCCTCCACAAGAAGAGTTTCCATTTGATAAGTATCTTGCTCTTTAGTAGCTATGAAATTTAGCATGAAATCACAAATTTCTGGTTATCGGCATTTGCCATGCTAATCTGTGGAGAATGGCCAAAAGGGCCTTGAGAGGTGTGCATCTGGTCTCTGGAAAAGAGAAGCGCCAGCACTGCACGCACCTAAGTCTGGCTCACTCTCTTATATCTAAGATTCGGACAATTGTTATCTTCACTATATAGGTCACAGAAATAATCTTGACTTACTGTGTTAATGAGAAAGCAGTGTCAGCAGAAATTCTTTTAAGGATATATTTTTTTATAAAAATATGTTTAGTTTTTTATGGAGAATGAATTTCTTTACTTTTAGCACTCACAGAAAGTTTTGCTATAACTGGTAATAAGCACCTCATGATCAGAGGAAAGTGTGTAAAATGCAAGAGAGATCAATTACATAATTATTACACAGAAACTGTAAAATGCCACAGTCTACACAGGTTTCTCCCATTTCCTGAGAATAAATCTGGTAATAAAATGATGATAAATCTCCATTGATCACAATGCTAACTGAGACGAGTAACTTGTACATGAATCACATTCCAGACGCCTCACAACAGACAAGGTGAAATCCATCCAGACCATATATTCTCACCAGCTCTAGAGTGGTACTTGTATAACTGGTTCTTTCCATCTATTTCAGAAACTAAATACCCAGACAATCCATTTGCCATAATTTGTTATGCTTTCTCTGCTCTTCTTCAATACCTAGTCTTCCTCCCCACCTCCATCTCTAATGCTTATAGATGACCAACCTAACCTGATGGAAAGTTCCCGTGAAAGTCAACAATCTCCTGCACAAAGAAGAGGTAACTGCCTGCAAGGCTGTGAAACAACCAGGCAGTTCCCAGTCTATACTGATGTGTAGGACTCCCTTCCTGAGCGCAGGGCTTCACATTTCTTTCTGTTAAAATTTCTTGGTTTCCAGTGACTAATTCCTTCAGTATTTTGGAATCCCTCTGAAGGGAAATCCTTCCTTCTGCTAAGAACCACTCTCCATTTTGGTGTTGTCCTCTTACTGATGATGATGATCTGAAGTGGAATGTCAAGTGTAACTAGATACCAGTTAGATTTCAAAGTGTTTTAGGTTAGCTTATTAAGCCTAACGGATAAAGAATTTTTTATCCACCTTGTAATCCACTCAGCCTATTCTTGTCTCACCACTTTGATTTCCATAGCACTGTTGGAGATCCTTTACAAAAATGTTGCTAGAGTCAAGGTAAACATCTACAATCATCCACAGAGACAGTCAGTTCCCATATCCTTCCTGGTTTGGGGAGTAACTTCTAGGAGAACTTGCTCCATAATATCTCTAGACACTGATGCAAGCCCGAACAACAGTAGTTCCCTGCAACCTTCTTGACTTCTAAAATGGGAAGAGCATAAGTTGATAAACGAATTTTTCATTTAGTCCTATATTCTTTTGCAAGACGTTTCTGAACCTAATCGCCCATCAGATGTGAATAATGATTTCCTAAATAATTTTCTGGTTTGGTTTGTTTTCTGATGTGTTTCTCTAAAATCTAAATTATCCCACAGAAATAAGAGAATTTAAGTTAATTACTCCAGGTATTCAGAAAAACAAGTAAAATCTTCTGTTTTGGATGAAGTCAACATTAAAGAACGTGTGCTGTATTTCATCACAAAGCTAATGTTTCTGTAACAATGTGCCTGGTTTTTTTGTTGTAACTGCAATATACTTTAAGATTCTTCTGAACTGAAAAATTTAAGTGGGTGTACAATGCAGACTAAAGGTAGGAGAAGTATGGAATTCCTTCTCAGTATGAAACAAACAATGGATTCTAATTTCATTTGATAAAAATTTTTACAGATAATGTTTGGGGTTTTTTTCCCTAGAGTGGAAAGAAATTGGATCATCAGCTTTTATTTACATTACTAAAGTGGAAATTTTTCAGCTAACAGAAAGAAAAAGATTATTTTCCTTCACTGTTTTTAATGGTTATAGAATATTTTCCTCGTTCAGTGTCCTGTTCTCTGGAAACGGGAGTTTATACGTAAGGTGCCCCTTCTTTTTGCATAAACAAAAATAAATCAGGTAGAACTTGAGCAGAAGAGAATATTCACTGCATTCAGAGATACAGAAATGAACAGCCTAAAATGCCTACCATCATAACAAGGATGGTGAGCTTATAAAAACATTGTATATAATGGTTCATGAAGCACTTTTATTAACAGTTTTTTCAGGACACCTGAAAAGACAAAATAATCTGACTCTGATGGAAAGATCTGAAATCTGAAAATCGCCTTTATGCTTCCAATGGCATTTTTTTCAGTCAAAAAAAATCAATTTTAAGGTGTATCTCAATGAAAAAGGACCTTTCACCGAAAAAGTCTGTGGAGCAAGGGAACTCAGTCTTATAATTTACCAGGCTATATGGAAAATGAAATCAAACTAAACCAAAAACTCTCTGATCTCATAGAGATAATTGCTTTTCACTCAGTGCAGTTTTGGATTACCAGTCATTCTGTGACTGAAGTTCCTTGAATATTGAAAAACTATATATGCCTGATGCCTAAGTGCAAGAGAGTTTGGCTGCCTAGGTAAAGAAAAGGCTTCTGTTCCTCCTTAGCAGTTTAGCCTGACTTTGATATAGAAGAGAAAGTAGAAAGTAATTAAGCAAAATTTCACATTCCATTGCCCACAGAAAAGATGCATTGAGTTCCGTTCATTCATGTTGGTGATTTTCAGAGCCTATTAGATTCACATCAAACAACTCCCAGAAATTAGAGGAGCTTGTGTGGGTATAGAAGAGAGAGTGAGTATATTAAAAGCCTGAATCAGTAAAATAGCAGATTTAGCCTTTTAGTACAGTTTGAATAAAGAAAAGAACTTTTCTGAAGTTCTAAGATAAAAGATATTGGGAACACATAGAAGGAAAAAGGTATTGGAACATTATATGAACACAACGTGTCTCATCTGTTTAGAGAGTGATGTCAGGTCTCGTGTTCAGTGACAGGTGGCTCTTGATGCACAGTGGTAGGTGTGTAACTGCACAGCACATGCTTTACTTCCATTTGTGCTGCCTGTGTTTGCCACATTTCTGAAAATAAGCCTAGCTGCATCTCAAGCAATGCATCTTCTTGTAGCCTTCTAAATGTGTTGCCAAGCTCTAAGTAACAGCAAGAAGCCTCGAGTCACTCTTGGTGCTGGAGAAATGAGTCGTGCAATGCATGTGCATGTGCATGAAGGAAGTATACAGCATAGAGTAAAGCTGAAGTGAATACTGCAAAGTTTGTGCTCCAGGGGAAAAATAGCAGCTTTCTTGAACCTGACTGAAAAAAGTCTCACCTATCTCACAAGACTTCATGTATCATTAATATTTCTTGAGACTTACAGAGATATTTTCTAAAAATTTCTATTTTCTCCTCAACCAAATAACATAAAATGGAAGAATAATTATGGACATCACCATGTTTTAAAAGTTAGCTCAATATTTTTCACAAAAATGATGAATTATCCATTGTGCTCACATTCATGGACTGCTCAGTAACAAATTAAAGTTGAGTTTTTGTATGGGCCTGCCATACATAAGAAGATTACACCTGCTGTGTAATATCAAGACTCAGTTACAACAGATCTTTCGATCAGCTTTGTTCTTCACACTTTTACAACATTTTATGCTCCTACCGTTAAAAAAAAAAAGCATTTTAGATATATATGTATACGCAATAATTTTATTTGGGGATATTGATTGACCCACATAAAGAGTGGTAGACTGTCTTACGGCTGCTTCTCAAGCTAGAATGCTTTTTGTTTTCTGTGGCCACCACTTTTTGTTCCATCACCCACAGCTTTCATTTCGAACAAACAAAACCTCATCAGACCTCTGAAATGAAAAAAATACTATGGGAAAGCCAGGTGATAGCAACTACTGTCAGTGTGAGTATTCAGAGGATCTGCAATAGAAGATCTGAAATGCGTGAACAGCCATACGCCTACAAAGAGGAATGAAAAATAATGTCAATGAAGTATAAACAGAGTATGAGAGTCTTTCCGGGCAGAAGTGAGGACTTTCCGCCTAGAAAAGAAGGCCATGATATTTCTACTTTTATTTATTGTCCAATTATTTGGTTTCCAATGGAGATTTTATTGCTGTAATGGTCTCTTCTCAAGCAGGTTAGACAAGACTGTTGGTGGTATGGATGCAAAGGTCATGAAGCACTGAGTAAATTGTTCTAGAGCATAGCGGTTAATTTTTCCTTATTAATAAGTTGATGGTGAACATGAGCAGAGAGACTGTGTATTTAATTTAGCAGCTTGAGACAATGAACAATGGCAGTACAGATGGGAAGTCTGAAAAAAATTCAAAAGAGGAAATAAGAGATGTTTGTGTCTTTGGTACAGCTCTATATGCAGTTTTGAGACGATTACCAATAGAACACTATTTATAGCTGATTAAAGATGAGTTATTCAGTCAGTTTTGGGCTGTCTTGTACAGGAAAGTTGCTGCAAGGCCAGGAGAGGGTCTCCTAGACAAGAAGAGGTCTGAAGCACTGAGTATTGAGAGAAAACGAGAACTGGATTTGTTCAGGTTTAAGAAAAGAAGGCTAAAGGAGAGCTTCGAATTGCTGTCTTAAGTAATCTGATCGGTTATAAAAAAGAAGATACAGAGGAAAGCTTGGCATATGGTTTAAGCTTGCCTACAGAGGTTGTGAAAAATCCCTCCTTGAAGATATTCAGAACTCAACTGCACAAAGCCTTCAGTAACCTGATCTGAGTCAGAAATCAGCCTTATTTTGAGCAGGAATTTGAATCATATTATCAACCAAATTTCTTCCAATTTTTGTTGGTATAAAATTAGTTTTTCCATGCTTGAAGCTATAACATACATTTTCTTATGAAGGATATATATGCTTTTACTTGTAGGAAAGATATTTCAGATAGAAAGAATGCATGTAGGCTTTGTAGAATGTTTTAGGTGGAAACAAGTCCCCGATAACCAGTCTTCAGTAAATGCACACAGTTCTGATTCCATGGAGGAAGTAACTACATACCAAGAGCAAACAATAAAAGTGGTAACTGAAAATTTTGTAAGAAATCAAAATTAAAACTATAATGTTGTGTTCTACCCAGCTGGAGACAGGCTAAGAGGAATGCACCCTGAGTATCTGAAAAAAAAAATCAAACACAAAAAAATGGATAAGCATAACTCCAAGTCATATAAAGTATGGTCACTGTAAATCTGTAAATCCAATGGTCAGAAAAGAATATTTAACAGTGCTGAAAATGTAGCATATAATCTGTGACAAATAGGGCATACATGTACATTTATATACTGTAACTATTTTTACCAAAAAGAAAAAAAATAAAGCTATGTTAAGCTGGTTGTCCAAGTAAATAACACTGCCTCATACAAATAGGTCAGATGTTATTTGCATCTTCTGGTGATAGAAGTTAGTTCCAACTCAGTTATACGGTATAAAGTACCATGACAGACAATGTTTAATATGGAAGTGTGTACGTCAATAATCCACCTTACATTCCCCTTTAACAGTATTTCAGTATCCTGTGCTAACTTCTGAGAGCACAGTTTTCATATTTTTTTCATACAAATTTGAGTATTCATCAGCTATTTAAGCCATACTTAAATCTCCATCTATCTATACTTGTTATGGATTTGATCTTCCCTTTTCATTATTTTTATGTCATATTAGGATTTTGTGGGGATGACAATGACTCCTCTGCCCAAAATAAATTTTACCTCCCATGTTAATACAAAGTATTTTAATATGAGATGCTTTGTATGTCTGCTTATAAGAAACATTTGCTTTGATTCAGAAGGGTTCATGCAAACAAAATTATACCTGATTTTCTATTGTTCAGGTTGTAGTTATGATCATCAATCACCCCATAGGTTGTAGTTATCAACATGATAACTCAACTATCCCACACATTTCGTGTCCTGGATGAAGTCCCTGGTCAAGGAACAGCATTGCAGTATGCTTCCTCAAGGTTATACTGGTTGCATATACATATTTTATGCAAAAAAATACCAGTGTGAAACAGTTTGCAGTGTTTTGCTATGAAGAGTAAAGTCATTTTCACAGAGTGTATTGTAATTCATATCACTTACAGAAAGCAGCTATACTCCCCCAAAGGTGACTGGTAACGAGAGAGGAAAAAGCCTTTGGGTGAGGCATTTATAACTTTTTTTTCTCTTTACTTAGACATTATCATTCATTTTCATAAAGACAACCTGAGTAAACTGACAATTAAGCGGAAATCAGACTGATGCAGTACTTAAATAAAATTCTATGCAGAATGAAAAGGCTGCCTCTAGGGAGATAGGTACATTAAAAGCCTTATTGCAAGTTTTATTTGTGAAGCAGTTATAAAAGTATTTCTCCGTTTTTACTAAAAAGTTGACTAAGGTGATTTGCATGAATGTACCTCAAACAGTGAATTCTAGCTCAATTTTTTTAGCTTACTTTTCTAGTCTGCTATTTCAGTGCTGGCACAAAGGGTGTTTAGGTTGAATTTCATCCAAATAAATCTTGAATGTAGTTTAAAATACTAGGGATTGTTTACTCCTCCTTGGTTCTACATGTCAATTCATATATTGGAAAAAATGACCAAAACCTAGTAATGCTGCCAAAATGATCACCTCACAAATGCAAAAGTGACAATGAACAATAGAGAGAAATACTAGGATCACTACATTATAAAATAAAATTAATATTGTGCAATTAGCAAACTGTATATTTGGATTCACATGCCCACACAGCCCTCCCATGTGTGTACCTCAATAAAAATAAATATTCATTAAATGTGAAGAGTCCCATATATCTTTATGAAGATGTTGAGCTGCTAATTGAATTTGAAGCACAAAACATGCCTAGTATTCCATTCAAATCGTGGTTTTCATATATATATGAAATATATATATGATATATATATATATTTTCACTAATCCAAAGTCACTGAAAAAGATCCCTCCAGAGAGCTTCTGGTTCCCCAACTGAAAGTATTCAAGATATAAGCTAAAAACTCAGCAATTCCAAAGAGAAAATTTTTCACTGATTCCAAAGTAAGCGCCATTTCTGATTCAAACACCTGAATTTATAATTAAACAGTACATTTTATCTTACACTGCATGCTTTGGGCTAGCAGGCCAGGGGGCAGAAAGCTTTATGGTAATTTTTTTCATATGAGGGTAGCTGTCAAGCAATGAGAAAATTAGTATATGGGAAAAGAAAAATGAAAAGAAACATACAAATGCAAACAGCACATCACTATATAGACTACTACTACCAGCAGCTTCAGAGGCATCAGAAACCTTGTAAAATTGTGTCTTTGTTCACCCCTTGATTCCAAACTCCTGAAGAGGTTTAGAAAAAGACACAGGATGTTTAGAAGCATTATGCTATCTATAAAGTCTAGATCATGGAAGAAAATTTGAACAAATCTAAATCACAAAAGTTCTTGGGCTTTGCTTTCAGAAAGTCATATATGTTCCATGACACTTTCATAATTTAAATCAAAAATATATCGTCACAATTATAGTTATTACTAGTCTTCCACACTAGTAAATGTACTTGCATGCGTGCACTTACCTACAATACATACTAAACCAAATAATTTCTGTCAAACTGCTCAGTAAATACAACAGAAATTAGAACAAAGCACGTAATTTTCCTCTAACAGTAACAATATGCACAAACTAACTTGGGGAGGACTCTGTTAAATCTTAAATTCTCCTCTGAAAAGACATTTTTCTGCCTATTTCAATATCTAATAATACATATCAAGAAAAAAATGTTCTTCATATTGCAATTTCTGTTTGGCAAAAGTTTCTAATAGTTCGTAATTTCATTTGAGGTGGGGAATAGTCTTATATTTTGTGGACTGAATAATCTTTACAGTTATAGTTTCTACTGCAACTCTTTTGTCATGAAAAAATTAAAGCTCTCACAGGGAATGTGGTGATCACAAACCACTTCCTTTTGCTCTTAGAGGGAAAATTTGTATTCTCATCTACTTCAAATGTAGAGTTGGCTCCCATCATGGCAAAATGAAGCATGAAAGAATGAAGCATAAGGCACATATTGAATATTGTTTAAAGATAAAATAAAAATAGGAGTACATACACATTCTTGGACACATAATATGCTTAAAAGCTACAGTTATGTTTTCTCTTTTTTATAAATATCATGGACGGTTATTTACATTACAATCTCCAGTTTTCCTCTGAATATACAAACTTTCTAAACTAAATGCCTAGATTAACTACTCTTCTTGATCTTTTCAATCTGTGGTTCCACTATGCAGCCTAAAAGACCTGTCTCTAGTGACTGAAATTTCAGTGCTGAAATTTGGCAGTCAATGAAGCAGTGATGTCACTTACCAATTATTCATTGTGTGCATTGTGCAAAGAGAAAAGTCATGGCAATCCTGCTCACCTCTCAGCTACGGCAAAGCCCACTTACACATTATGTAAAATTGTCCAGATTGGAAAGATGCAGTTTTCTCAAAAGGCAGTACTGATGAATTAGCCAAAAAAATCCATGATTTTGCAGCTGCCCATTCAGTGGCAAAAGATTTGTAGCACGGTGCAGAATTAACTTCCTTGCAGTTGTAGCAGGTCTTTGAGTTTATGCTAAACATTTTGCTGCATCCTGTCATAATAATGTGTGTTCACATAATATCATCCTTTTGGGTTAAAAAAATCATCTTCCATATATGCAAAGTTGATCTATACTAAATTACAGTGAAGACTAAAAATAATTATAGTTAAAATATCGCTAGGCGAATTTTTAAATAGAATTGAGAATTTAAATTTTTCAATCTTACCATGCAGTGTTCCACTGAGAGGCTGGTTTGAGAACAGGTTGTGTTACTGAATTCTACTTCTTCAAGTCAAAGAGAAATTAGAAGAAAAACAAAATTATCCTAACAATAAACAAATCTGAAACAGAAAATCCAGAAAATTTGTAAAATCTTGACAAGTTAGAAAACTCTCAGAGAGTAATTTCAAAGTTTCTGATGGTAAGAGAAGATAATGCAGGGCTTGTATGGATTTCTATGTCATTCTCCACTCAGCAATTTACTCTTCACTTTTTAACTCATATTCTTAGCATATCTAACCACAGTTTCAATAAACTTTGCTTTTTTTACTATCTTGTTCTTATATCTCCAGCTTGCATTTAGAAGATGCACTAGGTTAATTTGTGGAAGAAAAGTCTTCAGGGACTATTAAACCGGGAAGCTATACCAAGGAAGGAAGTCTGCTCAGGAAATGAGCTGCAGTCCTCCAAACAAGTAATGCAGAGTAACGCACATTCACACAGCTCAGGACTAGAAATCGCTCGAGTGGACTGATAAACCCACATGGAATGGGCTTATCCAAGTATGCAGTCAGTACTCAGTAGGCTCCAAGATAGCTATTGATTTACAGACAATGTTTTTTATCCTTTCCCAGCCTTTGGGGCTCAAGTATCAGAAATGTGAAGGCTGGGGATGCGGCATGAAAAAGAAATAGGGTTGCGTGAGAACGCAGCATGCACAGGGACAGCACCATTACATACTAGAGGAAGGAGAAAATGGTGCAGTTTTGTCTGAAAGGACTCTATGGGATAGTTTATTGAGTGAACTATCTCCAGAATATCAACCTATATTTGTCTGAAAGAAAACCAGTCACTTCTATCAAAAACCCTCGGAGTGAGAAGTTTTAAGATCTAGGGCCTAGGGATGATTACTGGTGCTACATCATTTTCCAGGAGAGACATCAACTGTCATTTTTTAATCTGGAAATTTCAAAGCTATTAATTTCAGAGGTTTGGAGAGCAGGCTGTGGAAATTATTGTTTTATCTTTACATACTTCTTATAGTATTCCCCTTGTGAGAGACAGGACACTGTGTTACAACACCACTTGTCAAATTTCACTGTCTTATGGAATTTTAGCAGCACTGCAGGACAGATCTCAGTACCTGAGACAAAGACTGAATGGAACATGCAAGGCTTCAAAAATTTAGGTGATTACCAAGATCTTAAGTGAAGCTGCCTCCCAACCCCCTTCACTTATATAGGAAAACTTGAATTATTATATTCAACAAGACAATATAGCTGATGCTCAAGAATACACAAAAGACTAAAAATAATTTTAACAAGCCTTGTTTGGCGTATATAATACACAATACATTCTCACAAACTACTTTTTTTTTTATTCCTTACAGAAATTACTTCAAGCTATTTAAGTGAATCAAATCATTAGAGAGAACTGTGAAAAAAGAACAGTGAACAAAAAGAGTTCAGTAGGTTTAGTTGCAAAGCTATTCTTTACCCAAAAACACCATCAGTATTTAGATATCACCTACATCAAATTACACACACTTGAAAGTAATGATGTAATTAATCCTTCTTCATGGCTATGCAAGACTTTAGCTAGAATTATTACATTTGTTCATAGACTGATTAATAGCTGTTTGCAAGGGGAAATTTTCCTGTTTCTGAAGGTGGTTTTTTTGTTTCTATTGTCCTGTCTGCATGCTTCTGAGAGATTTTTTCTTTTCAGTAAAAAGTTGTGTAAGTGAAGCTGATTTTAAATATAAACATTTACCTGAATAAAACATGGGATGAGTCTTAAAAATTAGCTAAAAACTATGGTCTGGATTTTGTTTTTTTGGAGGGTAGAGATGTGCGGAGTATCCTGTTTTGTGAAACTGAACAGAGAAAGGCAGGTCACATTTAGTGGACAACACTCTTGCAATGCTGTAGTTGAGGAAATGAAGAAAAGAACCTGTATTTATTCCCAGATCAAAGTCCAGAAATGTGAAGGATGCTTTTAGCATAATAATCAGGGGAAAAAACCCATAAAAACATTAATTTTGCCCATTAATGTTACAGTGGAAAAACCTGATATTGTTGACAAACTCTTGCAAATGTTTATAGACATGCTGCACACTGGAAAACTGGAACTTCCAGATTGCCTGAGTTTCCACAGATCAAAAGGAATTATGTGAGTCCAGAGTTGTGTTGATAAAGCCAGAAGCTCACACAAGCAAGATTTCTTTTTGTTGGGAAACACAGTGAGTTCACACCAGAGGATTGTATCTATACCTATTTTAACCATATAATTTTTAATGTAGTGATGACTAATTATCTTTGATAAGTTATATTTGTAGCCAGTNCATCAGAAGATACTCAGCATCAGAGTCTTAATCCTTCCATTAAGTGACAACTGCTTCCACGATTAAGTAATTTTTAATAGGTAAAAAAAATCAATTGAACTCTTAATAAATACAACACATTTATATGTAAAATCAATTTCATTTATAAAGCATGTATACATGTTATATACACAAACACGTATATTATATACACACATATATAAATGAAATGTGTGCGCGTATATATATATATACATAAATTAAATCAATTTTTTTCATATATGTATCCAGCTTCAGTGATATGCTTAAAATATACACATTTGGGTATTGTAATATTATGAAATGCAATTCAAAGCAGAGTTCCACATGTGAATAAGCCAACAGATGGCAAGAATCCTCTAAGGCAGTCTGTGTGCCAGAGTATAAATACTGCTGCAGTAAAACTAATCACAAGAGGAAACTAAAGCCTGTAGATGAAGTATTGTTAAGCAAAATACAATTAGAATTCTGGACTCAGCTTGCCTGAATCAGTGAATCTCACCCTGTCACAAAGTATTGTCAAGTTTTCTGAAGTGGAGAAAAAATATTCTTAACTTTAATGACTAAGGATGTGGTGTGGAGAGACATTATATCTGTCATTACTAGGTACAAGAGTTGTTGAAGCTCTGAACATCTCTGAAAAATATTCTGTAATAGCACTGCAGTAGAAGCTGTGCAAATAAAAGCATAAATGGTGACTGCAAGACTTATCCCAAAGCAAGGGTAGTGCTGCCTCCCAGCACCAAGAAAAGATTTAGTTCGTTTGTACTGCCTTGTGCTTCTTGGCTTTCAGCCTGAAACTGATTTTATACTCAGACTTTCCAGTTGATGGTGTAAGTCACAAATACATGACACAGTCTTCCAGGAGGATATTTTTGGTCATATCTTACTATTTTCTGCTCATTACACTCTGATAACAGACAACTCAGAAGTCTAATGATGCAGTTAAATACTTGGCCTAAAGTAATTGAAGCAGAGATTGAATTCTTAAGTGTCTCATTTAAGAGGCTTTGCATCTTTTAAAGAACTGCACAAAAGTTCCTACAAGAACAGTAAATAAGACTACTATGATATGTGTCCCCAAGACCTGCCTTCTGTTGCACCTTGCCCTCAAGGATGATGAGCTAGATAGAGACCCTTGGAGATGCTCAATACTTGGCCTCCATGGTGCAGTGAGATTCTCTAAAACTTCAGGTGAAAATTTGTAAGCATTGTGTAAATAAAAATTTCTGATTACATAAATATGAGCTTATTAAACAATGAGGTCCAAGTTGGGCTACTCACAGAGCACGATTCCTTGCTCTGTATTACTGACCACAGACCTGTCTGCATAAAGGGCTGATGAATCTGACTGAATGAGCATAGGTTCTTTGCCTAGAGCTTTAAGCAAAATCTCACTATATCATCTCAAAGGTGGGATATATGGTTCTTTTATTTTGCTCTACTAACAGGAAGTTTTAAGCCCTAAGTGTATTTTGACCATAACTAGATGTATAGTGTATGTTGACTAATGAGTTACAGTTGTCTGACTTTGATTAAAAAAAAAAGAAGAAAAAAAGAAAAAAGATATTTATTAGTACCTGACTGAAATCAGACTATCATTCTCTGTTCAGCTCCAAGTAAATCAATAGGCTTTTCCAATTAAGCCAAATTGTGGAAACACTTTTCTATGAAGAGATATACTGCGGAGGATGTGATTCCTTGATAAGATGAGTGTAGAAGGTTAGAAGAATTTTTGTATTACCTTACACTGAATAATCAGGTGGTTTTAATGGTAATGGCACTTCTAGTTTTAATTCAGTTTTACTTTTCTTTCAAAATACATTTGAGAACACCCTGTCACTACTGCCGATGGCAATTTTTGTGTAAGAAACACTTACGTCTAATACAAATATTTCAAAAGGATCGAGATAAATAAATAAGTCTTTCATGGAATTATACTTAAAAACCCCTAGGCAAGGCATATCAAAAATAAACTCCCAGTGGATGGGACGTGCTAAAATATTCACTCTCTCTGCTTGAACAATTTTAGGCAATCCCTCTAAAAATTTGATTGCTAGCTGGTTTGGTAGCAAATACAATCTGCCGCACTTTTGTGTGAGTTATAAACAGCTGTGTATATATCTTCCAAAAAATAACCCATATGCTAATTTTGTTCATTGGAGAAGGCTGTAGTAGCACAGGATAGAAAATAAAGCAGTAGTAAAGGTTTTCTCTTTTCTTGACACTTGATTTTCTTGTAAATCCAAAGTAAAATGCTTCAGTGACTAAAATCTGGTGCACTACAAGGAGCCACTGCTTTGTCACTTGTCGGTCCCTCTAGTACTTCAATGACATGACCGCAGGTTTCCCAGAAATGAGGCTCTTTTACTTCCATCTCTCAGTGTTCCCCTATTTTCAATTTTCAGTGCTAAAGATGTACCAAAATGTTGTTACTATGGTTACCTGAAAACAATTTTTGAAAAACACAGTTGTTTTTCCTTCCCCATCTTTGTAAGAATATCAACCCAAAGTTTGTCCCTTCCTCAGAGAGAAGAGTACAGTGCAGAAGAAAAGTACCAGCCCTTGCTTACAGCTTCTCAACGTTGTCTCACTTGTACAGATTACTACAAAACAATCTTCTGTAGCATCCTATCAAGCCAGGTGAAAATACATTCTTGCTTTCCAAATTTAATGTATGTGTACACAGCTCTCTGATTAGCTACTATCTGTTGCTCTCCAGACAGACACATGGCAGCTCCTCATAGCCTATTCAAAGGAAAACCAGGTGCTTTCTGAGAAAAAAAAAAAAAAAAGAAAAAAATTAGAACATTTTAATTAATCTACAGAAATATATTACTAAGTATTTCCTTTTTTTATATATTTGATGCATTCAAAAACAGATTCAGGAAAAAGAGAAGACATGAGAAAGAAAAAAAGGGACCTATAAGGAAAAAATCAAATGCTTCTATGAAACAACAATGCTGTTCTGACAGAAACAAAAGGCAGGGAGCTAAATGTAAAGATCTTTGGAGAGAGATTTGAAGAGCTGTCTTGTAGCAAAATCAATTGAAACATAGTAGAGAGGCACCTTTGAAAGGGAATAAAGCATTCAGGTCCAAAGAAAAGTAGGCAGAAGAAATTGATTTGATGAAGGATGCTTTCATGATTAGCATTCACCACTACAAGATGTTAAAATAGAAACCAAATCAAAACACAAACAAATTCAAACCAAAACAACCTAACAAAAAACCCCCCAGTAACTATCTTATTACTAAACGAAGTAGTAATGTTTTCCAACAGGCTTCTTTTTACAATGTGTCTTCTGTAAATAGAAAAGTACACTTTCAATGTGATTATTCTTAAAATCCATTTACTGCCATCAAAGAACAACGATGTCTAACGTATTTTTGTCCCAGTTCAGTAAAACAGAGGGAATCTAGAGGAGGGTGAGGAAGATGATCAGAGGCTGGAGCACCTCTCCTGTGAGAAGAAGCTGAGGGAGTTGTGATTGTTCAGCCTGGAGAAGAGAAGGCTCAGGGGACACCTTTGAGCAGCCTTTCAGTATGTAAAAAAAGGGTGCCTAAAAGAGGAATGGAGAGGAATTTTTTGCAAGGGTATGTAGTGACAGAATGACGTGGAATGGGTTCAAACTGAATGAGAGTGTGTTTAGATTAAACATTAGGCAGAAATTCTTTACTGTGAGTGTGGTAAGGCACTGGAAAAATGTTGCCCAGAGAAGTTGCGGCTGCCCCATTCCTGGAACTGTTCAAGGCCAGGTTGGATGGGACTTTGACCAAATTGATCTAGTGGAAGTTGTCATTGTCCATATCAGGAATTTGGAACTAGATGATCTTTAAGGTCCCTTCCAACCCAAACCATTCTGAGATTTTATGATTCTGGGCATTAGTCATGCATTTACTCAAGTCAATGTGAATGTTTCTATTGTCTTTAGTATTGTAAGGCCAAAAATCAGGTTCATCTAAAAAGCGGAGACAAAAAACCTGACAGTAAATTAAAACAAGGCAGCAGAAGAAAGTAGCTTAGGTAAGTATTAAACACCCACTAAAACATAATGGTTCGATAAGTAAGTAGGAAATATTATTTTAAAAAATATTAACTGCAGTGGAATTCAGTAATAATTAACTTCTGACAGTACCAGGTATAATTGTCACTATTGTAAGCATTTTTCAATGAAAATACACAAACTTATAAATGGCCTCTCACACACATACATAAATATTTAAAGAGAAAATAAATAAACTTGAAACAGCGTCTTCAGCTACCCTGAAAATGACCTGAAGTATACAGTAGAAAGTGCAGCATGTTTCATAATGTCAAAACACCCTCAGAAATACAGGTCTATTTGCAAAAAAAAAACTTCAGGGAGAACTAAAAACTACAAAACAGATTTTACAGTCCTAATGAAAATTATCTGATGTCAGAGGAAGCATTTCCAAGTAACTAGACACAGTGAAGTGTCATTCTGAACTTCCATTCTGGTTTATGAGTGCTCATCTGAGTTGTTTATCCACTGTATTTCCCACGGATTTAGTCAGTATCCAGCAGAGCAAGAATTTTTCTCATATACAAAAAATTACCAAAATATCTCTGCAAATAAAATCTCAAACTTCAAATAAGATAGTAGAAATTATTGCAATTACAAAAGTATACTATTCTGAATATTTGTGAAAATTTACTTCTATTTGCCCTCCCAGTGTACAGAATCTGGTTTTATCTTCATTATCCTGCTTCCAAATCTTATTATTTGAGAGCTCTGGAAATCCATTTGGTACCTTATGAAAATACAAGATTATCATCTGTTCCAGTTTTCCTTATAGTCAGATATATTACAACATTAGTTTCCCAGTCGAAAGGTAATAAAAATATTTAAGTATACTTACAATTTATTGAAAATAATGTTTAATTATAAATTTGATGCTGCAAATGAATAAAGATCTCTATAGAAAATTAAAATGGCTTAGTGCCAATGTCAAAGTAGTTTTATCCATATTTTATGTGGAGTTTTACTTATTTGTGAAAGTTGTAATTTTTTTCTTGTACATAAATGGGTGTTCACTCAAGTGTGTTCTCCCAAAGAAAGAAATTCTGGATATTGCATATTTTTCAGGGCTTGGCACATCCTTTGACTTTAAAACTGATTCTTTATGTAAATGACAAGGGTCAGAGAGACTGGAGCTGCAATATCCAAGTCTCAAGAGTACTCATTAAACTGAGACTGTTTGTAATCTCGTCCTCAATGTTCACGTACAAGTATCATTCTATTAGCATCCCTGGAAGACATTCCTCTTCATAGCACATCCAGGTGCACAAGCTATGTATGTTGCATGCAGGATTACCTGTAGGATTAGTTGTAGTAAAAAAGGAAGTGACCTGAGATTTAGAACTAAAGCCTGAGCTTCCATCACACGCAAACAGCTTTCTGGCAGCCACAGTACTACAGTTGTTTTGACTTTTCTATTGTATGTAATGACTTTACAGGTTTAATATCTTTCCTAAGCAGAGTGTCACAGAGATAAAACTTAGAGTTGAGATTGATTCTTAGGTTTGAGGTTTGTTTTTTTGAAGGCTTGCCAATCCAAATAGTGCTGCACTGTTCATTTCATGTAGTTTAAACCAAGTCAAGATGAAAGTGGTTTCTTGATTTCTTAATGGCATCTCTGTAATGGCCAATCAGTGACCTATAGAGTCCGAATATATGTCAGCAAATAAAGTGCAATACTTGATTTTCTTATAAATCCAAAGTAAAATGCTTCAGTGACTAAAATCTGGTGCACTACAAGGAGCCACTGCTTTGTCACTTGTCGGTCCCTCTAGTACTTCAATGACATGACCGCAGGTTTCCCAGAAATGAGGCTCTTTTACTTCCATCTCTCAGTGTTCCCCTATTTTCAATTTAGTGCAATACTAGACAGTTGCAAAATATTAAACATTTTAATTGTTCTAAATAACCTTATTTACCTAATTTCCCATATGGCTAATCACACACAATTTCCCCTCCTTGCTGTTACTGGACACATATGTTGCAGTCTCCCCATCCCCTCCAAGCCATGTGGGTGTCCCTTTGCATTCCATATGGCAGATGTGGGACACTCCAGTTCCAGGGGTACCTGCGCCCACCTCCTCGTCCTCGGGGCTGCACCATGGGGTGCCCCAGGGAAGGCAGCATTGCACAGCCTGCACTGAGAGAGCACCCACCTGTCCTGCCCATCCTATTCCCCTCTCCAGGTCTCTCTCCTGTGGCAGATCTTTATGTTTCTCCTATCTTGCTTTTCAAGGTGACCATTTTGTAGTTTCAGAGTCTCTTGGCAATGTACCAGTAACTGCTTAACCCAGCTGACGGCCATCTTTGTCCTTAACATGACCAATTTGGAGGCAGATGCCCTTCCAGAGAGCCTGGTGTCTTTGATTCATTCAGTGTCTACACCCATATTCTTATCTTGAAGAGTGCTTTTCGACAGGACTTTTGCCAAGGGTAAGGCATGAAAGCAGCCACCAATATGTATACATAAAGACACGTGAGTGAGCATGCCTATATATGTTCATTTTTGCAGAAGACATTTCCTATTTGTTTATCTATGCACACAGATATGTGAATGATATTTTTTGTCTTTCCTCACCATTTTTCCATCCTTCCCCAATATACTTTTTGGTTGTAACCTTCAAACTAGTAATTAATTCTCTCTAGCCCTTATTCCAGTAATTTTAACAAAACTGTTGGCATTTTCTCTTGTCAGGCTTAGAGCAAAATTGTTTTGATTTAATTACAGCTATAAAATTATCAAAGTTCCTTCATCTAAAACAGAGAATGATACTGAGGTGTTAAACTAGTTAAGCAGTGAAAATGTAAATTTGTGAAGACACTGGTGCAATGCTGTATGAGGATCTATACAAATAATTTCATTAGACATCAGTGGAGGGGAAGACCTCAAAGTTCGCTGGGGATTCATGATGTGACAAAGATGTCTACAAAAATAATTTCTAATTTATATTTTAGCTTACAATATTTAGCTGCTTCAGCAAGGTGGTATAAACTCATTACTGATACAATCTCTGATACACTGCTATAGTTCTGAGCCAGAAAATGTCCCTTTTTTCCTCCATTGTCCTTTGCTTCTCTCAGTGTCACCTCCATTTCCTGGTTTTAATTTCTTTGTTGGTAGCATCACCTTATCTCCTTTACCATCCCATTCTCGCCTACTCTGTCTTTTGTAATATATTAATTAAAAACAAACATAGAAATCGAAAATACTCCCTGTCTACTGAGAATGATGATTTACATGCACTTTGACAGCCATTAACTCTCATGACTTAAACTTTGTGCTTTGTCCTTCTACCTTGTGCTTTCTGTGGGATTTTACACTTTCAGTGAGACAGAAAACAAGTCTATGCACTGGTGGAACACAAATATGTAAGGGTTTATCAGGCTTCTGACAAACAGTGGTGAGGGACACAAATTCATCATCCTCCTTTCCCCACCAACAGAGCATCTGCAAAGGCAAGGCATTGTGACTGCATTGCATGCACTGGAAAATGAAGAGTTTTAGGTCCTACATTTCTAATTTAAAGTTGTGGAAAGAAATACTATGTGACATGGGATGTTAAATTACTCTGGTGCAACACAGGTATTCCAGGCTCAGTTGACTACCTGTACTTTGCCTCTGACTTCAAAACACACAGAAAATTCAATACCTCCAGACCATCAGGCAGTCTGTCAATTCTGAGGCACATGTGAAAGTAATCTTGCATGCAGTAACTATTATGTTATTGGGTGTGATGCATTCTAATGTAAATGTTTTTCCTACTTTGAAATCCAAGTGTTTTATAAAAGAAGTTATAAGGCATAAAATAAATGATAAACAATTAAAGCCAGTTCGTAAAAGATGATTTTGGAATTAAAACTATAAAAAACAGAATTTAAAAAATGAATTAAATTAAAAACTGAAAAATATTGAAGTTTGCTAATATTCTTTAAATTTGTAATCAGAAAAATAGTAAATGAACATAAATACCCAAACACTGCTTATCATTACCTGAAATTTTTTTTTTGGTTTTTTCTCTCTTCAAGTCTGGGTTGCTTGCAGCACCTCATTTTGTTTTCTAAAATACAGCTCAAGATTGCAAGGATTTATTCTCATTTTTAAAGTAAGAAATAAAGTGTATGATGCAAAGGAATACCTCTGTGAAAGAACTTCTTTATCTAAATTACTTCTTGTCTTAATAAACAGCTAAGAAGTATTTTCAAAATATCTGTCAGGGGATGTTGAAAACACCATAAAATAGCAAATTTGCATTTATGTCTTCAGAAAAATTGCTTCATTTGGGGAAAAGACAAAAAATCAGAAAAAAAAAAAAGGAGTGAGACCTACTGTAATGTAATAACTAAAAAATGCAAACTACTTTCAAGTTCAATGTTTATTTGAATCTTGAAACCCCAACATATTGACCATATTTTGGCAATTTTATCAAAACCAAAACAATAAAATAAAAATTTTATATTTTCTTTCTTAGCAGACCTGGGAGGAAAGAGGTCTTGCCCTTCCCATGAATCTTTTCCTGATTTCAAGTGTTGCACATTGCACATGGACACTTAAGATGTGATCAGCTCCATGTACACACAGGATATGGAGATAAAATTTTCCCATTTCTTTCCTGAATTAATCATGGAAGAGACTTGAATTTCTTAACTGAAAGAGCCTGAATTTCCTCTTTGCCTCACTTTCTGGAACCCTTTCTTTTTTAATAATTACAGAATGCCCAAATTACCAGAGTATTATTCTCTCCCCCTTTTTTTGTCTGTCTGCTTGCCTGCTTCTGTTTTTGAAATGAGATGTTTTGGTGTGAGAGTTTTATTGTAAATATTAAAACAGGCACTGTAGTGGGTAGAATAGTAGATGATAGGAAATCCTGCCAAAAAACTGATTAAGAGGAAGAAATGGAGAGGAGACAGATGGAGAAAAAGAATGCTGATAGGGGAACAAAGAGACATTTTATGCTTCAGAACTACAGCAATAAATATTAGAGATGACATCAGTAATGAGCTTCCCCAGTTGAACTGTCTCCTACCCTATGTATTTATAGACATGGTTTCCATTTTAATGGGTTAATATTTTTCAGAAAAAAACCTCAACTCCCCTGAAAAATGCCCCAGGTGCATGTTTTCTTACACTTGTTCATAGAAGTGGTTTTTCTCTTCCTGGAAGTCTTAGATAAATATGTCAGAAAACCGTTCTGCATTTCCAAACACCATGATACATAATCTAGAGCAACTAGGTAAGAGGCTTGCTCTTTTTTTTGAAACATATATTCAAAAAAGAATAGTTAGAAGAATATTTCCTGATATAAACGTAAAACTTAAATAGTTACAGCTTTGAATCTACATAAAAGTACACAGATCTAGGATCTAAGGACATCACTATTTTTTTCTGGATGGCTTTGAACTGTCATGGAAATGTCTGCATTATAGCAATTAAAGAAATAATTATTCACATCCTTTGAATATCTATGATTAGTATTCAAGGTTTATTACTGCTAAATATATTATCTTAGACAAAATAAGAGTTCTCAGAGTTCCTTAAAAATGTAGAGAATAATAAATCCTCACACAAATGGATGGCACACTATCCAATCCCTTCCTCTCCAAAATTTTCCAGATTACCTTTTGGCCATTTTTCAAAACAAATAGTTTCAACTCCAGACACCTACAATGGGTTGGAGGATGTGAAGGTAGAAGAAAATGAAGCAAAAAATATGGTCTCTAAGGACATCCAGCTTTTTTTTGTGGGCATAACATGCAATTATTCTCTTTTAAGCAACACTGATACTTTTAATTGATACAATATAAAGCAGTTTGATGTAAATCCTAAGCTACACAGCAGCATATTGACATTTTCTGACCTGTCTCAGAACCATTTATAATATTTTACAAAGATAAAAATAAGTATTTGCAGCACACAGAGGAATAGTTTAGATCAAGTAACAGCATATAAGACATAACTACACAAAATGTCTAAACAGATAGATCTGTTCAGGTCTTAGAAACAAAAGGCCTCAGATGAGAGAGTTCTTTCAAACTAAATGTTTAGGGGGAAAAGGATTTAGTTTTATACTTCTATATTGTGTTAATATTCCATTAAGGCCAGCATTTTGTCTGAAAAATAATCCATGTCTTAACTGCTGTTGGATTTTCCCCTAAAGCAAAGATCAAATCTGTACCAAAAAAAGGACAGATGACATTAAACAGTTTAACTACCCGAAGAACATCAGCTTTATGGTGACACACCTGCAGATGGTGCTGTTCCACCACATTTCCGGCGCAAAAGCCGTTTAAAATTCATTAGTTGGTCTATTCTTTGATCTTTCGTTTTTTATTTATATAATACATGCAAATTTTACATAAAATGGTTGGCTGTGTGTGAAGGCTAAACTAGATGGAAAATGATACCTAAAGATACAACTTTTTCCCATGCCAGAGATATTTTCTTTTTTTTTCCCATCCCCTTCTTATTAAAAAGTTAGCAGTTTTTCAGCAATGTAATATTTCTTTTTAATAGTGTATATAGAATTTTAGCATTGTTTTTTGTGAGAGAAAAAGTTGGAGTTACTCAGAGAGTAGATGTTTAAAATTGGATTTCCATCTCAAACATGCTACAGTGTACAAAAAAATGTTAGTGAATGTTATCCTAAAGAATAATATTACTTAAGGGCTACAGATTATAAATTATTTCCACAAAGACTGTGGGGGCAGTAGAAATAAAATTCTTGTACATAGAGAGAAAAAATTTCGAAGCTGTGTTTACTGCCAGAGCAGAAGATTAAGAGCAATATGTGTCATCAAGTGAACTATTTCATACTTCTATGAAATTTAATGTGATTTCCATTGGAACTAGTTGTATTGTTTTGCTATTCCATAGTTTTCTATTTTTTAATCATGAACGAAAGTATTATTACTACTATTACTACTATTACTACTACTACTACTACTGCAGTTATGACTAGTGGTAGAAGCAGTAGTAGTACCACCACTATTAACTGGTAAAAATCATGTCTTTATACTTCATTTCCTCTCTATGGATATCTTAGACACAAAAAAGGTTTTTTAACTGTATTTGAGAATGGTAAATATTCAATTTCAGAAATATTTCTATAAAATATTAACATACTTTGTAGGAGAGGCTCTATGTAGTTCAACAGAATTTTTTTCTCAGAGTATCTATATCAGAACATGAATATTTGGTGAAAGTATGGAATAGAAATTAATTTTACTTGGACATTTAAAACTCCAAAGTTTTTGACAGTATAAATCAAGGAAAACTAAACACAATTAAAATTAAAAAAAAAAAAAAGTTAACATTATGAGCAGGTGTTAAGTTTTACCTACAGGGTAAGTTGAAGGAATGTGAATAATTTAAATGAGAAATCTTTACCCACTGGCACTTGTGGGAGTATTTTCGTTGATTTCAATGGTGTCATAATTACATATGCTAATCTTCCACCATTAAAGCCATTCATGGATATCAGTTGGAGGCCCAAATATTTCATAGGTATAAACATATTTATTGAGTTTTCTGTTGGTTTTGCTGGGATATATACTTTGAGGGTCTTTGTTTTGCCTTCTAAAAAAAAACCTGAAACAACAACAAAAAAATCAAAACCAAAACTAAAGCCAGAAAAATTTACTATTTTTTTCACTATTTTTTACTGGGAGAAGGAATGAATTACTTTTTCCACTTACTCTGCAGAGTAAGAAGAGAATTTAATAATTAATGGATTATCAGGAGAACCTTTAGGTGCCCTGGGCATCTTTAGTATCTTTGATGCTTCACTTCATTTGCTGTATTATGTGGAACTTGCACTTTGGGAAGACCAAGACAATAATGTGGACTTTGGCTAATTAATGAACTAATTTAACTACTATTTAATTACATAGTTATTTCTGCAAATGGAAATTCTTTTTTGAATACCAAAAATAAATTTTTAAGAAAGGAATATGAAGTAACTAATTTATCTTGTCATAGAATAATCTACTAATGTAAAATTTTTCATTCTGCTTTCAGAGTTGTAGTCACCTGCAGACATAATATGACAACCTTCAAATTCATTATTTTCTACTTATACATATTTTTCAAAGGCAGTAGTTGGGGTACAGTGTGCATAATACTCTGGTTGTATTATACAGAGATTAATCTTCAACCTATGCTGGAAAATATGCTGGAAAAAATTTCCAGGTTTTGATTAATTTTCCCTGCTCTTTATTAAAATCCTATTTTTTTTCTTCATTGGAAGGTTCATGATTGCCTTAACTTACTCCTATCCTTTGAATCTCTTGATTCTTTTTTCTTCACAGTTCTAAATTAGTTCAGTAAAAAGCAAAAACCTCTAAGCTGTCAGACTAGAAATTCCCATTTACTCTTAAAAATGAGATTCATTAAGCTGTTATCTATAGTGTCCTAAAACCAAAAAATAGATAGTAACTTCAAATGTATTCTTATGGCATGTGAATGTATTCTGTGGTTTGGGGAAGAGGATCAGAAGAGAAAATTAGATGACACTTGGAGAAAGCTATGCCATATATCACACATGTTTCAGTTCAGTGTGGTGAAATGCTAGTGCAGGTTTCTGCTTATGGTGTGCAAACAGCCTGGTCTATGCCAAACAAACAAAAAACTGTGTGTTTGGAAATATGGGTAGCAAGTTTTTGATAATTTAAAATTATATGTTATTTTAATAAATTTCCTTTCTAAAATAAATTTCCTTTTATATACTAATTTACTGATTTGATCTAATTCTTCTGCTCCTTATCTCTGTAAATAATTGAAATTACATGTTTTATGGTGGTGTTTAAACAAATTGCTACATTGCATTTAGAAAAGTTAAAAACTATTTATCTAAAATTTTATTTTATCCTTGATATAAGTTACTGTTTCATCTAAAACTTATAAATCTATTACTGATCTTTGCCACACCAGAGAGGGCAGCACTGGAGGTGGTGGTCCAGCTGTGTTTCACCAGTGCTGAGCAGGGTATAATGTCCCTTGGCTTCCTACTGTATTTTAGCTCAAATCGAGGGCTACAGCATGTCAGTGCATGAACTTCTCATTGTAGAGTAATTAATTAAATGTTATCAGATTTAAAATTCATTTTCAGTCTTTCGTTTAAGTATAGCATGTTGTGAACACTGGAGGCATGCCTTTTTCCCAATTTAAACGTCAGCAGAAACCATTGTACCTGGAAAAGAACTCAGTGTCCAGGCTTCAGAATTTCAATTTTGAAAGAAATGGGCTATCCAAGACAGAAATCACAGCCAGTTGATGCCCAGTTATCACAAATTGAGTTACAGTGTTCATGCAGAGATTATTTTCAGTTTAATTCAAAGAGAGAGAAATATAAGTACTTTTTGACACCACTTATTTACCGCTTCAGACAGTACTTTATTTGACTTGAGTAACACCCTAATTCTCCATCTAGTGTTTATAGACAGAAAAAAAATAAAATTTCCAGTTTTCTTTTCCTTTTTTTTTATTGCATCAAGAAATAAAAACGTTATCTGCAAATATTTCTTACAGTCCCGTGTTCCTGTTAGGCCAACTACTCATGTTGAGTAATTTTACAACATTGCAACTGAATAGGTCTCTTGGTCATTTCTAATTGCCTTTATAAATAACAACTTCTCATTACTGCCAGATCACTGTAACAAAGGCATATGCAACCTCAAACCTGGCAGGAACAACATGTTTACCACAGAGAAAGCAATGGTATGTGGGCACCTTATTTAAACAAATACAAAAGATTAAGTCATGCATTTCCCAGATTCGAAATGGCAGCTAATGACCCACAAGTAGCATTTTCACAAGTTTTCATTATAAATTTAAAAAGGAATAAAAAGTTCACTTCAGTAAAGTGAGTGCCACAGAAAGACAGGAAATAATTACCCTAAGGGTAACTGCTGAGATTATCTTTCTGGGGGTCTGTTTGGGCTTGGGGTTTTTTGGTAGGGAGAGGAGGTTGTTTTTTTATATATTGGGGGTTTGGGGGTTTCTTTGTCCCTACTGTTATGTAGGGGAAAAAAAGTTAAAAATCTTGCTTTCATATGACAGTAGATTTCCCTCTTCCTCACCTTTCATGATTGTTCCCCTTTCTCTACCTGTCTCTTGCACACAAATATAATTCATGAGATAATAAGCAGCAAGGAAAGGAGGGATAACACATTTTGAAGAATAAAATGAAGAAAATTCTTTGAAGAGTCTTTTATGTTATGAGGTATAACAGGTCTTTTGTATTTCAAAGCATACTGGTCTGATCATTGTGGCAATGCTTNTTTTTTTTTTTTTTTTTTTGCAAGAGCAGAACAAGACATTTTACAGTAGGTACAGAATTGGATTCAATATCAATCAAGTGTGCATGTGTACTGTATGCTTATATCTACTGCTGCTTTGAATTAAGAAATTGATTAAGATAATTCTATTTTTAAATTGTTCTTTTATTTTTTTCGGTTTTTTAACAAGCTCTTTGATAGCAAATAATTTATACATACTTTGAGATGTACCTTTAATACCTGATCAAAAAAAAAGGGAGATTAAAGAAAGGAATAAATTTCTACCATCTAACCTCAATAATGTTCAGTTAGTGATAATATCATGTCACATTTGAACTCATATGATAAACTGCAAAAAATAATGAATTGAAAATAAGTTGAGTCAGTGAAGATAATTATGGCAATTTTATGCATCTCAGTTTTGCTTTCAAAAGAACATATAATTGCTCTGGTATTTTGCTTCCAACCCTCTTGTCTCTGAGCCAATATAAACTAAATTCAAACTGTTTTACAAGCTCGCCTTTTTCCCTGCTGTTTACCAAATCCTTATGTGACTGAGAGATTCAAAGTACTCAGCCTTCTCTTTTGGGTCCTTCTCATAGTCCAGGTGTCATCATGATGGAGGGAATGTGTCTGGATTAAGGGAACGAGGGAGCTTCAACTGGGGAGGAAACAACTCCCCAAGGGGAATAAACGCTATTTGGTTCCTAAGACTGTCTTGATGCAGGCAACCTACCAGGTATAAAGGGTCATCCTTGAAATATCTTTTAACATGCTGTAAATGTTCGTCCTTTTCCTTTCTAATTGCTACAATGTTGAAACAGCAATTTGTGTTTGCAAAATAACTTTCAAGAATTTTCTCCAGTTCATTCAAAGTATAATGCATTAGATTAGGACTTATCCCATGTCTGTCTGAGAAAATGTCCAGGTATGGTGGTGCCCATCCAATTACAATAACAATCTCATTTAAACACCACAATTTCAATAATGACTAACATCCACTGCTGCTTAGTTGTAAGCTCCTGGCAGTTGGAAATTAACTAAATTTTGGAGTTTTTTTCAACTTTGTTAAAAGGTGTTTAACCTTTCTTTTATGAATTTTATTCTGAAGTTAGTGCAATCAACTACTATCAGCTCAGATGTGAGTTTCTCGTTTTTTTCACCAGGTCTTTATATTTTAAATAATATTAAGATCTTTTTAAATAAAGAGAGCATCCATGGCAGTACCTTCTAATATCTCCTAAGTGGATTTATTTGTACAAATACTTATACGGGATATAGAACCTATCTGACTTAGCTAATGGGTGCTAGGTTGATCCTGTCTGAATGCCAGGTGTCCACCAAAGATCCTTTGTTATTCCCCTTCCTCAGATGGACAGGGAGATAAAATATAATTAAAGGGTCATGTCTTGAGATTAAGACAGGATTACCATCACAGACAGATGGATGTGACTTGGGGAAATTAGCTCAATTTAGTACCAATCCAATCAGAGTAAGATTATGAGAAACAAAACCAAATCTTAAAACCACCTTTCCCCCCTACTCCTTTCTTCCAAGGCTCAACTTCAAGCCCTAATTTTCTCTACCTCCCCCCACAGGGGAATGGGAACTGCAGTCAGCTCATCACACATTGTTTTTGCTGCTCCTTCCTCTTCATGGACAGGACCACCAGCATTCTTCCCCTGCTCCAGCATGGGGTTCCCTGCCATGGGAGACAATTCTCCACAAACTTCTTCAACACTGATCATTTGATCTTTCCTACAGGCTGTAGGTTTTCACAAACTGATCCAGCGTGTGTCTTACGTGGGGTTCTGTCCTTCAGGACCAGACTGGTCTGGTGTGGGTCCCTTCCATGGGATGCAGTCCTCCAAGAACAGCCTGCTCCAGCACAAGTCCCCCATGGGGTCAGAAGTCCTGCCAGCAACCTGCTCTGGCATGGACTCCTCTTTCCATGGATCCACAGGTCCTGCCAAGAGCCTGCTCCAGTGTAGAGTCCCAGACTCCTTTGGATGCATCCACCTGCTCTGCTCTTGGGTCCTCCAGGGGCTGCAGGTGGATCTCTGCATCCCCATGGACCACCACGGGCTGCAGGGGCACAGCTGCCTCACCATGGCCTGCACCATGGGCTGCAGGGAAATCTCAGCTCCGATGCCTTGGAGCACCTCCTTCCCCTCCTTCTGCATTGATGTGGGTGCCTGCCGGGCTGTTTCTCTGACATACTCTTGCTTGTCTCCCTGGATGAAGTTGCTATCCCCTCCCTGCCTTAACTGTGCTATCCCAGAGGTGCTGCCACCATCGCTGAATCATTGCTGACCTGGCCAGCAGCAGATCCATCTTGGAGGTGGCTGACATTGGCTCCATCAGACATGTGGGAAGCTTCTAGCAGATTCTTACAGAAACCACCCCTATAGGTGACCCACGAGCAGAACCTTGCCATGAAAACCCAATATAGCAATCTAAATATCATAATTATACCACCGGAATCTGAACAGTACTGAGCATAATAGAACAGTTGGGAAATTCCAGTATTTGTTCTATAGTCACACTCTTCCAGTTATATCACCACCTAGCTTGTGCTTCTGTCCAGTCTCATTTTCTACACCTTCCTTGCAAAGGTTTATGCAAAATTTTATAAAAAAAATAGTGCTTCTGAAGTTTAATGGATTTAAGGGATTTAATAAACATTGGATTTCATTATGTGACTTCTCAGGAACAAAAAATGGATATTAAAATTGGTGTGGAAAAAACCCAGTGCTCTGGGTGAAGATGTCTGCTTGGATTTGTGCAATACCTCACACAGTATTGAAAATACTGAAATTAATCTATAGTTCAAATAATTAGGTATTATTTTCTTTTGTATTCTATTTATTACTGAAAAACGAAAAAGTATTGCAAACGGAGGTAGCATAGGTTTACTAATAATGTCAAAGCTACATTATTATAAAACATATAATGAGCACCTATTTTCTTGTCAGATTATAGAAATATTAACTGAATTAATGTTTATTATTGATGTTTTATTCATGTATTAATTATTTATAAGCTATGTGAAGTTCCATTATACATATAAAATTTGACTGTCAATAAATTCACATAGCAACTGGAAGAAATTTAAATGTCTCTCATAGAGAACATAGTCATAAATTGGAAAATGTGGGCCCTTTTTTACATGTATCTCCAGAAACAGAGTAATTTTTCATTGCTGACGTCTGCTATACTTTATTTTGGTTTTCTTCTTCTCAAAATCATAATAATTCTCAGGAGAAAGATCTTTTCTTAATAAGTACTGCTTGACATTTACTGTTACGTACATGATAGATATTTGAAAATGATCATCTGTCATTTCTATGGCATCAAATTTAAACTTATTAGCCATGCAAATAACTTGGCCTGCTGATTTCATCAGTAACTTTTCAAATATTCAGACAAACAACATAAAAAAACCTTAAACAGAACAAGACCAAAGCAGTTCTGCCCCTTGCTAGCATTAAAGAGTTGCCAGTTAGAAGTTTACATACCTATTAATATAGTACTAAACATAAGTACAAAACTGTTTAAAGGTTTTAATAATATTAATTATTTTTCCTAGTGAATTTAAACTGAAAGTTAAATTTAAACCACTACAAATTAAAAAAATGGATGTTAACTGTTAAAGAGGCATCTTGATCAAAATCCCATGATGCTGTTTAAAGGATAAGGTGAACTAATCTTTATCAAAGTGTTTTAATGTTTAATATTTTAGCTAACACTCAGAAGAGATGCCTCAAAGTGACTATTCAATGTGAAGACTTGGGTTTTTTTTGCATAAATTTTTTTTTTCTTGAATTTCAACAAATCTGGAAGGGAGCAGACAAGACTTTCTTAAAACATTTGTCATTTTGTAAACAAATTTTAAAGATCACATATTTTATTTCTCTTCTACTGTATTATGTTTGAGGTTTGTAAAAATTCTCAAGCATTTATTTTGCAAACTTCCGGGTCGGGAAGTCAAGGAGAAATATTACAGAAATTAAATTTTAGAAGTTAATTCAGTTTTTGTTAAGAAACGTATTTACAGCTAATTTTAAAAAAATGTTATATAAGGTGGAGTTTATGTTTTGCCTTTGGAGTGGTGAAAATTAAACACACTAAGGCCTGAATTGCTCAGATCATAGTCAAGACTGAAGAAGTTCTCTTAAAGTATTTATTTTTTTTTGGCAGTTATGAGATTGCATCTGGAGAATGTTCATAGTCTTAGGCTCTGCAATAAAAGAGGGGAACTTGTATATTGGAGCAAGTCCAGCAAAGGACTGTCAAAGTCACTGAAATTCTTAGATGGTTGGAACACATATAAAATGAAGCTTGGAAAGTTTATTCAGTCTGGATATTTGCTTTTCATTTCTGTCTTCAATTAGGTAATGGAAAATTATAAAGGAAATGAAGACAGTTTTCCAGCAAATGAATAGTGGAAAGGTAAAAAGCAACAAACACCAGTTTATGGAAGGGAAATTTGAATTAAACATTAGAAAGACAAAATTTTCAGTGAGGTCATCAAACACTATAAAGAAATTTTCAAAAGGGATTAAAAAATATCCAGTAATGGAGAAAGCCAAAATTTGACTGAACTAGGCCATGAAAAAAAACAGACTTTGATGTTGTACTTTATTTTCAGGCTAGTCCTGCTCTGAGTGGAGAGTTAGATCAGGTCACCTACAGAGGTGTTGTCTAACTTAAATTTTTCTACGATTCTTTGACTAATTTTCTTTTCTTTCAGAATACATTGCTAATCTTAATGGTCCCCTACACTCAGTTTAATACCATGCCATTGCCACCTATTTTTTGCTTTCTTCAGTCCAGTGGTAAGGATGTGTTAGTGCTGGCAATGAATCTTACTTCACTGCGTCTTGTCCCATCCTGCGTAGTAGTTATCTTTGTTTCTGTTTCTTTCCTCAAAAAAAAAAAAGCTGCAAAGAATGACAATCCTTTTGGAAGAGGGAGTCAGAGCTTGAAGATGGGATTAAGAAGTCTGCATAAAGTTCAGGAAACTCATAACTTCAGGGAAGTTATGAGAAGGGAAGATGTCGGAGTTCTTTGAGGTAAATCCTTTAACATGGGCTCTTGCTTTTGCTTCCAGCAAGGTTGAACCATCTATGAAAAAGGATACGTGACGGGAGTAGTTCTCTTTTCCTGTGCAGAGTCTTTGAAACTTTTGTGTGTGAAAGAAAGCAACGCTCAGCAATTCCATGATGTTTTTTCACTCTCAGTTTCATGAAATATTCAGATCTTACTTCACCTTATTAGTGTACCTCCCCTATTTCCATATTCTTTAGGAGCTTAACTTTGCTTCTGAACAAAGCTTTAACAGCAAAAGGTTGATTTTACTGTTTCTTTTAAGACACTACCAAGAATAACCAAACTACAGTGAACTCCCTGTTTATTGCATGTCCCTCTCCTCCTGTTCTTACGATGGTGTAGGAGTGATACAAGTTTACCTGTGAACAGATTCACAGTGCAAAGCTTGTGCATTTCATTCTAACACTGGATGACTTCATGACATGAGGAAGAATTTCCCCAAGAGTTTATCTCATAACATGTCTGATTCATACAAATTGGAATAGTGCTTTGATTTTTTTGACTATTTAATGAAAGCTGGACACCTCATAAGATGTTTGCCAGAAATCCTTTGTTTTTGTAGGAGTATATGTATGCGTGCAAAGTGGGAAAACATGTGGAGAACAGGTAGCAAGGAAAATTAAAAAATTAAAAAATCAAAATCAAGAAAACTAAGAGTGTCGAGCACCATCTGTATCAGTTATATCTTTTCTCAGATTTAGGAACATAGGAATGGCTGAAGAAGAAGAAGCTTACAGAAAAATAAATATATTAGACAAATTAAATTTCTTTTTAATTTTAATTTTCAGAAAAAAACCAGATGTAGGAAGTTCCACACATGGTCACTATTGAATATAAATCTTTTTAAAATTAGATTTACATGTAGATACCCAAGTCTTCCAACATAAAACTGCTTGGACCTCAGAGGGTGCTAGACACTTGAGTCTGAGTGGATTCAAAAATTAGGTAATATCGGTTTCATGTGGACTGGCAGCCTTTAAAATTTATTTAATTCTAGCTCCACTCTCTGCATCTCTTAGATCAAATCTTTGATCTAAACCTCTTTACGGGTTTGAATACATTGCCCATTCATCTTTGCATATCAAAAAACCCAATTCCTCCATCTCACCAGTCACTTAGTTATGATAATCATATTGCTTATGTATATGGTTGTCCCAAAGACAATTCATTTATAAATGAGAATGATGTATTCAGCTGGGTAAACACTTGAATAGTGTGGAATTCTACAAAAACACATTTTAATGTCCTCTTAAGTGATTTAATTTCCTGTAAAATCCAAGTTTACCAGAATTCCCTTTGAGTCAGATTTTTCCATTAATTTAATGATGATAAAAGAACCTTTTCCTTAGCTAGGATCTAAAATGTCTCTATAAAGAACCTTCTCAGTTATGGTCAGTCTGGCATGCACCCAAACTATCATGTTCTGGTCACTCTCTTTCAAACAAGCCACACACCAACAAACCTGTGTTTAGAAAATGAGTGTTCAAAGAAGTGGGACAAGTCAAATTACCCCAGCTTGACGTCTTGATGACTTCTAAATTAGAGACCTTACACGACCTATAAAGCACATTTCCTAAAAGAAGAAGTTTCTCCCACTCATTACAACTGTCCTTAGGAAAGTTTGGGCATGTTTAGAAAAGAATTAGAAAAAGCGTAGAACTTGCAAATTTATGCAACTATTTCTAACAAACCTGTTAGGTATGTTTTTTGTCAATATCACTCAGGTGATATTGACACACTCAGCTAAGTGTTAAGCTCCCAGAATAGGGATTGTTTCTGTGTTGCATTTAATGGATGTGCTGAATACAGTGGTTCTTTGTTTTAAATATAGAAGAATGTCTCTGCAAGCCAGAATGAGTACTCAGAGTCAAATGTCTGAGATCCACATACTTCCATTGCTAAAGTAGTAGATGACAAATGGATCCCCTGACTGTGTAAGAAATTAAAGAATATTAAAAATACAAATGTGATGTCCTAAAAGAGCCATATGCTCATCATGAGCTGTTGGAGAATCAGAAAATACAAAGGAATACAGTCTTGAAGAAAAAAATGATGAAGGAAACAAGGTATTCTTAATTTAGGTTTCAAAATTAACTTCCTGGAAGTAGAAGATTCAATGGGGATATCAACATCTTCCTTCAATTGAAAAAGTGGGCACAGAGATTTTAAATTTTAACTTCTCTGTGACACTTCTGCGTTTTCACACAGCGGTTGAGGTCACAGGAGACCTCCAGAGCTCACCTAGTCCAACCTGTGCTCAAAGTGGTGGTCTGAGTACATCCAGTTCCTTAGGGAACTTGCCCAATCGGATTTTGAATGTCTCCAAGGTGAGAGACTCCACAATCTCCCTGAGCAACCAGTGTTTGAACATCCTCACACTATTTTCCCTCCTTTTTCTTCTTATGTCTAAATCCCATATTTCAGTTTGTGAGTCTTTCTTCTGCCGTAGCTCAACAAACATGATTTTGGCATCGCTAGTGTTAGATTGTGTGATTAAAATAGAATTGGAGTAAATACACCAAAAGTCAGAAGTAGTACAACGGGTGACCAAACCCTGGTTATCTTATCAGTGAAAATGAAGCACGCCTGAAATGACTACTTTTAGTATTTCCCACCAAAGTGGGGCAACTAATGGAAGTCTCTTCAGAATGTGTTGCAAAATAAAAGGAGTTATTTAGGAAATAAGTTAGGGAATTAGATGGAAATGAAGACTTTTTACTATGGATAAAGTTTTCTTCATACCTGTGTGAGTACTTTGTGTGATTATGTGGGTACTTGAAGAGACAATGCACTGTATTGATCTGTATGTCTTGTGTATTAAGCCAGTGTGTATGGGTATGTACATACTTATTGCCAGCCAGTGCACAGCCCCACACTGACCTGCTGCAGCCGCACCTGGCAGGCAGGGGAAGGGACAAATCCATCAGTGTCATGAAACCCACCAATTTAGGCTGAAGAAACTGAAGAAAGGCTCTGCCCTGTGCTGAGGGTCTTCACTCCTTGACTGGAGTTGGTTTCAGCTCCTCCCATAGGACCTGTTTTGGTTTCAGCTCCTCCCATAGGACCTGTGTCCTCCGCTGCCTGAGCAGGAGCCCTGCCGGTGCCTCTGAGGGAAGGTTCAGAAACTCTTTTTCCATAGTTGCTGTCTAAACGATCCTGTGGGGTGATTAAGCCTGTGAAGGCTGTGGGACCACCCTTGGATTCAGCTGTGAGCAGCCAGAGGGAATCAATTAGTAGTAACAAATTTTAAAAATACACCCAAACATCTTAAGACTAAGAGGAAGTAGCTTCCACTCTGAATGTTAAACTCCTAACACTGAAGTCCTCAGGATGCTGATGGCTCATGATAACCATCACTTCTTGTTCTTCAGGAAGACAGAGACTATAAATCTTAGGACCTGGAGGGTTACAAGGGTAAGAAGCAACACTGATTACAATGCAAAAGTACCAGGAAGAGATATATATATATATAGTCTGTTCCCTTTTCTTCTGAGCTAGTATATTAAATATACCAAAAAGACTTCCGTTTAGCACAGTACTTGGTCCACCGATACGTATAAAAAATATTTGACTAACCTGACCTTATAACTCATATTTTTCCTTTGGGAAATTATACTGCATTTTTAAGATATATTATACAAGTGAAAAATCACCCAGCCAAGGAACAAACAAGAGAAAGCAAAAAAGCTAACAGTGATAATCAATTGACATGTTCTGGATGTGGTTTTTTCAACACTTTGCTGTTTCTGACCAGAATATACTAAAAATTAATCTGTGTAGTGGCTAAGAAGATCAAGAGTAGCTTGGTAAAAGGTGAAAGTATAGCTTCCACCAGAGACCACGAGTACACAGATCTACATCTTCACTCTTACAATTTTATCTCACTTCTTGTACTAAGATTAGGGAGAACTACAACCAGTGGCAAATGAGACTGCGTATTTTATGAGGAAGACAGATCTCAAAAAGTAATGCAATGCTTATTTTTCCACAGATTGTTGTAAAACGAACAAATAAACATTTACCTGATGGACAGGTAAAAAGTGTCCATCTAGAAAGTTTCATCTGCACTGTCAGAAGTTTCCATTTGTATTATCACTGTCGTTTTTTTCAACCTTCCCATCCTTTCCATTTTCTACTCTCTGATGATCACTTTATGTCTCAATATGTTCTTTCTTGTCCTTTTGGGTTCCCATTTTTTCAGCTGGTATCCTTGCGTCTGTTTAGTTTCACTTCTCTGCTTTGCTGTCTTGGAAATCATTGATTTCTACTGCTACCATAAAAAAACTCTTTGTGCTTAACCAGAAAGCAGGTTATAAGTATTTCATAGCTCTTTTGACTCACAGCTCGGTTGTGCTTACATGGGCTAGTTTTAGTTCTGCCAGTTGTAGAAGCATGGAAGAAATGTTTGTGCAGGACAATGCATAGATCCAGGCAGCCTGAACCATGTGCAGAGAAGGCAGGATGCCATCACTATCTTTCCCTCTCGTGCATCTCTTCAGAAGACCTCTTGTATTGCACGTGCTCAAGAGCTGGATGGAAGATCAGATTTCAGCTGTTGAACTCCTGGTAGCACTACAAATCCCAAAGAGAAGTTCTGGGGTCCTAACACTCTCTGTGCTGGCCAAGATATTGAGAACTCAACATGCTTTTCCTTTTGTGCAGCCAGGGCAGTTACTGACTGCTTGCTGTGTTTGAAGAGCTCTTCTGGTGACATTACACCCCACAAAGGCAGGTGTCAGCACTGAAGGGTTGGTGATTGCCAATTCACATACTCAGCACAAAAACCTTGGTGTCCCATGTTATCCCATGATTAAGTACTTTTTGTGGAAATAATATATTTGTATGGAGAGTCCACCTTTTCTTGTACGAGTGGAACTGTTATTTATTCAATTGAATAAGTAGCATTTGTATGCAGCCTTAATCACGAACATTTTGGAGATTGGCATCCGGCACTAAGTACAATCCTGTCAAATAACTGGCAGTGGATTAACTGTGACACCTAGAAACATGCCAAATTCTGACAGAATAAGAACTTGCTGTGTACCTAATGTCAATCATTCGCTGAGTGCCACTCAAAATGCTTATCCTGTTAGTGATGACATCAATCTGCATTGGCACTCAAAATGCTGCTGCCCTTTGAATACAGAATTGAAAGCAACAGACAAAACCCCAAAGTGCATGCATTTTAGCAACCGCATAGCCTTTCTTAGGAAGTGAGGCTTCCTCCCATGTGGAGATGCTGCTTTATTAATGGTGCAGTTAATTAACCCAAGTGTATTCAAAAAAATAAAAGATATCTATTTTATACCTATTGCTCTACAGGCAGGCTCACTTGCAAGTAGACAAAAGTGATTTCCATCATGAAGCAAAACTTCCAGAGCCATTTAGGTCTAATTCTAATTACATCCCAAGTTGTAGAAGCCTACCCATATTAATAGCAACATTAATGTACAGCAACGGTCACACACACTTTTATGTGTCAGCATGGTTATTAAAGCACTCTCTTCTTAAGTGAGAGAAGAGAGACCTAAGTTCAGCCTGAGGGGTTTCAGAATTATAACCACCAGATGTTTAGCCTTATATGTATTTCATCTTCTCTTATCTTCATAAATCCTGCATTTATGCCTGCACAGTGAGCTAACACAAGAGGAGCATTCCATTTTCTCTTTTCCTTTTCAGTCTGTCTTATTCTATAATCCACCAGAGTGAGCATGACCATGTGAAGTAGGAGATGAAACTGCAAAAGAAATTGAGCACATCTCCTATTTCCTGGGCAAGTGTTCTAACTATTCAAAAGAGGAGTAGTTCTGCAGCAGTAGTGATGGATAAAAAAGTGAACTGTGTTTTGTTAAGTCCTTTACTTTGGGAAAGGAATACAGATCATCCTTGGATACAGATCACTATTAAAGAAGTCTGAGGCAAGTTCATAAGCTTAAAAAAAAAGGCTAGTTATTAGGATAGCTGTCTTTCCTTTCATCTTGCAAAGTTACTCACAACTGAAACAATAAAAAAGACTACTAAGCCTTAAGCATAGCTGGAAATACACTTTTCCACCATGTATGTCCTATTAGCCGTGGATAATCCCTTGTTCAGCGTGTAGGAGCCACGAGTCACTTTTTGGAGACATGTCTTTCTCAACAGGAGACTTGGTGTTTGATCCCCTGAAAAATGCATCTCAGACACTGCAACTGTTTTTTTGTCTTTGAGATACAGAAATTGAGCAGCTGTTTCAGAGACATTATTTGGAGAATCAGATTATCAAATACTCTTATGAAACAAGCTATCACAAATTATACACTTGTACTACTATTTTGCTCCAGTCACCAGGTAGGTTTCAAGTAGTGTATTTAGGCAAAGCACACACCAGAACTTCCTTTCAATTAGAAAGCCCAAATAGGAACACGATTCTTGTTCCTCTGTCATGTCAGGAGGTCCCAATTCTGAGGCATTTGTAGGCTCATTTAAGACATCTCAGAAAAACACCCAGTAATGACTTAATCTTCACTAGCAAAGTGATATGAGCATTCACTGTCACAGGGCAGATATTCTCAAAAGGAAAGTAGGTCTTAGACCATTGAATACTGTCCCTTCTCAGTTATCAGACACAACTGCACAAAATTCCTTTCATAAATTTAGTAGCCTCCATTCTAATACATTATTTACTCTACCTGACCTTTTAGAAGACTGTTCCAGAAAGAAAGTAAATCTGAGGAAGGTCTAATGAGCCTGAAGCCAGTTCTTCACAAATGCGGGACTGAGGTGCCGTGTCTATATTCCATCATGCTGTGCAAAAATAGTAGCTTGCTTAGAGTTGTCTGAGGTATTGGAACAAAGTCAACACTGATGTAAGTTTAAGCACCTATCAACTTGATAGTTCCATAAACTGAGCCTATTTTTATTTTCTATTTTTTTAAAATTTTTTATATGTCCTTGATAATATACATAGACAATCAGTTGTTTACAAATCTTGTATTCAACATCTAAATCTCATAAGGAGCTTGAGCTTCTGATCTGAGTCTGATAATTCCACTGAAAAAAAAAGCCCAGAAAATGTTAGGTATTGAACTGCCAAAGTACTTTTAAGGGGCTGAGCATAATGTGTGCAATACAACATCAATGGCTCAAAAAGGCGTTTTTCTCCTGCTGTCATGTGGAGGTCACTGCTTGCACTCTAGTAAATAGCTGCGATAAAACCTGAAGTATTACTGACTTGCTTAAAATTCAGCCGACGTGGAACAAGTGCAACTGTCAGCAATAGGAGGCCTTGAATAGCTGTAAAGGTTAAATATCAATTTGTTTTAAAAAAGAAGTCAAACTTGCCTCTCTACCATAAACTGCAAATCTGATGGCATTCAACTCATTAACACTCCTGTCAGACATTTGAATTTAAAGAGTTTGACACCCCCAAAAAGCACAGCACACTTTTATTAAATATAGATTACTTTGTAAAAGATTTTTGAATGTTCTTTTACTCTGAAAGGCATATCCAAAATTTTTAAAGGATGTTAAATTTATTAAGCTTATGTCTAACTTTAGTTCTCAAGGAAAGATTAAGCAATGAGTATAAATTGGACTTGAAAATAACAAATGCATTTTAAAAAACATTTGTGGAAGTACAGAATATTTGAATTTTAAAGCTTACAGTTTAAAATTGGATTCCACTAAATTACCATAATTAATATCACATCATCAGTGACAGTAACAATAATAGCAGATACACCAAGACTTTCTCTATGGCTACAAAACTGGAAAGTGTTGAGATCTGAAATCAAGCAGAAGTTTATTTTTTATATTCTTATCAGTGATTAAAGCATATTGGCTTTCTTAAAAAAAAAAAAAATATATATATATGTATGAGCACGATTCAGTTTTGCACATTGATTATACGAGCTATTTCTGATACCTGTTGGGCAGAAAGCAGCATTTCCTCAGCTGTTCAACGTTTGGGGGGTTTTGCTGTTGTTTCTAACATTTTTAATATTGTGAAAACATTTTACCAAATCTTGCTGGTATCTGCATTCATTGATTTTTCTGCCTTTGAAATCTGGACAGAAACGGAATGCTTTCTTTGGTGGATACTTCCAATTTGTAAGGTATTTTAAATTGTCTTTTTTTGTGGTAGAAGCTGAGTATTTCTTTTCCAGTCGCTGTAAAAATTTGATAGGATTGTTTATCTCTGATACAATTCCTGACTTTCTTGGATTATCTTGATTCTTTTTAATTTTAAATTAATCTACCCTCTTTACTTAACAGTATTAACCTATAGCACAGGCTGCTAGCAGCAGAAGTCTTTGTTGCACAGCTTCTTTGAACTCCTCAGATATGTCAGCATGTAAGTCTATATCTTAGATTAAAACTATAGTGCAAATAATGCATGTAAATCCCTTGGTTGTAAGCATATAGATTAGAGTTTTGTCAGGAACAATACCATTATTAATGAACAGATGAGGAATTAATATTTGAGCTCTTCCTGTCTGGACTTCTAGGAGAATTTATGCACTAAAAGCCTCTGCCGTGGGAGCTGTTTCCCATCTGTGCATCCACCAGTGCATGTGCTCCCACATCCCTACCCAAGCTCGTCCACCCAGCTCCTGTCAGTTCCTGCCCTTTTGGACCGTGTCCTGGTTTATCCTCGTGTGTGCTCTGGCGCCAGCTCTTCGCTGTGCTCTCCTCTAGGTGGCAACAGAGGAGGGAGAAATACAAAGTCCGACCCCGTCTTGAAAGAAGCAAAAGAATGAGGATCAAGAGAAAGAGAGAAAGATAAAGAAAAATGGGAGGGGGAGGGGAAGAGATTCAAAGAGTTCTTCTTTCCTTGTTCTCCTGTCTTCGAGAAACAGTAGTATTCTCGACCAGATGATATTAGCCAGCTCTTTATATTAGCTTTAGTTATCTGATCCTTCCTTACATGAAGGGATGGTGGAATGGGTTTTCAATCAGATCAATGTTTTTCTCAGTAGTGGGATAAACCTCCTTATTTGATTTATACTGACTTCAGACCTGACCAACCTTGCCATGCTGGAGAAGTAGCAGTGAGAGCTGAGATGTCAGGAAACACTGTGGAAAGGAGGTGTAATATCTACATTAGTTTAATAGAGACATACTTTCTGACACATTTAAAGATAATCTTAATAAAATGCCTATTTTTAAAAGAAACACTGTTGCACATGAGCTCTGGAATCTTGCAAGAAAGTACCATTACTTAGTGTTAAATTTTACTTAACTATTTTGGCATGAGGGGGGTTTGCCCCTTTTGTGCTGATCCAACACATTCATGACTCAATACATATTAAACCTACTCCTGTGGATTTTGCTGTGTCATATGAACAGACAATTTGACACATAAGCAGTAGCAATTAACAATAATTGCAGTTCACATTCACAGTGTTATTGTTAAGGCTTTATCAGTGGTCCCAAAATACCATAAAATGTTATTTTCCTTTAAAAGATGGTTGAATTTCTGATAAGAACTACAGCCAAAATAATTCTGTAAAGGCCTAGAATTAGGTAGTTCTAAGTCCAAACCTTTAAGAAGGTAAAACTTCAGAAAATATTATGAATTCATGTAAATAGCTGAAAATATACTTACAGTATCTTTTTTTAAAATTAATGTCCCTTGGTGTTCTTCTGACAGGGTTGGGAAGAGTTGTGCACTATTAGATCAAAACCAGATAGATGAATAAGGCAAGAAGGATGAGTCTGGAGCTTATATAACATTCCTACAGCACCCAGACACAAAAATGACAAGGAAACATCACAACAGCTAGTCCTGTAAACAGCTGTATTGCCAAGAATGATTAAAAAGGAGTCTAAGGAATGTGTGTACATTTAAAGTTCATTAATAAAGACAGGCAGAGAAGACGGCCATCAGTCACTGTAGGATGACACAAGCTATAGAAAGCAAATTGCAACAGTACGTTAAGGATAAAGCTAAATCAGGTTTTTCTATAGATTTGAGAAGGTGTTGATATAGGTGTGATATATGTGTTTTTGGTGACACTTAAATTGTATCCAGAAGGCTATCTAAACTAGACAGTGAGTTAATGCAGCAATCTTGCTGTAAACCAACTGCAGGAAATGGGCGAACTTAGAGCGCACGCCTACCAATGTCTCCCAGATCTGTAGGGTCAAAGAATGGTCACCCAACAAAGACTGTTTGCCTAGGGGTCGTGGTTGATGAAAACAGTCTCAGACAGATAGTTCCTGCACACCCTCATTCCTGTAGGTGTGCCAGTGATGTCAACTAAATATACATGTAAATTTTTCTGATTTTGTGCCTATATTGTAGGTTGAGTTTGAATATATAGAATTCATACTTAAGAATTATGTGACTTTGGACTAAATAAAAAACTGAACATAAACAATGGTAATATAAAAAAGTGCTTTGTAGATTTCTTCTCTATCAAGATTCCTTTCCTTTTTGGACCACATTCTTCACTTTTACAGAATTTAGCTGTTAGGATTCTCTGTTCCCTTTCAGACATGTTTAGTGCGCACTTCTTTAAAAAGCCTCAGTTTATTACTGCTCTGAGATTCCAGTGTTTAGAGAGAATTCCAGATGATATCTTCTCTGCATAGCCTTCCCAGTTAGGTCCAGCACAGGTGCAAGAGATGTGAGCCTAGAACCAGGCTGTGAAGGTACAACATCTCACCTCCCAATTTCATTAAGTCTGTCTGTAAAAGATATGTTTATCCTTCAGGGTAGAATCTGACTGTACCAGAGCAGCTGGACAATATTAAAGATTGGAATAGAAAGCCAGTTACTGCCTGTCTTTCTAACACTAAATGCTATTGTTTTCAAGCTTTATTCGCTTAACTCTACAGCTTTATATGCAGAAGCACCACAAAAGGGTGATACCATGCCTTTATGAGTATATGAGGTAATTCTTGCCTTTGATGATCCCAAAAGGTAGATCAATAAAATGAACATATCCCACTGGCTGAAGCAAAACCTTGTTAAATTAGTAAAGAAATGAACTCAAGTTTCTCCAGAAGGACATAATTGTGATTACACGGAAGTGTCAAAGCAAAAAAAATCATGACTTTCAGAGATAATGTTTTCAGCCTAGTAAAGAAACAAAGTTATATTCAATCCTTACAAGCATATGTATCTTGAGAACATTTGCTTTCCAAAACTCTAAGCTTAACCAGTACGTCCTTGGGCAGTCATTCTTCATGTTATGAAATCTCTACTGAATATATTTGTATACTTATCTATGACAGGCATCCTAATAGACTTGTATGTGCACATTTATACCTTTAACTGTAAGCTAAACAGCATGTAGTGCTGGTGTGGATTGTTCACACTGTTTCTTTGCCTGATCTCTGTTTTTAGTTTGACCTTGACCAACTAGTTGTGTCCTAAAAATCCCACAGGAAAAGTTTGAACTTAATGCAGATTAGAGATCAACCCTACTAGGTAAATTGAGAGTGCTATTTAGGCATTTCTCAGTGAGGTAAGAGAATTTGACTGCAGGACCATGAGTCATACTGTGCCAGATGGTTTTATCTGGCATACGAATGAAGAATCGTATTCAATCTGTGCACCATTATAACTGAAACTTTTGTCTATTTATTTAAATCGAGATATGCACTGATCTTGTACTTTTAATTTAGACAAGCAGTCCTTTGCAAGTATTATAGCATTGATTACATAAGCAGATTCAGTTTCTCCTTCAGTTGAGCTTTAAAGTCATTCTTTAAAGCAGAGTAATTATGTGGCCTCTTTTGAGAGCTAGCAAATATCTATTAATTCAGCAGTATGTGTATATTGATCTTCTGATCTTAACCTATTCTGTTTATTGTCCTTTAACACAATTCTTCCACGAACATTAGTGCTTATGAGAAAGTAGGAGAGAGATTTATGTTACCTAAGGAATTTACACACATATATTTAAAGATTAGGAGTCCACATAAAGATATTACATCATTCCCATAAAAATTCTACTACAATATGTCTGTAGATTTTATAACAAAGTACAGGATAATATAGATGTGCTAACTTAAGCATTTTTTTCTCTTTAAGTAAGATTTAACTACAGATACGCTGTATTATCTATATAAATAATTAATGCAACATAATGTTAGAAAATATTATTGAAATATTTAGATTTATTAACATTTTTAGGTGGAAGTTACTGTGCTTTAGAGTAGAAGCAGTTATTGTGTATTTTCTGCAGCATATACTGAAACAACATCTGTAATTTAGAAAAGAAGCTAAGAATTATTTTGTGCTGTAGGAAGTATTTCATGACAGGTGATTGGCAGGTCTAGTTCTGCCCAAAGTCTGTGAGCAAGATGAAGTATTCATTGTAACAGATCTGTGGACCGTATCACTTGAAGGACAGGCAGAGGGTTATTTTTCTCACCACATTTTACTATTTCAAGGCATATCCTTGGAGGCAGAACGCAAAACTTTTCTGGAAGTGCAAAAAAGATGTACATGCAAAACTTCTTTATGAAAAGCAAACAAACAAGCAACAAATAACCAGTATCTTGCTCATTATGTACTCTGAGAGTTATTTCTCGTTCAGTCTGGTACCACCATCATTTCTAACACCGGAAATCGATTAGGAGCATGGCTTTGTTTTCCAAATTGGTGAATACCTATCAGTTTTTAACAATAATTTCAACTGTTTTGTCTTTATATCTTTATCTCTTCCTTAGAAACATATTCAGGCTATGGAAATTTGAACTTCACCAAGGTCCAAGCTAGGACTTAGAAGTGCTGGGCTGTAAAGGTAACAAATGGTTGAGAATGTAGGGTTGAGGAAGAAAACAATTCTGAAGATGGAAAAGATATTCCTTTTAATTTGTTCTGCTATATTCTCTGCCTAATACTTAATACAACCAGCACTGGCTTTAGTGACCGGTAGTTCCAGAAAGTACCTTCAAAATTATACTGATTCGTCTCATAAGGTATATGTCCAAAATAAAGGTCCAATGTATAACCCTATAAAAACATTTTTAATTGATAATTATAATAAATAAATCAGATAGTATGATAAACCCAGGATTTCTATACTGTTGGCTGTTTCAGTGAGATGAGTTAAACCCCAACCATTTTTGCGCTGGGGCTTCTAGTACAATATTGCATATCAATGTTATGTCTGCATGCACTCATGCAGCTAGAGTAGATTTTTAATGCTCTGCAATGTTTACAGTTCACTGCAGTTTCCACTGAAAATTAAAATTATAAGGAGTTTTATTTTTTGTCTTTTTTTCCATCACTTGATATTTTCATATTCTGTTAATATTCTTCTTTATATAACACAATAGAGGTTTCTCATTAAGAAAATCTCTTTTATTTTTCACAGCGCTAATTAAAATGTTTGATTATTATAGCTAGACAGAAAATAACTCATAAGACTTTAATGTGTTACCATGAAGGAAATAGTGCTGCTAGTCTTTGCAATTCAGTTTCAATTTTAGAACTATTAGAGTAGAGAGCAAAGCATTGTCTTTGTTTCTATTATCTTCATGACTCTCTTTGACTTCGATTCATGCTTCCTTTAAAGATTTTCCTGCTTTTAAACCTCATAAGCTAAAGAAACCACTTTTTTTGTTTGTTGCCGTGTAAATTTAGGAAAAACAAAAAGTAGCTTTGGCATATATGCATTTATTTGTTGAAGAAAATATGGGACAGACTTTCCAGAATAGGAACAAAACCAGCGAGGAACCAGTGTGGATTTTAATTTCTACAACAAGATAATAATATAAAATCATTTTAGTAGTACATATTTAAAATAATATGCATAATATATGTTCTAGAACATATAATGTAATATAGTATATGCTATAGAATAAATAATTTAATATGTTCTATGGAATGGATATAAGTATTATTTTTGTATATTTTCAGAAGTGGTGTCACGGAATCACGGAATCTCAGAATGATTGAGTTCGGAAGGGGCCTCAGGAGGTCATCTGGTCAAATGTACCTGCTCAAGTAAGGCCACCTACAGCAAGCTGTCCAGGACGATGTCCAGTCAGTTTTTGAACGTTGCTGGAAACACTCTTCCTACTGTAGGCCGGGTACCATTTGTCTTCTTTGTCAAAAGGGTACTTTGCTGGCTCATGTTCAACTTGGTGTACAGCAGAACCCTCTGGTCCTTCTCTGAGAAGCTGTTTTGCCAGTTTGTGCTGGTTCATGACATGCTCCTTCCCAGATGCAGAGCTTTGCACTCTTCCTTGAACTTTCTTGTTGAGAAACCTATTGTCCCATTTCTCCAGCTCATTGTGGTCTCCTGGAAGGCAGCATGACCATATGGAATCAGCCAGTCTAAGTTTGCACCCCCAGCACACTCATTAAGGGGACTCTGCTCCATCATTCAGATAATGATGTCAGAGTCACATTTCAAGCCAATAGCAATATTATGGATATAGCTCAATTGTTCAGTTAGAGTGAAATGTATAAAATGTTGCACAAAATATTGGAGGCCATGGAACCTGCTAAGAGCCAAGTAGCTCCAGTGTTGACAACATGGACCCTTGGACTCATGGAACATTTCTTCTATATTTAGGAGATATTGTATATATAAGTATTTTCCAAGTACATCTAACATTGCTGAAATATGGGCTGCAAGGGCACAGTGTCAGAGAACTGTCAAGTTGTCATCCACCAATACTCCCAGGTTCTTCTCATCAGAGCTGCCCTCGAGCATCTCAGCCCCCAACCTATACCGGTACTTGGGATTATTCCTTCCTAGGTCCAGGGCCCAGCACTTGCCTTCGTATTTTATATAATAGGTTTGGGTTTCTTTTCTAAAGAGTTCATATAATAGTTTCATATGATATTATTTATATCTATCTATCTCATATATCATATATCTTATACCATATATATTACATTTATATAATGATATAATATAGATTGTATATAATTTATATAATAATTATAATATTTTTATGTAATAGATTTTTATAATAGCTTTTTTTTTTAAGTGGAGCAAACTATTGTATCTTAATATTTATAGTTTTGCAGAGTGAAAAAATGCATATGTGTATATTTTTAGTTGCCCTCAGCAAAAATGGATTTTAAAAAAGGAATACTTCCATTTGCAAAAATATCCTCCATTTACTGTAATTTTCCTAGCTCCGTATCTGGCAGTTAAAAACATGTTCATTAGTAAAAATAGCTGCTTTTCGATTACCTTTATTCATGCTGAGTGATGCTTTTCTTCAAATGGTGTTATTGACTACATCTGGTCTATTTATAAAGTGCTATTCAGCACAAGGGAGAAGAGAGGAGTCAGATGCCTGATGCTCTGTCCAGGACAGTGAGGCTAAAGATGTGACATGAAATCCTTATACAGTTCTATAGGAATTTTGTCTTTGACTTCAGTGAAGAATTTCATCTGTTATATATCCTTATTTCTCTGGCTTTTTTGGAGTCAGACATATCATTTTTTTCTCCAACCTCTTTGCAGTCTTTCATGAAAGTCAAACACTAACTTCATTTACAGCACAATGAAACTCTTCTGAAGTTCAGGGAATATTTTCCCTGGCAAAACATCAGTCTCAGGCAGAAGTTCAACAAAAGAGGTTAGCAGGTATTTAGCTAAAAAGCACCACTTTAGGCTAATTGCTGTGTAAGTATTTAGTATTCTTATATTTAAACATGTGAAAAGGTATACACTGAAATGGAGGTGCTTTGCTGAATTAGGTCTATGAACAGTAGAAATAAGTAAGAATCAAAATATTTAGAGGGTATGAGTTGACACAGGCAGGCAGTCAGAAAAACCAAAAAATCACGGCTAAAATGCTAAGAGTAAATTTATTTCATTGCCTCACTAACCGGAGAATCCTGAAGCAGCACCCGGGCAGAGACAAATGAGCGGGAATGCTGGCACAATCAGGATCATTCCATCCTGGGAGCTGGCAAGGCTGCTGTTTGCACCCATTTATAGTGTATATCAGACACTACATTCATCACACCTGTAGTTTACCATCATTCTCTGATCTCCCCTGTGCTTTTTATGATCCCCAAGACAGGGAGCTCAAGCATGTCCATGAGGGTGTCTTTGTAATCACCTGGTTTTTCTACACAGAGATTCTATTTACCTCTCAAAAGAGAGGATGAACAGAGGTACGCACAATATATGGGGGTTCCCACATTTATTCTCCAGGTCTTGGCATTCCCAGCTGCAGGGTCACTTGAGTGAATCTACCATCCTCCACCCAATTTTTCAGCTTTTAACGCTTTCCTTCCAACAGAGGCAGTAAAATATTGTTTTGTGGCACTATCAGAGCAAGTTTCATAGTCTGTGAGTTGGAAGTATTAGAACATCCACTGAGCATGTTAGAAAAGGAAAGGCTGTTCTACAAAAGAGGCTTGGACCTTAGGCCAGTGTGTATTCTAGGAGGATGAAGTCAGACTTTCTCTGGGAGTAGATCTTGTTCTTTCTTTTTTCCTTCTTGGCTTTAAATTTTTGTCGTAGTGCTCTATTCTGCAATCAAATTCCCACATCAATTCCCATATCTCCTACCTTCTCCTGGGAGACCAAACCGGAAGTCTCCTGGCATGCACCAGTTATAGAAAAGAGAGAAAGAGTAGAACCAGTCAAAAGCAATGGATTCATGACTGTTTTTGATGCTGTAGTCAGAGATATGAGGAACAGCAAGGAACGTTGTTTTATACGACCACCTCCTCTGCCACCGACAAAGGAAGAATACTTTGTCTTGTTTACGCCTTTGAACCAAAACTAGGGAAATTAGTTCTGCATTAAATACCATAGCTCTAGCTGAGATTAATTTCCTTGTCTTTATGGAAGAGTCTAGAGAAGTGCAATGTTCCTATGCTGCCTTCATCTTTGTCCTTGACTATATTTCTTTTTTTCTCTTGAATTTCGGCCTCTGATTTCGTGGCTAAGATTTCTAAGATTGTATTTGATTAATCAGTAGGGAAAAATATTGCCAAAAAGTATTGCCAAAATATAAAAATTGTCATAGTATAAAAGGAAAACATATCAACTATTCTAGGAATGCAGTAGGGAGTTTTCTAAGAGAGGATTTCCTAATAAAATCAAAAAAATTTATACATATTTTATTCTGAAGGTATCTCAAGAAATAAACATAACAATTAAACACCAGTAATTTTTGTAGATTTTTATATACCTTTTTTACCTAAGCTGCTGCTGAAATAGTCTTGTGAAACTTCTTTGAATGCCAGCAATTCTCTCAATCTTTTCAATTCAATGAATAAAGTTAACATTTATAATTACTTATGTATGAATGCAATTAGAGGAGTTACATTAATAATATATGAGAGTCATTTTTTATGAATATATTCCAGAAGTGATAATTAGGGAAAGTACCAAAAATGCTGTGATAATTTTTACACTGCAATTATTTAACCATTCTAAAGCACACACACTCTTTAAAACTGGTCCATCTTATGAAAAAATTTAGTGTGTAATAGTGAAACTGTTAGGGTTAGGGCAAGCATTATGTTTAAATTTAGGAACGGAAAAATCCTTAGATGCTGATATAGTAGCTCGTTAAAATAGAATCTTGAAATAATGTCACCTGGGAATGACTTCCAGATGGCCAGGTCATCTGGTTCAACTGGCTATTCAGAGGTCCCTCTGGGCTTTGTTCAGCTGAGTTTCAAATACCTCTGAGAGAAGAGATTTTACAGTCCTTCTGGGAAATCCTTTCCAAAGTTTGACTATACCCATCATGGACATTTTTTCCCCTAATATCAGATCAGAATATCCCCTTTTGAAAATTGCCATGTGCTTAAGCATGATGGACTGCTGCAGGTGCAGTAACACTGGTAATTTCCCATGCTTAAACATTCACACAAAACAGATGATTTGATCCTTCAAAATGTAAGTTTTTGGAGCACAAAATCCCGGAATTACTACCTTCTAACTTGAATTGATCATGTAAGATGGCAATAATTTCAATGTCTTCTTGGATATCTTGACAGAAAAGCTGGTTGGAAAAAGTAATACTGTTTTGAAAGAACTGAAAACCTAGGCAATGCCACAAGAGGGTGTTTAAAGTTTTTATGCTCTATGCGCAGAAGTGTTTTTCTTTCAACAAAAATGTTTGCTTTCAATAAAAATATTTGGTCATTTGCGCACAGGTACAATGTGGCTCCTCTAATTTGTTATGCATGCACAGTTTCATATTGTTCTTTTCCTCTTTTTAGCTTTTCTCTTCCTTCTCCAGAAATAAACGTATTTAAATTCTTAAAAGCAGAAAAGACTCCACCTTTTTTCCCTTTTCCTTTTCTGTTTCCTTTTCCTTTTCCTTTCCCATGAGTACGTAGTGTGCAAAGAGGACAGAGCCAAGATCTTGTCAGTGGTATCCAGTGACAGGATCAGAGGCAATGGGCACAAACTGAGACGCAGGAGGTTCTGCTTGAATATCAAGAAACACTTTTTTCACTGTGAGCGTGGCTGAGCACTGGCTTAGGTTGCCCGTGGAGGTTGTGAAGTTTCTGTTCCTGGAGATATTCAGAAGCTGTTTGGACATGGTTATAGGCAGCCTGCTCTAGGTGAACATTCTTGAGCTGGGAGTTTTGATGATCATCCCTGGTGTCTGCCAAGCTGACTCATTCTGTAATTCTGTGATTCTGTGAAGCTAGCTATACCTAATTTAATGAGCACACATTTAATTCCTGCAACTAGGCATTTAGTTCAAAATTTCCTGAGTATGAATTGTCTTATTCACACCTGTGTTATTTTCAAATGGAAAACTGATGCATATATCCCAACCAAGTTTGTCTTGGAGGTTTAATGCAAAAAAATTTGTTTCAAATGCAACATAAAATCAATAAGAAATAAAAAGACAGAGGGAAAAGAAGGAAATAATGATTTTAGAGAAATATAAAATAGGATGCAATAGTTTCTAAGCTAAGATTTATACAAGGGCATTTAATGAAATCAAATGCATTACGGAGAGTGTAAGACAGAACTTATTAATTATTAAAGCAAGTATATAATTAGCTTGATGAATCTTTGTAAATTAACTGTTTGCAGCCAATGTAACTCAAAGCTGCCACAATTAATTTTTACAACTTGGTTAATATTGGGTATTTGGGGTTGTATTTTGCATTATGAGACTATATCAGGAAACGTTTATGTTGAATATTAGGAAAAGGTTCTTCAGCCAGAGGGTGTTTGGGCACTTGAACAGACTCCCCAGGAAAGTGATCACATCACCAAGCTTTCTGGAGTTAAAGAAGCACTTGAACAAATCTTTCAGGCTCATGGTGTGATTCTTGAGGCTGTCCTATGCAGGGCCAGGAATTGGACTTAATGATCTCTGTGGGTCCTTTTCAACCCAGGATATTGTATGATTCTATGATTACGTAAAAATTTGGGTCTCTGAGCGAGGCGTATTAACAAAATGCCCCCCAGAGAGCCAGAATAAATCTTCCATTACCATCTTAATATTGTGTCCAGAACTGACTTTCCGACATTTCAATATTTTATTGTTAAGCAGGAGTCATCAAAATAATCATTGTGTTTACATTGTGTGGCTTTTTACTACTTTATCAAAGACTATCATCCTGAAAAAGTATATTAATAGAAGTCAGAAGTCAGATAGGTGTGCTCACATCTCTTTTATTCTGGATAATTACTTATGCTAGCAAAGAAGTTATCACCAAATGCAAACAATTGCATGAAAACCAAGATAAGAACTGGTCATCCTATATCCATTCATTTTGTGCTGAAAGGTCTTTGGTGTTTTAAAGATCTTAATTCTTATAAGTTAGGCATTGCCAACCAAGTACAATAGCGCTGTGTTATGAATTATGTATTTTATCTTTTATGAGGCACAGTAGCCACAAGACCTAATTCTGCTCACAGCAAGACTATGCCACCCCACTGAGCTCAGCATATTTGCACTATTTTCAGTGAACACACTGAAAATTTGGCCTGTGCTTTCTAAACATAAGCCAAAATATTTTCTGACACAAGTATAATAGAAATCATGATTTTTTTTCCTGTAGGCGTGACTACAGTGCTTTTTATTTCCTTTAACATTCAGCCTAATACATTAGCCATCAGAGCACCTTGCATGCGGGAAATCCCTTTTCACTGCTCAAATGAAAGTTTAAGTAGAAATGTGCCCCAATAAAATAGAAAAAGACAAAATCTGAAAGTTAATTTTATTTTAAAAGTTGTTTATATAATTTTATTGAAATATGAAAGACATGAGTCCAAATTTCATCAGATTCAGAACTATTAATTCTTTATATCCTTTTTCTTTGGTGAGACTTGTACTGAAAATGGGTGGCTGTAAAAGGTTCTGCAATAATTTTCTCTTCATTTGGTTGTCTGTATGTCTGTGTTTGTGTGTGTAACTTTATCTTCTCTCTGATAGATTGCATCACCCTATTGAAACCAAGAAGAATCCAAGGTCTATATGAGTCCAAAACAAGAAGAGATTGCCTCTTTAAAGCTCCGAATTAAGCACACCACTTTCCTGAGAAAGATATAATTTAAATCTTCTAAATTGTTCAGTGTTATCATACAATCACTAAGCAAAATTTAAATAATATTTAACATAATATCAGATGTACTATTAACCAAAAATCTGTTTTGGAAAACCACAGTGGGAATGCACTTTCTTTGAACAGGTACAGATGGTAACATGAAAGAAAAAATAATTTGAAACAACTTACATTTTATTATTATATTCTTTCATTAATGTTCACAAAGTTTTTTGAGATCCAAAGATGATTGGTACTGAAGAAGTGTAGAGCAATAACATCACAATCAATGGTGAATATACAGAAATGACAGGTTTATGAACACGTGTGAGAGAATTTTCCATACTACATTACCCTGCATTGAATCTAATAAAGTGTAGATTATGAAATTATTCTGATAGCTTCATGGGCTTCCTTCTCAAAAAATTATGATCTTTAAAAATTTCTTTAACATAAGAGAGAAAAAACTCCTAGCACTTGTTTATTATTTTTCCTATTATTCTGGTCAATGTTCTACTGAGAGCCAGCTTTAAAATACCCCAGGGCATTTTGATTCTTTCAAGTACAGCCTTTCCAGATTGTTTCTCAACATTATAAAATGATAAAATTACTGCCTATAAAGAAAATATTAGAAAAAACAAAATAGCCAGGAAAGTACATCAGCTATTAAGGAAACTTTTTCTTTAATGAATGGCCTTTTGGAGGAAAGATGCTAGAAATTATGAAAATTTCATAGTAGTGGTGGATTTGTATTTTTCACTTCTACCTTCAATTCTCCATTTCCTCATGCAAATGATGGTGGACTGAGGTTAATCTTACACAGTTTTTCTAGTCATCCTCTCCTTTTTCTCACTAGCTAAATACCTCCAAATAAAAACCCAAGCTCCAGTGCCATTATATAGATCCCAGGAGGCCAAGATGTGTATTGTGCATTTTGATTAAACTTTTATAAATATATAAGACAGGCTTTCTGAATTTTAAAGTGTAAATAGAGTACAGCCCATAAATTTTATCTTTGTTTTTTATTGAAGCATTAACCTGACATTGCTAAGTATTTCTGTGAAAGGCTCTTTTTAGAACAAACTTGTTAGCTTTATAGAAACTTCTTTCTGATCTAATAATATTTTAAATTTGCACATACAGGTATTCTAAGCTTCCACCATTTCACCATCCTCTCCAACCTCTCTGATTTTTCATTTATTAGTAATTGAATAATTTTTTTTAATTATGCAATTTTTTAATATATTCTTTGTGTTTGTTTTTATGTTTGCGTGTACATGCATCACCACAAAGGTTCACAGAATCACAGAATGACTGAGGTTGGAAGGGACCTTTAGAAGTATTCTGTTCCAATCTCTCTGCTCTAGCAGTGTCACCCAAGGACAACAGCAGGGTTCCCAAGGACAATATCCAGGCAGCTTTTGAATAGCTGTTAAAGAATTGGAAGGGTTCTTTCGGTTTTTCTGTTTGGATACTTAAATAAAATTTTATTTAATTTTAGATTCCTGCCACCTAAGAAATGAACAGTTCTGATCCAGTTCTGATGATTTTCAAAGAGTGTTCTTTGTTCCTTTGCTACAAAACTGTTCTCATACTCATGCACTCTTTTCATATTTGCAGTACGGTCATGACCAGGAAAAAAAAAAAGCCTATCTATCATTTTTAGTGATTATTGCACCATGAGGAATTTTTTTTTTGTGTGAGATCTTTTCTGTCTTTGTTTTTACACCCTTGTGTTTTCTTTGATTTGTGCACAATACGTAAAAACAGAATTCCAGTTGAACACAAGAAATGAAATATACTGTTACATAGGAATACATATCTCTGTCTCTTTAGTGTCTTTTTAGAAGGTCTTATGGGGGTCCGGTTTTTAAAAAATTTATGGATTTGGTTTCAGTTATTGAATTACTGCTAAATCAAAGGCATTCTGTCTATTCCGTGACAAAACTGACACCCTCTATATCATGTTCTTTTTATTGCACTTTGATGACTACACAAAAGTAAATTCCGAATTGGGAGTTTGCAACTATCAAAACAGGAAGTTAATGACAATGCAGACAAAGGAAGTCTGCTTTTAGTTGGTTTTTTTTTCTTTGTATGATGCTAAAGCTGACTTTGTCTCATTTCTTATTTCTCTGGTTTTTGGTAGTGCTATTTACTTTTTTCATATGTGACGTATTAGTGATAGCAATAGCAATAGTAACTCTTACAAGATCATGCGTACTTGGGACACAAGATGAGTGATATATATAATCTTACTAATTAAAAATAATAACAAAGAGAAGGATTACCTCCTACAGCTAACAAACTCTGGAGTTTTTGTGGATAAGGAAGATGCAAACACTCACTCCTTGAGGACAAATAAAATGAATATTTTTCTGTTGTTTAATGACTTTTTTGTAAGATTGAAATGTGGGGAAGCTCACTACTGACAGCAGGGCTGATAGGGACGTATCTGAGGATCCTTAATAGTTAAAGGAAAGACTGAGTTAGAAGATTCATCCTCTATTGTTACTGGAGGAAAAAAGATACCTATGCAGGTCCACAAAACAATTTAAATCTCAGCCACTAAGTTTAGAATAGCATCCTCTGGGTTCTTTAATGGCTTATTTCCTTTTGTTTGAAGCCATATTTGATAAATTTCTTTGATTTATTCATTTGAGGTTCCTTAACAGCGTCAACACTGTTAAGAATTCTCCTTCCTGTACTTGCCTCCCCCTTGTACTTTGGGTCATATCACGCACTCCAACACATCCTCAATAGAAAGAAATAGTGATATCAGCCTGTGTCATTTGTATTGTTTGGTCTAAGATTCCTCTGAGCCCCATACGGAATTTCTGTAAGTGTGTTTTATCTTCTGCTTTTGTTCAAGATGCAAGTGGATGGATTAATATATCAAGGGATGTTAAATTGATATTTTGCACCCTACAGGTTATATTAAAAGTGAAGCATTTGCAACTGGTATTTGGAGGTACAAACCCTATTGAAAACATTGAAGAAAAGGATTGCAGAATAAAGGGAGGCAAGTCTGATGGACTTTTTTCCAACTTACAGCAAACACTGATCTCTGAAGCAAACTTTTTCTCACAAAAGTTCCATTCTTCTGATTGGAAGGAGAATAAATTTATTTATTTCATTAATTAAAACAAATCAAATCAAGAGAAACAAAAAACAAAGCTAACTAACCAAAAAGCCCTAGGAGATATTAATATTTATTGTCAAAATCTGATGACTAGGAAGTAAAAGCAAACCAGAGAGATACAGTTTCTGACATTGCAAGACTAATCACAGAAGTTAGGTGTCTGCCTCTACCAACTGTGTAGAAAATATTAGGCAATGAAAATCTTCCAACACTTGGCATCCAGACTGACAGTTCTTCTCTTGAGGACAAGGGGAATAGCCTGCATATGCACACACATACATGTATGCACACAAACACATGCATATGTACATATGTGTGCATTTTTTTTTAAAACTAAACAATTATTTTCCCACAGAAAGTAGAAAACCAGTATTTTTTACTTTGACCTTTACTGACTTTTGCTTCATTTATGTACAGGGGGATGGTTCCACCAAAGCCAGAAACATACTGGATTGTAGGATAGATGCCTCTCTCCTCATCACTTGATATATCTACATTATTCTTGGAATTATGCTTTTTTATATGATCAGGGATGTTTGCAAGGTAAACAGCAAAGTACAAAGGGATTTTAGTACGTTCAATAAGAGGCAAGGCCAGCACATATGGGGTTTGAACAGTTGTCAGAGCAGCAGCTGCAATGCAGGCAGCTGAATTCCACCTTAAGTGAAATTTATTTGGACTAATCAAACAGTACACTTGGAAGACAGTAAGAGTTGTGACAGCTGATAGAAAGCTAACAAAGAGAAAATTTTTGTTTTCTGGAAATGTACTAGTCTGGCAAAGCATTAACATTTCACAGAAATGTTTGTTTGCTTGCATATTTAAAGAGAATCCAGACATTTCACTTAGGAAACCTGATCTCATGCTGCAAATTTACGGATCCGGAAACTTGTAAAAAGGTTTTGTACCAGTGACATAAAGTTGAAAACAATATTTCTATGCTTTCAAGTCCATGCACAGAGTCTGAAAGTCTGACTTCTGACTAAGCTTCTCAAAGACTTTATCTCCCTCTTTTCAGAATATGGGTTAAAAAGTCTCTTCTAGTTCTCTTGGATGAAATAGAGAGCATTCCCGTTGCTGAGAGACCTTTTCCTACTTCCAGGCTCTTCTCATTGTCTACTGTGAGACGAGCTCCCAAAAGCTTTCTGAAAGAAAACTAGTAATTTTTTTTTTTTTCCCCTGGAAGATAATTACTGAACTTTTGTATCAATAGGCTATTTTATAATTTGTGTTACTTTTTTCTAGTGTAGAATAGAAAGCCTGAACATTTTTTAATTCCTTGGGAAACAGGGATTTTGTAGGTTGACCAGGATAATGCTTTTTTTCTTTTTTTCCCCAGCTGTTGGTATGAAAATACCTAAGAATATAACCACTAGCTAGAGTTTTTGATGACCAAATACGAAAATTAAAAGTAACAGCAAGGTAGTAGAGAAGTTGGCCACAGAATTGCTGATGTTATAGCATGTAATCCTCTCACTGCCTATAGATGTATGGCTGTTACATTCTCTGGAAATGAAAATATCCAGACTCCAAGAAAAGTTCAGAATATCTTTCTGTTCTTGCTTCTCTTTGGAGTAATTCTTTTAAGTGGCAAGTCTTCACTGAGCTTTGACACCTTTTGTCAGGCCATGTTCTATTAACTGGAAATATCCTCTGACTTCTAATATGTACATAATTACTTTCTCTGGCAGTATTCCATTTAATGGGGTCCATTTCAGACTTAATAAAATATTTTTAAATATCAACTGAATTGTAATTTAACTTAACCATAAGAATGGAAATAATTCCCTCATATTACAGCAATATTTATGATTAAACTAATTACGTGGATCCGACTACCAGTCATTCTCACTTGTATAAATAAACTGGAAGGTATTTTCGGTTTCCACTATATGTATCAACTAAAAAAAAAAAAAAAAACCCAACAAAACTCTGTGGTCAGAAAAACCTTGAATTTTAGCACTAATTTTTTAGCATTAGTTTCTTGGTAGCTTCGACTAAAGCTTCTCCTATTCTGACCCAGACGTGTCGTAATTTCCTCAACCTATTTAATAAAGAGAAAGTTTTCTTGTATTAGAGGTTGTTTTGAGAATTCATTGGTTTATTAGCTCAGTTCTTCAGTGCTCACTGAATGCAATGGTGGAGTGCATTTCTGGAGTGCATCTTCTGCTTCAGATTGTGTGATGTGAGTTATTAGAGCAAAAGGAAGTGTGATAATAAAAGTAGAGAATTTGCCTGAAAACCACCCCCTGATAAGAACTACTATTGAAACTAATGTAGACACATCCTTTGGATTTGTTTTCTGTTCCAGTAAATTGTCATAGAAGCTGTCTGGATTTGAGAGTATTGAATAAATTTGATGCCAAGCAGCAGCAACACAGAGATGAGAAAGATACATAATTATTTCATTGATACATCTTCTAAAATAGAAAACCTAATTTATTTAAATTCACATTTCAGTAAAATAAATGTCTTTACACTCCCACTCACAACAATATACTGGCTTTCCCTTTTCAAGCATAAGACATAATGTGAGGTGCCCAGTGTAATAGCAAGGTAGATTTAGAAACAAGAACATGCTAGAAAGGAAGCAAATATTAAGTAGAAGGAATGGCCTGGGACTTTATGCCACTGAAAGAATGGTCTGAGACCTCATGATATGTTTGCTTGTATGATAACAGAATTTCTGAAATTGTGCTAAAACATGATTTGAATAACCATTTTCTTCTCTTGCTGTAAAACTCAACCAAAATTTAGGCAAGATTACAGCCTATGCAAATTTCAAATGACTCATGTTGAGATTTGGAGTATTAATTATTCAGAATCCATCTGTACTTGGGATACTCCAGACCCAAGCAGCTTTATTATAACCAGCATGCACACACCCTCCACTTACAAAGAAACTGAGCACAAATGAATCACGAGCCTGAAGAAACTAGACTGGTCTGTCTGCAGATTCTTTTTACAGCAGCTAGGGGAGCTTGAGTGTCAGGAACAAGGACTGAGAAGAGGAAGAATATCTCTATTAAATTAATGATTGGCCTACAGGTCATAAGGAGAACAAGAGAAAAATTGCCTGTCCATTTTTGCAGGATAAAGAGCAAATGAAGAGGGACTGACAGAGGTGAAATGGGTTACCAGAAAGAGAAGCGGCAAACAGTTTGGGGCTCGAGTGCAAGGCAATTAGTATGGGACTAATATATAAAAGTTTTACAGCAGTTCTCTTCCTCATTCTGTGTAGATGTTATAGAAGACCTACAAATTTAGCCTTTTTAAATCTTCCTCACCATGACAAGTGCTACAGGGAGGGACGAGAGCCCAAAACCAAAACATCAAGCATATAAGAAAAATTGTACTTAAAAATTGGTATATGAAGGTATGGATTGCATTTGTATTTGTACATACAGAACCAGTTCAGATTTTATGATAATCTCAAATTTTGTTCTTCTGTGGTTCAGCCTTATAATATTTTATTTTTTAATAAAGAATTCTCTATATATTTTTATTTAATTTTTCCTCTTGTCTTACTTCCTACTCCATTGTCCCTGTGTATGTACTTTTTTTCTTTAAATTTTTCCCTATCATGTGTTTTACTTGTCTCTTTTCTTCTAAATCCTTTGCCTTTATTCTATTGAGCCTTAGTATTCTCTCTGCACTCTGCTGAACAGTTGAATCTGTGAGGAGATAAAACAGATAAGAGGAAAGGAACCATCCAGCCAGGCAAGAATCCAAGCAGCAAGGACTGGATGAGAGGCTGCTTTTGAGCACAAAGGCTTTCATGTCAGTGCTTTTAAGGGCATTCACAGTCCCTTGAACAACTCTCAGCATTCTCTGCCAGATCTTTGTCTCCTTTCCACCACATTCAACATATGAAGCTTTTCAAAAGGAATGCACTTCTATTGGGTTTTCATGGCAAGGTTTTGGAAGTGGGGGGATGCAGTGGTGGTTTATGTAAGAAGCTGCTACAAGCTTCCTCTAAGTCCAGTGGAGCCAATGCCAACTGGCTCCATGAAGAAACCACCTTGGCGAATCGCCACTGGCCAAGGCTGAGCCTATCAGTGGCGATGGTCGTATCTTTGGGATAACATAGCCAAGAAAGGGAAAAAGTCATTGTGCAGAAGCAAATTGTACCTCAACATGGGAGTGAGAAGCTGTGAGAGGAACAGCTCTGCAGATAAGCAGGTGAGTGGAGAAGGAGGGGGAGGACGTGCTCCAGGCACTGGAGCAGAGATTACCCTGCAGCCTATGGTGCAGATCATGGTGAGGTACCGCTAGCTGTGCCCTGTAGTCCATGGAGGTCCCTGGAGATCCACCTGCAGGGATCGACCTACAGTCCATAGAGGATCCAACACTGGAGAAGGTGGATGAATCTAAAGGAGGCTGTGACACCACAGAAAGTCCATGGCTTGGCTCCTGGCAGGAACTACTGACCCATGGGGAGACAAGCCCACACTGGTACAGGTTTGCTGGCAGGACTTGTGACCTGTCTTAGGTTACAATGTAAGATGTAACCAAAAGTATGTATTCTATCGCCATCTGTTAAAACTGGGTGGGGCAATGTTCTTTGTCTCTTCCATGACACATCCCTGATAACTCCCTCCAGAGGAATATCTTCTGTTCATGGGCCATCCAGCCTCACTGAACAACTCATAAAATTACATCATCCCATTGTGAGATGCTCCACTCAGGGGGAGCAACCAAGCATTCCTACCTGGATATAATCTGAGATTTGGAACACCCTTACCTGCTGGATTACCCGAGGACAAGAGCTACTTATCACTACTGGCTCTCCAGAGGAAGACCAGACCCTCCTACAGGATCACTGCTTCAACAGAACCACATCCATCACTTCAGGAGGACTGCATTCACCATTTAATCTGAATGCTACCACCACCCTGTCCAACAGGGTGTCAGGTTGTATTCTGACTCTGTCAGTGCTTCTGTACTACTGCATTAATTTTTAATTTTCCTATTAAATTGTAGTTCTGATTTCGAGTCTCTCACTGGTTTGCTTTCAAACTGGTACATGACCCCATGGGGGACCCATCCTGGAGCAGGCTGTTTCTGAAGGACTGCACAACATGGAAAAAACTGACACAGGAGAAGTCTATGAAGAGCTACAGCCATTATGAAGGACTCACACTGGACAAGTTCATGGCCAATCTGCCATGGAACAGACCCCTTGCTGGAGCAGGGGAACAGTATGAGTAGTCTTCCCCTTGAGGAACAGAAATGGCAGAGACAGTGTGATGACCTTACAGCAATCCTCATTTCCTGGCCCCCTGCCCTGTTGGTTGTGGTGATGCAGAGAATTTGGGAATAAAGTTAAGCCCGAGAAGAAGGGAGGGGTGGGGGGCAGGTGTTTTTAAGATATGGGTTTATTTCTCAGTATTCTACTCTGATTTGATTGGTAATAAATTCAATTAATTTTCCACAAGTTGAGTGTGTTTTTCCCTTTACAGTAACTGGTGAGTGATCTGTTCCTGTCCTTACCTTGGCCCATGACCCTTTCATTATATTTTCTCTCCTCTGTCTATTTGAAAATAGGGAGGGATAGAACAGTTTTGGTGGGCATCTGGCATCCAGACAGGTTCAATCCATCACATCACTTTAACATTGAAAGACTATGGAATGATTTAGACAGCAGTTACTGTCAGAGCCATCTTATCACTTTTTCATGTGAAGGAAATCCATATTCCACTTTTGTCTCTTTGAAATAATTTCTGTGTTCTGGTTAGAAATGATTCCTGATAAACTCTTACATTGACGGTCAATTCTTGCCCATAGGAATATGTCAGCTTATCCAATATGCAGGTTGTACTTGCAATTTCACCCCACTTCATGTTTGAGCTTTTATCCCACTTTCACAATTCCTTTCCAGGTGTCAAACTCATTCTCTTTGATTAGCTCTTGCTGTCATTGACATCTAAGACAGCATGACAGGCTTTATGCCATACTGCAACAAGTACAGGTCCTGAATAAGCTGTAAGATTTGATAAAAAATAAAGTGCAATTTTCAGGTAGCTATATAGTAAACACATACTTTACACTGCAATAAAATAACTATTGGCATAATCAGAAAATTGCCTTTATTTTCACTATCCCCCTTCTCACACTTTAGTCACAAAAGAAAGGGCAGCAATATGTACTTGCATCTCAGAAAGCCAAGTGTATCTGGGGCTGTGTCAAAAGGAATTTGGCCAGTAGGGTGAGGGAGGTGATTCTCCCCCCTAGTCTCATGAGACCCCCACCTGGAGTGCTGCATCCAGGTCTGAAGTCCCCAAGATAAGAAGGCTATGGACCTGTTGCGGAAACTCCAGAGAAGAACCAGGAAGATTATCAGAGGGCTGAAGCATCTCTCCCATGAAGACAGGCTGAGAGAGTTGAAGCTGCTTAGCTCGCAGAAGAGAAGGCTCCAGGGATAAGTCATTGTGACCTTCCAGTACCTGAAGGGAACCTACAAGAAAGATGGAGAGAGACTATTTACAGGAGTATGCAGTTACAGGACAAAGGAAAATGTCTTAAAACTGACAGAGAGTAGGTTTAGATTAGATAACAGGAAGAAATTCTTCACTGCAAGGTTGGTGAGGAACTGGAACAGGTTCCCCAGAGAAGTTGTGGATGTCCTGTCCCTGAAAGTGTTCAAGGCCAGACTGGATGGGGCTCTGAGTAACCCTGTTTATTGAAAGGTGTCCCTGGCCTTGGCAAGGGCATCATTTGGCGGAGGAGTTGGAACTTGATGATTTTTAAGGTCCCTTCCAGCCCAAGGCATTCTATGATTTTGTGTGTTTATGAAAGCGAACATATCAGGTTTGAGCCCCTAGCAAGAAACAAACCTCTCAGGATAGTAAGTCTGGTTGACAGATGGGTCCCCTCAGAACCCACATGGGTACAGAGGGGATCCACATCTGCATTCAACCCTTTCTCATGGTGCACATGTGTGTTGCAGGTTCTGCTGACTCTGATGCTTTCTCAGACCTGGTTGTCTCCTTCTGACCTGTTGCAAGGAGGTCACTTGAAATATTCTGAAATTGAGATCTGTAAACGGGGAAAATGAGAAGAAGAAGATCTATAGATACTTACCTTCTGCCTTGTCAACTTCATTTAATAATCTGCTACACTCTGCCATATCTATTTTTACTTACTACAATGAATCTTGACTAAACAGTATGAGTATTTGAAATGTCATACAATTATTTTTTACTGGTACACTGATAATTATTTTGTTTTCTGTCTAGTTCCTCTGAAGTTTTGGTATAAATTTTTTGGTACTATCAGGATTATAACTAAAACTTCGTGATTGATTTCAGTTAAAAATCGAATATTTTGGAGGTGATTTGTTCTCATTTTTTTAATATTTTAGACAGTGTGTCCTTATTGGACAAAAGTTTTGTTGGTGTGGAAACTCCTAAAGAAGGCTGGAATCATGGTATGTCAGGATAAACACATGAAGTTCCATGAACTCCAAGACATTCTCTCTCTTTCTCCTCTTATTTCTTGCCTTTGGTCAACTGTTGTCTATGCTTATTTGTGTGTTTGTTTGCTTTAGAAGTGGTTGTTAATCTGCAATCTGAAAGTCTACCCTATCAGCTTTATTGTTCTGTATGGTTCTTTCTCTTAGAATGAAGTAGTTTATTTGAGACATCATTTGGCAAATCATTACCATTTCAGAGTTTTCAGTTTATAGGTTAAAATCAGACTATGAATGGCATAGTGTTTCATATGCCACGTCTCTTGGAGGATCTCTATTGCCATCAGTGGCTTGATGCATTAGGCAATGGATGACTGAGTTATTTTTGATTGCTTTTTTCCTGATGTAGCTGAAAACAGCTTTCTTTTTTTCTGTCCAATATAAAATAGATTTGTTATACTTCAACAAAGACAAACAAAAAAAAAAAAAAGAGAAAAACTCAAGGTCACGAACAATGAAAATAAAGATGAAAAACTCCAGCATTCAGAAGTCCTTTTGATCTGTCTAGTGTTACTCAATATACCCAAGGTTTTAAGTGATTGCTTCACTCACTACATCATCTAGAGGATTCCTGGCTATGCCTACTGTCTTTTATCCACTTGAAATAATTTTCCTTTATAAGTACCCCACTGGTCCCGTAGTTACGTCTGTGCATCTTTGGAACATTTCCATTATTAAATTATCTACAATCCATGATCTATTATTAAATAAGCACTGCTTTACTGAAGCCAAAACAACCCTATAGGCACAGAAACTTATTAGTATAGCAGTGTGCTTGTAAAAGGTGACAGATGGGAAAGACAGCTACAAGGACGGTGCTGGACCCTACTAACCCACCAGAGATTGAATCCATCAATCAGAAAAAAGCACAGTAAGAGTGCAAAGGGGGAAGAAGAGATCTCTCCCAGCCTTTTTTATTAGGCCTTTTTTCTGTTGTCTCTCATGCTTTTATTTCCATGCAAAGGGAGGATGGGGACACATTGTCTGTGTCCTTCTCATGGTAACATCTTGTTCATTTGTGATTTAAACTCTTTCTGACCTGACTGGTAATTCTAGCAGTCAGCAAATAATCTTTTCCTGAAATTTAAATCTATAATCATCAGTCCTAATCATTCAATGTATCTGTACAGGGTAAGACCTACTCTTTGGGACAATCTTTTAAAAGTGTCAGTGGGATTTAGCATCTCTGGTAGCACTGTTGCAAACTTGAAATCTTGGAGCAAGATTTTATTAAATCTAATAAATTAAAATAAAAATGCAAAAGTAATAATTTACATAAATATTAAAGACATCTAAATTGCATAAAAATTAATCAGAAAACATGATAAATTATACAATGTCATAACAAGAAACTATTATTCAGTCCCCTTTGTTCTCTCACTTTTTCTGAGCAGGTGCATGGGAAAAGTGAAGAAGTCACTTTATTTAAAGCTGAAATTAGTTAAACAATTACTTATTCAACTAGAACAAATAATCCTTTATTTACCTTCAAGGATTAAATAGAAAATTTACAGTTTAGATAGTTTTACAAAATGGGAATAAAGGATACAATTTATTTCTAAGAATTAAATAACACCCTCAGCTTCTGTCAATTTTTATAAACTTCTAAAATGCTCAAAGGAATGTTTAATATGTCAACCCTACAATGAAAAATCTTCAACTTAGGTTTTTGCTATTTATTTTCCCTTCCATTTCTTTAGATTTATCTTTTAAAAAGTGAGCATTCAGGTATCTTTGGTGCATGTGATCTATACAAAATTCATCACATTGCATTATTTTTTGTTGCTACTTTTGAAATGCCAAAATTATTTAAAATTATACTATTCCAATTTCATGGAAGTTCCTTGTCCTCCTTTTGGGGTTAAAAAAAAAATAGTATTTGAGATTAAAGAACCAATTGAAAATTTCAATCCTAATTTCTATACTGAAGGATAATATGCAGATTTATAGAAAGCATTAAAAATGGGAAAGAAGCTGCATGATTATGCCATCACAATTACCCATATTTCCAATATACCTATCAGGCAAAAATATGGACTACAGAAAAATTATTTAATAATTACCAGAACAATTCAATGATACAGTTATGTGTTTAATCGTCCAGTACTCTTGCTCTCAGTCTCAAAGCTTACCATGCTCAATAAAGTTTATTGTTCCTAATTTATGGAGTCTGACACCACTTCTTAGCGTTTGGGTCAGTTTGAGTCATATGTATACACAGAGAAATTAATATTTAAACAAGTTCTCTATATTGGACTTTAAAATACATAGCAAAGAGCTGATCAAGTGTTCAGCAAAGAAGATAAAGTTGTGAGAACAAGTTATATGCTTGGACTCTGAGCACTTGGAGCTGGGAATTAGAAGACTGCCTCTGTTCATTAACTTCAGTGTGTTTGGAAGATATGGAATGTGTTGACCAGACTTTGAGTACATATACTTCTTCAAATCTACTTCTAGGGCTACTTCTCAAATTATGAATAAAATCATTCATTTGAGACTTTGATACCCAGACTCGCTTTTATATAATATAGGAATTAATGCTCAGAAACAAACTAAAATCATTGAATAGTTGCAACATTACTCTCAGCAGAGAAATGCACCCATGCAGATTGAATTTTTTAGACATTATAGTGTACTTGCTTAGTGAGTCTCTGCTCTTATGCACAGAGGCTGTCCTAACTTGCCGGATTTCCTGGAGTGTCCACTGTTCATCCCAATAAGTTCCCAATAAAGTTAGGAAACATTATTCCTTTCCTCTGTTTTTGGAATAGAATCATAGAATTGTTTAGGTTGGAAAAGACTTTTGAGTCCAGCTATCAACTGAGCACCATTTTCACCACTAAACCATGTCCCAAAGTACCACATCTACATGTTTTTTAATGGGTTGGTGATTTCCACTTACCTGGTGACCTGGTGGTGATTGACCACTTCCCTGGGCAGCCCCTTACAATGCCTGACCACCTTTTCAGTGAGGAAATGTTTCTTCATATCCAATCTAAACCTCTCCTGGTGCACTTGTGGGGATTTCCCTTGTCCTGTCACTTGTTTCCCTGGGAGAAGAGACTGATCCCCACCTTGCTACAACCTCCTTTCAGATATTCAGAGAGCAATAAGTTCTGAGGTTCCTTTTCTCCAGGCAAAACAACCTCAGCTTTCTCAGCCCCTCCTCATAAGGCTTGTGCCCTATTCGTTTTATCTTACTCCCTGTGGAAATGAAGCTTATGCAGAAATATATGTTTGTGTTCTCACTAGTAATGTTTTAATCTTTTAAGCAAATTAATACCAAATTTGAATGCAGAACAGAAATATCAAAATTGCTAAATTTTTACAGTTTTAGTGAGAGTTGATAATACGCCTGGGGGACACATTCTGCTAGTATTCCTCTTGAGCTCAAAGAGCTCAAAAGGTCTTGTTTTGCTCCATTTGTGTCAATTAAACATTGCAAATAAATCCAAACCAGCATCAGCAGTTAGGACAGGTCAGACCTGTGTGAACCACCTGTGTGAAGCACCATGTGTGAACCACAGAACATGGAAGAGGGACTGGAAACACAGTATGAGAGTGGACAGGAGAAGCTGGAGTCCAGGGAGAGGAAAATAAACACCTGGTAGGTTAACGGAGTTGCTGAGGACATGAGAATGACATGGCACAATGTGAAGAGTCTAGGAGATAAAAGGAATCTGAGATTGTTGAAATGACCACTGTAAGATACCTACATGACCCCCAGGGATTTGTAGTAGAGTCATGGTGTATGTAGGCTGAACTAGGATTCATGAATGTGACTTTTGACAGTATAGTTGATTTAATTTCTTATTAAGAGAAAGGAGGTGGAGGTAGGTGATGGACAGGGGAGAGTCTCTGACAGTGTTCTGGAAGGGAAACTTTATTTTCCTAATTAATTTTGAAGATACTCAAACTGTATCAAGCTATGTCCCTTATTCACTATTAAGCACGTCTTTGTGTTTCTTAACAGGTAAAGAAATAGAATCGCCTCCAGTAAAGACAATTTCTATTTCACGTGGCGTAAATTCCTTTCTTATTTCTAGTGATTCCTTGCACTTCTTTTTATCTCTTTTCCTTACTAAAGAGTTCGTATGAACTGCTGGATGTCCAGAAAGAAGTAATTCATGATCTCAGGGCCTTAGTTCTCCTACTGTCTATTGAATGTAATAACTCTCAGATTACCTCCCTCAGTCAAATATATTCAATAATATGTATATTCTCGGGTATTGTAGGTATGAATCAAAAATCAATGTCTTATACTTTAATCGAGGTCCTGCTATTATGAAATTAGATTAAAATGAAAAAAGATGTTCACTTTTATGTGAAATTTTACTTTGACAGATGGTCTGTACACCTTTGGCACGATTTACAACTTCAGTTTCACAACATCTTGAATCATACCCTACTATCGTGTCTTGCACAGTACAAACTGTTTGCATTGAAATGTTTAGGGGATCTAGAGGAATTTTCATTTACTATTTTATGCCCTATCCAACAGGCAAACCACAGAAAGCTTTTTAGTTGGAAGCGGGCACGTTTGTAGGAGCTCAAGTCTCTGGCAAACAGCTCACTGCAGCTCGAGTTTAATCAGCTCATTCTTTGGCATTTACTTGCTGCTTTCTTGCCTGAAGGGCAAACACTATCTTAATGAAGCACACAAGGACAAATGACTTTTCCAGGCTGTGATTAATTTTCACAAGCTGACTTTAATCACTGGTTAATTAATAGAAGATTTGTTGATTTACAAAAAAAGCACAGTCATTATAAGCAGCATTATATCGATTTGTTTTTCATTAATTTAATGCAGTAACAAGCTTTTATTTAGAAATTAAATGTGTTTAAATTCCATAGTAGATAGAATGATAGTGTACTAGAAAAGAGTACAGCACCTAAATAACTCGTTGGGTTTGTCTGCTTGACCAAATCTTTTTAGAAGAAACAGATACCAGTGTACTCTAGCTCAACTCTATCACCCCCTTTCCCCTCACTTGAAAAAAGGGATTAAGACTTTTTACACAATTCACATGAATATTTTAATAATAAATTATTAGTAGCAGTGTATGACTTATACAACAGATATGGCAATGACACAGAGTTCAATATACAGATCAAACATTTTTCCCTACCATGGTAGGGAAATAGATAATGTTCTTGTATTACTACGTTGAGAGCTGGAAATTGTTTAAGACTAAATTTTATAAACTGCATTTAACAACATAAGTTAAACTTTTGATTTCTTCATGATATTATGACAAAAAACACAATGCAGATTCTACAAAATACGTAGTAATCGGTTTAGATCTGCTTGATGAGGCACCCCATCATGATGCAACAGGTGAAACCACAGCCAGAATCTGTGACAAGAGTCTAAAGGCAAACAAATTTAGATTAAAAGCAAAATGCTAACTTTTAACAGCTATGGGGTGATTAGTCTAGGAGATTGGTTGATCTGTCATCCCTTTTCTTTAATAGAAAGATAACTGCCAGTCTGGAAGATTTAAAAATTTTGGGAATTCAGTATGAGCACAATGCAGGGAACGTACTGGCAACATGGGCTATAACAAACAGATCAGAATAAAGGAATTTCTGGTCTTTTCTGGACATGGTATCTATTAATCCTGAAGCCCATTGAAGTTGCCTAACAGATGACACCAAATATTTTTGACAGACTTCCATACTTAATAGAATCAAATGGACGTTGCTTATGTTACTGATACAGATACATTTTATCATAGTTTACACTATATTAGATTACTTAATAGTAATTAGTAATTACTTACTCTTCATCATTTTATGTTTATGCATTCTTTTTTGCACTGTACAAAATCCAACTGACATTGATAGAAGTCATACAGTACATATAGTGCTGTAAGTGGAATTTATTCTCAAAATAGTGTTTTTCTTTTGCTCTTTGCAAATATTCTCCTTCCACTCAGAGAGAGTGGGGGAATTGCAAAATTATGTGATTTTTAACTATGCAGCCACTCATAGTCGGGGGTTTTTTTGTTTGTTTGTTTTTATCATACTGCAGAGAAATGTATAATTCACTAGTATTTCATGTACATAAAGTCACATTCATTTTATGACATCTTAAAGTGTCACATTGTAGAAACTGAAGTATTCAAGAAAAACAATTATGTAGATTCCATGTTTGCATGCTGAACTCTGGGACAATTTTGACTTTAGCTTTTGACTCCTCAGTCGAAGGGGGTAATGCTCACTTAGTGACACTATACCTGGGATTCGTCTCCACAATATCACTTTTCTACCAATGGCAGCAGCAGGAGGCTGAAAATGCAGTTTAATACATACTCTGCAACAGCAAATTTGAATAGCCTTTGTTAGAGGGAGCATTACACTTCCACTGGGCACAATGCACAATACTATTACATAATGAAGCATCAATTAAAATGCTATTAAAATAAGATGTTATCCTGTTGTCTTTTCAATGATGTTATCTTGGCACTTCATCTGCCTAATGTCATCAGTTAGCACACTAGACCCAGTGCCATTAAGGTTAATGTGCAACATGTTTATAATGTACATTAGTGTGTCATAACATATGTCAAATATGAAACCTGATCATTATGATGATGATGGACTCACAAAGGAATATACAAAGAATAAGAAAAATATGTAAACTGACTCCTATCTGAAAGATTGTTTTGGCATTCAGCCAAGTGTTTGATACTTTCAAATATCATCTAAGAACAAGGTAAATAAAACTGAAATTGGAATGGAGCTTGAAGAAGTCTGCATAGACATATGACAACAGACAAATATATTCAGGGCCTAACTTTGTTCTAGAGTCCTCAATCACACCTCTAAATGCCAATGGATAACATTTTGTTAGAGTCTTCCCATAATAATTCACTGAGAAGACATTTTTCATTACGATGAATAGTAAAAGTGCCATCAGGTGAATTTCAGAATGTGCAATACAATGTCTAGCTAATGATAATTACTGGGCAGCCCACGTTTTCTGGATGATCTCAAAAGTATTCTGTACCTACTGATTTAACAGTTTGATTCAAGTACTGTTGGAATAATTATTTAAAAGCACTGCAGACAAAATTCACATTTTTCTGTTTCCAAGACCACCTACAACTGAGATAAAAAATTGAACAAAAAAGGCACACATGAGTTTAAAGTCGCTGTCACTACTTCTATTTGTGTACATGACACATTGAAAAATAACTTGCTGTCTTACAGCAAGTCAAAAATAAATTTTTACACATTTCTGCAACAGCTATAATCAATCAAAACATAGATTTGTAGTCAAAAGATTAAGCTCTTGATACATTTGAATTTTTTTCTATTGTAATAAATCTTTCAGTAAAAAATGGATACCTCAGCATAGTCTTTGGTGAAAAACAATGTGGAAAACGTCATTTAAACTGCTAGCCAAAGTAATGCTCAAATACCTTATCTAGTAACAATATTTAACTAGTTAAGATCTAAATGTAAGTATTTATTTATTTTTTAAATTCCATATGTTATGAAAAGAGATTCTGTGCTGATAGGGAGTTCATTGAGAAAAACAATACCCTCTAGATACATTTACTTGTAAACAGGAGTGTCAGATTTATTTGGAATATAACATTATCTAAGCAAATCTGGCAAGATTTTTCTCCTTTTTTCTCTGGTTTTTTTGGGGTGGGGTTTTTCTTTTTTTTTGGTTTGCTGGCTGGTTAATTTTGGTATTTTTTTAGTTTTTGTTGGGGTTTTTTTCAATCAGTGAGGGAAAACTTTAATCTATTAGGAAATGATGAGTAAGAAGAGGTGATAAAATTAGATCTGACAACGACTTCTCATTTAAATGAATTTGAACAGAAATTTTAAAAAAAGAATGCAGAAAAGGGTCATTAGTATACTGTTAGTTCCTATTCTTTAAGGAGTAGTGGTAAAATTCCCACTGTTTTACCTGGGAATAAAAGGAAAAGATAAATGTGATGTCTGAATTCTAGTTAATTCAATATCTTCAATGAAGTGCCTGGCAGTGTTTGACAGGTTTCTGAGACAATCACTCAGTTCTATTTTTATCCAAAGGAACTTTTTTTTTAAACCATTGTTTGATATACTCAAAAGGACAGAGATTCCTATGTCAAAACATCATTATATTGCTCATTGTGAGTCTCTAGAACTAGTATTCAATAAAGAAGGAAATCAGACATATGTGAAGCTTTTGGGTCACTCCATCTTTAAAATAAAAGATAACAAATTGCTAAAACAGCCCAGGCAAGATATTTTTTAGACCGTCATTTTCACTTCTGAAACACTGAAGAAAGGAGCTTGATAGGCAAAAGAAAAAGCCAAACCCCACAATCTACCTGAATTCACTCACCGTGAATTCAATAGTAAAACTTTCACAGGGTTTACCTTTCTCAAATTTCTCACTTGCTGGGATAAATCTCTTCTGTACTAAGACCAGAAATTGGGAATACAATCTAACTGTACAATTAATTAATATATGGATTGATTTGCCTCACAGTGAAATACATATGAATTGCCTTGTTGAAGATTTCCATCTAGGGAGACAAGATGGATGGCCAAGGCAAATTTGATATCTCACTTCCATGCAAAAAGTTATACAAATCCTACTCTTAATATTCTCAATAAGGTGAACTTTCACCCAAGAAACAGATTATTTTAGAATCCAAAATCTACATCCTTGTTAAAATGAATGTTTTATAAACCTTTAGAGATTTTGAATACTTTTACAAAATAGAAATATAACCTCAACAAGAACACATTTGTAACTGTCATAACTGAAATATCCATAGGACGGACAAAAGACACTCATGTTTTGTGTTAATAAAACCACCTCACAATTACTTTTCAGATCCAAAAGTCTGAGATCGTTCAGCACTACTACTCAAGGACTTTAAATCTGGTAACCTCGATGCAGATATGCTGTTCAGGCTTTGTTGTAGTTCAATCAGTGATTCTTTGCTTTCTCCAGGAAAATGTTATGATATGGATAGCTGAGAGAACACTAATCTAAGTTTTAACCTGCATCAAGAGATGCCTGCAGTAAGTAACACCATTCCAGACATAAGAGAGCAAGTACTGATTTTAGGATGTAGAATACTATGAAATAATATTTTAAATTAGCATTAATGAAGAAAACCCCCAAGAAACAACTGTAAATTATAGAAGAGAGAATTCTCCACCTGGCACCTCACAGTAACCGTGATCAGGAACTGTCTTCAATCCTCTGGCAAGTGAGGGAGAAAGAAGAGCTCCCAAATGCTTTGATAATTATCATTATCTTTTTTAATACATACTCATCTGGCGTTTGTGCCAGCAAACATTCATCACCCATCTGTGGCCATGCACAGAAGTTATCATAGCCGAAAACCTGGTGCAATACACTACTGGCTGTGTGACAGCCGGTTGGAAGACAGACTGCAGAAAAATCTGTGATCAGAGGACGGAACCCAGGAGTTCAACCTACAAACCTTCCCTAAGCTGTTCTGTAACTCGCCATGGCAGATCAATGAATTTACTTGTAATGAACTGACTTTCCATCAAGCTTTGCATTTTGTTAAACAGAGTGACCTCTAGGAATTCAAGGCTGTGGACTCTCAGATCATTAATGAATCACAAATCTAAGTAAAATTTTGGTTTTTATTTAATGGAAAGTGTTATTAAAATTGTCATATTGATTCTACATGCCTAAAATGCATTTTTATTAGACTATAACATACATGAAAAATTTTATTTTTTCCAAAAAAAAAAAAAAAAAACAAAACAAAACAAAAAACTGGGGTGAATGCTGAATCCTTGTTTTGCACAAATGCATTAGCAATTTCCAAGAAACATTTAAACAATGTATTTCCCTGATCAACCTGATCTAGGGAGTGGCATCCCCGCCTATGGTAGCGAAGTTGGAACTAGATGATTTAACATCCTCTCCAACCCAAACCATCCTATGATAGCAAGAAAATAGTCAGATCTCCTGGTAAGCCTGCTCCACACACAAAAAGACAACTACCAGGAATTACATCATTGTAGGTTTTGTGAATTCAATTTAAAAAATGTTTATTATATTTGTCATTCATTATCACTAACCTAAACTAATCTCTTCCTGGACTTCTTTTATTCACTAGAGAGACATATGTTCCTGCAAGGCAAGACAAAATAGCAACTGAGCTTTATGTAGCCTGAACCACATTGTTGGTGGAACAACAATCTTCCTTTTGTCTGCAGAGAGAGCCAAAGCAGCTGATCGATACCTGGAAATGCTTCTCCGCTCTCCCTCTGTGTATATGGATCTGAGTAGTCACCTGTAGAGTCAGCAGGAATGAACACAGAAACGCCACAACCTGCAGCCCACCTCGGGGCAAAGTTCAGTCACAAACTGTGTTTCTGGTGCCAATTCAGATGCAGAGGTTAACACTATCTGTAGATGTACGAAGCTGTAGTTCATTTGCAGGAACAGTGTGCAAACCAGAGGGAACTACATGGAGCAACAAAACCAAGTGAAACACCCAGAACTGAAAGGATCAAACTGAAATAGGAGGGCAGCAGAAGCCCAGTCTTTTTGAACATGCTTCTGAAGTGCTTTTCTTCATCACTATTTGCTCAGTGGGCCACGCCAACAGACAGATGTGGAGCCTCAGAGCTGTGGTATGATCTTACCAGCATTCACACAACACTTCTACTACCACAGTTTGATATTTTGAAATTCTGGTTTGAGTGGTTTAACCGGAGTTATTACACTTAAATTCTGAGTGTAGGATATATTTCTTTCCACCACTTTATTATCCATTAAATACTTGCCATAAATATAAGCATGAAAATATATTACTTTTCCCTCTAGCAAAAACAGTAGTTTGAGCCAACACTGCACCAATTTAATATTCAAAGCAAATGATCCATTTGAAGTCAGTAGGATGTAAGTCAGCTCAAGATTTTTCAACTTGTCTGCACCACGTCCATAATCAATGACCACTACCACGAGGTTTATAGCTTTGGAGAACCAAAGCTCACACAGACCTGAAAACTGTGAACCAACACCATCAATATGACAAAGAAAGTGACCTGTTTGCTAACTGTCTGAAAAATCCCTGCAGAATTAACCATAAAGATTCATGACTGCTCTGAAAAAAATGTGTCTTGGCAATTCTTCTAGAGCAAGCATTTCTCCTTTAGTTTCTTCAAATTTTTAATCTGTCACTTTTAAAGAGTTTTGGGTAAATCAGCTGGGTAATGGTTTTATTTGAAAAAGCACCAAACACTATTTTTGGTTTTTTTAATGAGAATTTAGACTTATCATCTCCATCTCTGTTATTTTCAGAAAAACATGATTTTATTTATTTGATGTTCATTTTCCTGTCTGTAACGCTGGGAAGATGTATATATATATAAATTTTATAATCGAACTACCTCAGATTTCTTAGCTTATATTTCTTCTTCATGATGTTCATCAGAGGTAAAAGGTATTTTTCTGCCTTGATTTGGAAAGGATTTTGTTTTTAGCAACATAAAAAACACCACATCTCAACAGAAAAACAACTTCATATTCAAAACTAGAAAATGAACAATGTTCTGTCAAAATATCTATACTGGGACATTTTTGAACAGCAGTTGAAAAAACAGAAAGTTATTTGTTGTCTTATGACTGTCAAGACATGTCTGCAGGGAGACATGTCAAGAGACAGGCAATTCACATTTCCTGAATATAGTAATATCTTCAACCTTATTAGTCAAAGGCAGAAATTTTTTTTACTGTCCTTCAAAGTATTTTGTCTTTCTGTGATTTACCTTCCTCTTCCCTTTTCTCATGGATGAGGTAAAAACCTAAAAATCTCGGTTTGAACCTTGGTTATATTTTTAGCAATATGGATTAAGCCCTTATTGCCTTTGTAAATAGAATGTCACAGTTCTTCTATCACAAAAATTTCTCTTTTTCTTTTAGTGCTGTCTCCAGCTTTAAAGATTGTGTTCAGTTTTGATAACCTCCTCTCAGCAAGGTGATGCTGCACCACCACTTCATTAAATTTTATCGGTAGTAATCTGGATAATTTTCCAATAAGAAAATAGTATCTTTTAATTTTTAAAATTCTATTTACATAGTTTTTAACTCTAATTTTCACTAAGATGTTATTATTTAACAATCAAAAATGATCCTTAGGTTAAGTGATTACAGATATTCTAGGATATATCACTGTGAATTACTTTAATTCTTCCTTTGGTTGTAGACTGCAATTATTTACAATGAATTACATTGTCATATGTTGTCCTACCATCTGTTTTTCAAGGCATGAGGTCCCATGCTTTAGTTGAATCTGAAGTAACTTATATCTAAATAAACCAAAGACTGTAAGATTCATCAACCTGAAAGACAGAAAGAAACAAGAGATTCAATTTAGTGACACAAAGTGATAATTGAAATGGAAAAGTAAATTATCCTTCCCGATTTTTTCCAGTTAAATTTCACAATTTATAAAATAAAACTGAGAAATAAATTTAAACCAAAAAAAATAAATATTAATATATTTGTTTTTTACTTATCCTTAAGCATGTGTTACAGATCATTTTGAGAACAGGATACAGTCTGGCCCCAGAAAACAATTTTTTTATCTCTAAAATATAGCTAAAACTTTCTAAAATAAAAATTTAATTTTTGCTTTCTTTATTCTCTTTAATAGTGAAGATCATAGTACAAAACACCTTCCTATTTAAGACGTATGATTGGGAAGGCTTATGAAAATTTTAGGCAGGTGCATCCTGCAATATCATTAAATTGTGCTCTCTTGTGGAGGTATTGTAATTATAATTGCCCAAATACAAATAATCAAGATCAGATGCTGGCAAGAGCAAACTCTCTGCATAATGTTTCATTGTTGGCAACTTTCTAGGAACATTCCATCAATAAAATATAATGGTTTTCCTTTTTTCCCTCTCAATTTCAACAATAAAATATACCAATAACACCATGTAGACAATGAAACATCATGCACATATATTATTGTAAACTACCCAGAGGTAAAATAGATAAAAATTTTTAATAGATTTTTTTAGTTTCTCTATTAAATTAAAACAAAATCCTAGAACAAAATCACAAAACAAAGTTCTTTTTGAGGAAAGAAAAAGTACAGCCGTAAGAATATGAGAATATGCTTATACATAAACATAAAAATTTTGTGAGATATCCACCTAAAACAATGACATATTAGCTAAAAAATTTAAATAGATTACTTCAATATTGTAGTACATAGATTAATGTGAATTTTTTACATTTTGCTGATGTTTTTGTATAATTAGAACAAAGTTGAATTGCAACATTCAAAATGTAACACATGACTAATAACTACTTCTAACTATTTGGATTATTACGGCAATATTGTAATAATTGCAATAATTATAATTGTGATTAAATCATTAGCTTTAATAGATTAAGGATAATTTAGAATAATTTCATTTGATGAGTTAGTTTTGTGTACACATGCAACTGCAGACAGAAAGAAAGTTCTTTATAAGTTCAAAGATTTCACCTTGAATCCCAATTACATCAGTGGTATAATTCAAAACTTTTGAATGAAGATAGAAAAAAATATGTTTCACTAAATAATTTGTCAGACCCTTTGATTTTCCTATGACGCTTTATGACAGCCTGACATATAATATGGATCATTATAAAATATAAGCATGTCAAATTGGAAATACCTCTCAGCTTTGAACTTCACAATCAATTAAGAATAGAATTAAAAAATGTTTTTATATGACACTTCTCCTAGACTCATATTCCCATCCCTATATCCCAACAAAAATAATCCAAAATTGAAATATGTAATTTTTAAAGTAGAAAACCCAATTATTGAAGAACTTAATGTTCAATTGTAAGTCCATTTCAAGAGGTCTTCTCAAGCAAAATATGTGAAGTATCTCTTATCATAGTAAAGCTAAGAAGTGTGTGGTATACGATGGAGAACTCAGTTACACAACATTCATCTTTTCAAGAACAATATCCATCATAGTTTTCAACATTATTTTTCATTAATGGGATATTATTAATGATAAACATTACCAAAAATATAGATAGCACTCATTTAATCACATGCAGCCTCTGTTCTATAATGTTTCTAAAAATATTCTGCAATATGCTGATGTTTTATTTATTGCATGGTTAGTTAAACTCCATGTAGAAACAGCCTTTTTTAGTATGGAAGACATGTTGATCTTTTTAAATTCCAAATTTTGTTTAGACAATATAATGTCATCAAATGATCCCCCTCATCTTGTCAAAATTTCTGGACATGTCCTATCTCTGTAATGACTTTCAGGTGCAAAGGTCAGAAACAAAATTCATATGCAGAGAAGCATGTATGCCAGTTTTCAGATTTCTTGGGGTTTTCATTTTCCACCCTTTCTCTGCATATCTACATTATGAATTAAGATCAGTCCCAGCTTCCGTTGTTCACTCAGTCTCAAGCCCAGGAAAAAATAACACTGACAATGATTTTAAAACTTTCATAATAACATTATCAAAGAAGACTAAACACAATTCATCTGTGGTGCAGAGCCTTTCATCTTTAATTTGCCAGTCTTAATATAATCCAATTCAGCAATGCCTCACAGTCAATAGTGTCTGATGAGTGTTTGTTTGCCTATGAGAAATGAAAAAATGGTCTATTTTAGCTGCTTCTAGACAGAATTCCCTGTTGCAGAAAAACGTACTAAAACTTCACCAGCAACCTTCAACGGAAAGATAAGGTGAACTAAGATTTTAGAAAAAGGGATCTGTTGGCCCTCTATAATGTTTCCAGGCAGAGTTTAAAATATATCAGTAGACTTAATATCAGCCTTAATTTTTTGATACTGTTGCTGCATATAGATGCAATACCTGCTCAGAGGACTTTCAAAAATACTAATACTATTCCCCTCAAGATTATATGAATTTATAGGGAATGTTGATTTTATTGGAGAAATTATTAGAAAGCATCTGTACCAGTAGCTGAATCCAGTTAGCAAGAATAATAATGTTCTTTTTGACAATAACTCCCCTAAAATATATTTAATTTATTAAGATTTTGTCTTGCATCTACCTGTGGTTGTTCTTCCACAGCACTTTAAGCAAAAGGCATCTGAGTTCTAGAGCATTCTCTCTGTCAGTCCTCAAATGACATTGCCAGCTTTTCCCACTATCTATGCATAGCCTGCATTTGTGAGTGTCTGTGTGGCTGCACACTGAAGCAGATGGTGTGACTGTTCTGGGTCAGATAATTATCTCACAGGGCTAGAGCAGCTGAGCAGCCCTACCTGAACTACAAGTGGATACTGCCAGGTTTTAGGATGGGATATCTCCTGCGTTTGTAATCCAAACTGTAACAGAAAATGTGCTGGTGTCTGGGTTTGTTTTGGTATTTTTATCACTTAATTCTGTAGTCAAACTGGGCTTGAGAGTGAGATAACCATGTATAATTTTGTCATTAAGCAAATGCTTAATGATACCAAGTACTCATGTAAATTTGTGTGTAAATATTTGACTTGAAACCTAACATTCATTTTACATTTTTATAAATGTGAAACACCAGGAGTTACTGCTCTGAACTGTTACTTTTACTGACTATCATGTTTTTAAAGAAATTCATTATATATTCAAAATAGAAAAACTAGGGGAAAAAAGAAGCCTTTGTGTTCCTTACTCCTTTTTTTTTTCCAAGGAAGCTTGTTTTAAAGTCATGGTTTTTAATTTATTACTAATGGATACTCCAAGAACTTACTGCAATCTATTTCTTGTTGACCAAAACCCACAAAATAAAAAGTAATTTCTAGGACTTCCTTCACTTAAGAGATGACAAATTATTAAAAAGGTTCAGTAAATAATGTGGAAATGAATCTTACATAAAACATAAAAAATGAAATAGTAAAAAAGGCATATTTCATACTTTTATATGTATGGGCACAGATAAATGGATACATGCATGAAATGATAGAGTTGAATAAGTCTAAGTAGTTAATGTGGTCAGGTAAAGGAGAAGGAGATTTGAAATGGTAGGTTAAATCAGAAAATTAAATATCTGCTCTCTCATTTTTGTCTTCTCTTTTGTTTTATAATTGACCATTTCTGTTATCCTTAATGAAAATATTAATATGTCTGATATTTACAAGCACTCTTGTAAATTCACCACTGGAGTTCAGTACTTTGAAGTAATATGAATATAAACACTTGAGCTCCCTGCTGCATTCCATCTAATCCATTCATTATTCCTTTTCACTGTTGTTTGAATCTCTTAAATTTTATTTTCCCTCTCACAGATGGTTTGCTACTTTGAAGGAAACTTGACGTGGGGATGAAGCTCTTCAGAAAGAATTCACACGGATCCTATTGTTGGGAAACCAATTTCTTTTGTTTACAGGACATTTATTTGGAATTGTCACACCAGCATTGCCACAGCTGCAGATTACATAGTGATTTCAGGAAAGATGACAAAAACAATAGGCTTAAAAGATAAAAGCTGATAACATCAAAATTCTCCCTTAGTCTAGCTGTGTTACAAAGACCTGAAGACTTCACAAATAAAAAACCTGACAAACTATTATCTACTGCTATTAAGTAGGTCTTTATTCTTAGAAAAGTTCAGAATGTCCATCTTCAGTTATTTATAACAATATTTATGTGATTAAAAAGCACAACGTTTTTAACTCTTTATTATTATTGTTTTATAGAAGTTATTACATTAAATATTTTTGCGCCTTTGAAATAGAGATGATGCTTAAGTTCCCTGCTGGATTTTTAGTGTTTCATCCTACTAACATGTTTACTAATCAATGATCTAGGCTACTCCACACTGTCAAAAAAAAGAAAAAATACTGGAAATGGTAGCCCCTGCTCTAGATAGCTCGTGGCAACTAGACAGGCCATGTGGTCAAGTGAGACAAACGGCTGTGGGGGTACTCAGGGTGGTGGCAAAATGGACCAATCAGGCAATAGCCTCCATCTTGCCGCCTGGCTAGACATTTTCCACGCTTACTGTAAGGACCATGAATAGTTCATTCCCTTTTTAAAATAATTAAACTTTTACAGAGATCACCTGAGTTTAGTGACTTTTAAACTCTCAGTCATTTTAAACAGTTGTAGTAATCCAGAACCAATCTAAAAGTCGTATTACCCATTCTTATTAATGTCATTATTACTTCTACCAATTATTATCTGTTATGGTACAAATGAAATGGAGTTTGAAGTAGTCTGCTCGTACGTGGTAACATCATGTTCTAACCAGATGTGAGTTTTAGGCCACATAAAAAATCACATATTTATGTTCACCTAGTTTAAAACAATACAAAATGCTGTGGTTCCATCTATTTTGTTTAATTTTTTCTTAATATACATCTGGTTAGTTGTAAATAATATCAGCAGATACAGAACTTTTATTACATTCCACTTTTTCTCTACGTAAAAGATGCTGTTTATTAACACACAAACACAAATATTTCCCTTACCTAAAAATATAGATGAAACTGCCTAGGAAACTTGCATTAGTTCATTTGCTCTTATTACAAGGTAAATTTTGTCACCAAGAAACTTAATTTCTTGCCTGCAGTGATATTCTTTTTACTTCTTTGTTTTGTCTTTCTTTTCAATGAATATTTGTTAGCTAAGTTAGGTTTACAATCACTGGGAAAGGTATCTGAGAGGAAACAGAGAGATGTTTCATTACTATTGTGTTTTCAGATTTCATGACTGCTGCAACATTTCTCATTTGTCTCTTCTTGGTGTTTTCTTAGCTCAGACTTCCTATGCAAAGCAGTGAAGTGAATCTCAGAGCATCAGCCTGAGGCTGGTGTGTTACACTGACCAGCCAAACTTTTACATACTGCATTATGACTTTACTTTCTTTCCCTTCTCTTTTCCAAATACTCCTTTATGCAGAAGTTAACAGTGAAGGAAAAATAATTAAAAGATCAAATAATATAAAAGGAAGTTATCGGAAGCTATCAATAGAAACCAGAACCACCTTGGCTTCCCCTTTCCCAGGAAAATATTTTTTTAAATGTTATTCCGTTTTTCAGTAGATCTCAGAATCTGTGAAACAATTTTCCCGTTTCTATTTTTCTAAGATTTCTTGAAAAATATTTTTAATTACTTCCAACTGAACATTTTTAAAGCACAAAATTAGCTATAGGTAGGAAAACCCCACTTTTACTGAGATCAAATTTGAGAGGTAAATGTATTCTCAATGCAAAAGAACATAGTTAGCAAATCGGAAGCTTGTCTCCTAGTTTCACACTATTTAAACAAAATTTAATTTTGAACACAAACCTGCATCTGAGACATATTTTAAAATATTAAATATATTTTAAAATAAACTGCTTAGAGTAAATATTTCAGCCTTTTTGACCTGGAAAAGAGATAGGCACCCAAAAGCTTAAACGACTTTTGAGAGGTGAGATACCGAGGAAGATAAAAGCATGATGCTGCCCTGTACGGAACAAGAAAATGGAAAATTTCCCTATAACTCTACAATACCAAATACTGTGTAAGATCAAGAGCTATAATGAAGGAAAGGGGTATTGTGCGTGTTCCCAGGAGGTGACACTGCATTATGCGAATGTAAGAAATTGTTATATAAATGGTCATGAAATGAATAAGCAAAAGAAATTTGAATCATTGTTTTACTATCTTACTGTGGAGGTAAAACTCAGTAACAGGGGCTCTGCTATCACCTCTAAAAATTTGGAATGAAATGCTGCAGTGGGCTCTTTTCAACAATAGTCACTGTGGTGACTTCTGAGAAATGATCTCTATCATGCTTGTCTGAATAGAGACCATCACCTTTCCTGCAGAGCACCACCTGTTCTCTTCTGCATCTTGCCTTACAATTTTAGATACAAATACTTTTCAGGGACCTGTAACAACCTTATGCAAAGTCTGCTGCTTCTCTTGCTTTCTCTTGGAGCGATTTGTGGAGCAGGAGTTCCACAGGAACCATTTTTTCTCACTTATATTTTCCTTTTCTGGCTCTACAGGCCTCCAAAGAAGGGTGTTACTCTGAGGCAGCTCTCCCAGACCCACTGATAGCTCTATCCTTTGGGCCCTGGGAAGATAAGGGTAAAGTGGAACATTTTTTTGTATCTATTTCAGATCGCTGATTCTCCCTGAAGCAGAACAGGGAAGGATGCTGGCCAGCTTTCTGACATCAAGTCAGTGAATAACTGCTGTCTCTAGGAAGAGTAAAATTGTCAACTAAAAAGCCATCAGAGGGAAGTCATCAGTGAAAAAGTGCACCTAATTTCTTGTTGGGCTGGAAGACTCCTTTTCAAAGATGCTGGTCCTTGATTACCTTTCAACAGACAGAGTCTGTGGAGTGCTTCTGCAGAAACAGCTTCAAACAAATTAGAAAACAAACAGCCAAACAAGCACTGACTCAAGAAAAAGCAGACTTCAACTTACTAGACAGAGACAATCATGAACAGTTTGCAGTTCTCCAATGAAAGAGCGTGTGAGGTAAAACACTCCAAGAATATACAAATAACAAATGAGAAAGAGACTAAAAATAAAGACATTTCGTAGGAAATAAGGAATGCAGAGTGTGCTGGGTTTGGCTGGGATAGAGATAATTTTCCTCATTGTTGCTACAACGGGACAAAGTTTTGGATTGGTGCTGGAAACACAAGTTTGTTGATAACACAGGGATGTTTTCACTATCACTGAGCAGTGCTTGCACAGGGGTCAGTGATTTTTCTGCCTCTCACCCCACCCCAGCATCAAGGAGGCTGGGAGTGCCCATGCAGCTGAGATGGGGCATAGCCAGGACAGCTGACCCTAACTGACCAGGGGGGTAGCCAATGCCAAATGATATTGTGATCAGCAATAAAAGCTGAGGGGAAATAGCAGAAAGGCGAGGTGGAGGGAGGACACTTTTGGAGTTAGGGCATTTTGTCTTCCAAAATGACTATCATGCATGATGGAGCCCTGTTTTCTTGGGAGGCTGAACACCTGCCTGCCCATGAGAAGTGGTAAATTAATTCCATGTTTTGCTTTGCTGGTTTGCACAGCTTTTTTTACCTATTAAAATGTCTTTATCTCAACTCATGAGTTTTCTCACTTCTACTCTTCTGGTTCTTTCCTGCATCCCACAGGGACTGAGCAAGAGGCTGTGGGGGGCTTAGTTGCCGGCTGAGGTTAAACCACAACATAGAGGTGAAGAAGAAAAACCTAACATCAATGGAAATACAATCTAATTAACAAAAGAAAAATCCACAGAAATTTCAGAAGTCAAGATGACGAGAGAAACTTGAGATATATATTTAGAACATTTTAAATATGTAATGACAAGTCAAAAATAATTTCAATTTAAAAATAAAAAATTCTCAACCGACCATGATATACTTCATTTTCAACAAACTGTTTTTGCCTGTGAATCTGCCTTATGTGTCTGAGATGTTGATAAAATCTAGTTTGCTTTCACTATACTAAATATTCAGCTGAAATTCCTATTTCCCCCCATGTTTATTCTCTCTTTACAACTGTTTTAGCTACCACGCAGACACAATTAACTTAGAATTTTTTGAAAATATTTTACTTTAGGAGCTCCCAATGCCTAACTCTTGCCTGAGAATATTATTCAAAGTGGATTCAAAGTTTTTTATTTCATTTCTAACCAAAGTGAAACAGTTACATGAACATTCACTTATTTATATATTTACCAATATATGGTACTTCCATCTTCTGCGAAATGCAGAAGAATATGCAACATTCTTCTTGCATAGTACCCATCTAGGGAGTCATCTGTTGAATAAAACCTGAATAACATAAAATGTAATAGAAACTATCAAAATACACTTCAATGAGTCCTTGAAAAATGCAATGTTCCATTAATTATTGTGTTTCTTTTTCTATAAGGATGTACTAATTAAATGAATAGTACCATACATGCAACCTCACAGATCTCATAAAAGTAATGTAACATGCATTATTTTTCAATATTTGTAGTTTTCAATAATACAATGACTGAGAATGCTGTGCATCTGATTCCTAGTCTTCATTTATTGATGTCATGAACTTTCAAAATTATGTTTGCCATCACAATTGTTCTTCTTCAACATGATCCTCTGCATGCAAATCTAAATTTGCAAATTAGAAAATTGGTTATACTAGTGAAATAAAATATGCTTGATTGATGCATCTAATAGTCTGTCTTTGTATTATGCTGTATTACAGTTATTTTTCATTCCCATCATTAATTAAAATGCAAACAATAAAACAGTAAAGAAGCAACAAATCATAGTAACATCTTGAATACATATCTACATTGACAGTGACAATAAACAGTAGAGTTTTGACAGATAAGAGTTAACTTCAGAAGACCCTAAGTTATTTTTCTCATGTTTTCAAACTGAGTTTCACAGAAAAAAACATTTTAGGAAGGATGAAGAAAGCTAGTTTTAATGACATTTTCATATCAGACATTCTCATTTTCCAGAATCACTGATTATTAATATCTGATCCTGCAGGATACTGAATATATTTGATGATAATCAGCCCCTTAACTCTCAGAGAAATACAAACTGAGAGAATAGTCACTTACAGGGCTCATTTTGTGTTTCACAGGATCAGGTCCTAAATGAGCTTTTCAATTCATTGGTTCCACACCAGCGCATTTTCCCATTCAACGTTTATTGAGAACATTTATTCATATTGAAAATGGTTGCACCATAGGATGTCATGCAGCTATAGTAAATAGCAAATAGATTATTCGATTACTCTGTACCAGCAGAGACAACAAAGAATGGCAAATATTAAATAAGTTCGTTGTTGCATATGCTTACTTGTTAAGACTTCAGCAGCATTCTAAATGTTAACCTTTCTTGTGGTTCCTTCTTCCTTCTAGAAAGGTTGTGTTTCTGATATGTTTGACATGGGCATTACAAATGAGTTATATTTGTAGATGTCGATTATAAGACTTGTTAAACTTGCTGTCCACCATTCCTGTCATGCTAATAGATGCCTGGTAGCATAAATAAAGACAATTCCCACAGGCAAGTAGCAAAAGTTGTTAAGCATCACCTAAGATGCTTACAGCCCCTGCATCACACAACTGATGAACTAGGCATGACAAATATCATATGATGTTTTGAGGAACACAAAATTATATTTTCTTTAAGAAAGAAAATTTTCAAATTGATTCCAAATAACCGAACATAAATCTGCCTTTTTTCATTGCTATAGACAAATTCTACAGTTAGACAAAATCATTAAGTGAGGGTTAAATGGTGTGAAGCCTGACAATAAGAAAATTTTCTTTAAACTATAATGGATCACTCTTTACATTGCTAAAATGTCCTCCTTGTGCAGTAATTAGTGGAACTTTCCTCTGACCATACATGCATTATTTCTAGATTAGAGCAAAATCCAAAAAGCAGTTAGTCATGTAATTTCAATGGAATTACTTGGTGTCTTATATTTTATTAGCTAGAGCTTTCAGATCTACAGAGGTTCATGCTCCTAAGTCCCTTTGGTGGTTTTTAACAGAGCATTTTGCTAATTTGTTTAGGCATCAAAGGTTGTAGAAGACTCCATTGGTTCTGAAATCAAATAGAATATAAGCTCTGTGGGCTGCCAACTAGTCAGGTTTATATCCAAGAGCCGATTAAGTAAAAACTTCAAGATAAATATGCAGTAAAAATATGCAAAATGGAGATAGATTTTCCCTCCAGAAACTGTCTTTTGAGCAGTCAGAAAGAACAACATCATAGATCCACTTTGAAGGAAAGGAGCCAGAGTGTGTTATTTTATAACAGAAATGGATTGTGAAAAAGACTTAAGTCTCTCATAGAGTCACACGCTCTTTAGTGCTACCCGTGAAATATTCCTTATCATAGTGATGCCTCCTCCAGCCACCTAGAAACAAAGACTAGACAAGAGTAAGGGAATAAAGACAGGTATTTATTTGAAGGGCCTTCAAGGTACACCCCGGGGGAGCCAGAGGCTGCTTCCAAAAATTGGACCCCAAGATGGACGACAGGTCACGAGTTCTTCACACTTTTATAGGTTTGGACCATTTGCATATCAGGGTTAATTCTCCAATTAAAGCCCCAGTTTTAGCGATGTAACGCCCCTCAGCTTGCCCCCCCTTAGAATCTTTAGTTTACACATTTTGGGCCTAAAAACAGCCTGGTTGTCCTTGAAGGCAAAGCCCGGAGAGGCTTTGTTATGTCTACCCAGTATGAGAGAACAGGAATTACAGGCTACAAGGAACTTCAGAGTTACACTCTAAGCAGTACAGAATTTGAAAATAGAAAAGTTAAAACCTAAGGCATCAATAGGGACAGTGAGTTATTCAGAGACAGAGTATCAGCGGAGTTGACTGAAAATTCATTAACATAAATTCATCAACAACTCATGGTAATCATAGAAGAAGACAGAATTTCACATAATCACAGAATACAAGGTTAGAAGGGGACCTCAATGATCTTCTGGTCCAACCTTTGCTGTCAAAAGCCCAGTCTAGGCAAATTGATCCAGCATCCTGTCCAGCTGAATCTTAAAATTTTCCAGTGTTGGGGAATCAACCCCTTCTCTGGGGAGATTTAGACAGTGGCTGATTGCTCTCATAGTGAAAAATTTCCCTGTTCTGTCCAATTGGAATCTCCTCAGTACTAATTTGTACCTATTACCCCTGTTTTTATTCGTGATTCCTTTCAAAAACGGAGTCATCTTCTTTGTAGCCATCCTTTAAAAACTTTAACACGGTTATAAGGTCTTCCCTAAGCCTGCTTTGCTAAAGGTTGAACAAGTCATCATCTCATTGTCATCTCAGCCAATCTTCATATGACAGGCTTCACAATAGTTTGATTATTGACCTTCTTCGGACACTTTCAGCCTGTCCACATATGATTTATACAGCAGGGACCAAAACTGCACACAGTATTCCATGTAGGACCTGACAAGCACTGAGTACAGTCGGACACTTTATCTTTGTTAGTGATGGTCTTTTTGATGCAGCCCAGCAGCCTGTTGGCTCCCTTTGCTGCAGAGAGTCACTGGTCACTCATATGGAACTTACTGTCTACCAGAACCCCCAGGAGCCTTTCCACAGAGCTGCTGTCTAGCTGGGTAGATCCCAGCCTGTGCTGGACTCCTGGATTACGTTTTCCCAGGTACAGAACTTTACACTTGTCCTTGCTGCACTTCATAAGGTACTTGTTAGCCCAGTCTTCCAGCCTATCTGAGTCTTCAGGGTGACTCTCCCAAAGTGCCCATTTCCCCACTTGTGTATGTTCTGCAAAGTTTGTCAGGGTACACCTAATGCTGTCATCCAAATCACTTATGAAGATCTCAGACAGTGTTAAAACCAATATTGATCCTTGAGGGACCACCTTGTGACCTTGGAAAAAGGTTTCCAATTTGCAAAGGAGCTATTTAGTTAGTTGGTATTGGACTGTCCTTGAAACTTCAGGAAAGGAAGATATTTATAAAATCCTCATCAGTCATTCATAAACAGTAGATATTTATGCAACTTGTTGAGTAATAAATGCATTTCTTACCCTGAAGCACCATGAGATAGTATCTGGAACTGAGTGGTGGAAAAGTAAGGAGTGAAAAAGGAGAGGATGGGTTTGGGAATAAAGGGTGGAGATGAAGGGCTGAGAAACAAAGTGAAGGTAGAATACCAGTTTCCAGTTCAGCTACCCCTTTTCAAACTGTTTACTAGTACAGGCACTCTTTGAAGTCAGTCCAGTCTCCTGTGTCTTTTCTCTGCTGGTGGACAGATGATAGATTTGCCACTGTGCCCTCACACCAACTGCATCCAGCTGATTCTCTTTCCAAATGACCTCCTAGCTGTGTCTATTTGCTGTGTATTTCTAGTCCCTTGATGTTCCATTTATTCAGTCCTGTCATCTTCTCCTAATGTAAAGCTTGTGCTCTCCTGACAGGGGATGTCAGCATCAAAAATCTCTTTCTCTAAAGCATGACCAGTTGAATTTGTACTACAAATACCCTTGCAGATACAGTAAATCCATTCTATTTGTTACCCTAATTTTTTATAATCATGTGGGATTTGAATATCATGATGAAGTCTCAGATTTTATTAAGACTATTTATAACCAACATAGTCAATAGTTCTGTGAAATAAAGTGTTCTGCTGGCTCTCACCACCAAATCTGTGTAGGTAGCAAAGACAAATGTAACTCCCACTCCCACTGAAATCCTTACTATTCAGGTCACAGTACATTCTTATAGCTAGCTCAGGCTGGATTTTTACATGCTCTTTTATGCGAGCTTCAGAGCAGGATTTTGGTATGAAGTATTTCAAAACATATTGTTTCAAAATCCTTTTTAACATATAAAAGTATAGAGTTTCAGTCTGTCATTTTAGTTGAAAATTATTGCACTACAAGGTAGAGACAGAATTCAGATGAACAGCAAAATGTCTTAAATACTGAGAAACACTAAACTATGGATAAATCCATATACCCTGAAAAAAGTGTCTGATTGAAATCTGAATATGAACCATTACTTTTGGTGACTTTAGATGACTATAGTTAAACTGAAACATTGAATAAAAGCTTTGATAAGACAATCATTGCAAGATATGATTGATACTAGACACAGGGTAAACAAGACAAGGTGGTTGGTGCAGAATATCAAGCCAAATGGAGTCGAGGACCTTGGAGGTCTTTTCCAACCTTAATGATTCTATGATTCTAAGATTGTTAGATTTGTTTCCATTCAGATTTTTAAGTAGAAATATTCTATCAAATAGGCATTACATAACTGTCACATCTGATAGTTCCATTTGGTTTTGTTGTGAAAAGGATAGCATATATATGAACATAAAAGTGACCAGAATAATTACCCAAATTTTGACCTGAGGTTCATACGTGATTCCACTGGTCTGAGCATTCCCCTTCTATCTGCAACTGCTGCTACAGAGCTGTGACAACTGCTACAGTAATCGAAGTTGTATTAGATGTTTTCAGTGTTGAAGTGAGGAGAAGCAGAAAAAAACTCAGTGAGAGAAACAGTAGACAGATGATTAGTATGTCACCCATACAGATCTGGTACCGACTCTTGGCTTTAAGACTGCTTTGAGGAGGCTGCAGTTCTTCATTGAGAGAGCAAAGAACCAAAGTCAAACCACGAGCATGTGTTCTTCACATACTGAGCCTTCACTTTACAGGAAACAGTGGCTTTTTAAGTTCCTGGCACAGGTAAAATACACAGTTTTGTATCACATCCCTCAAAACAATGGGAAAGGCAAACAGGTGTCTCAGGATAAACAAACCTATATGTACACACACCACTGCCCATTGCTTCTGAATAAAATACTACTTCACTTTTTATCAGAAGTCATGCAACTGAGTGAAAAGTGAAAACAAAGGTTTTACAAGAAAATGTGTCAGAGGAGCTCCATTTTTAACCAATGACCACTTTAACTTTGAGTCATTAACCAGCTATAGAACCTAGCAGCTGCATAAGTTTTCACCAACTTTATGGTCTATCTATACAGTCCATGCCTCAACAGATTGTTAAGAAGGATGTTGTTGGAAACTTCATATTGCTGAAATCAAGTGACTTCTACAGCTATCCCCTCATCCACTGAGCCAGTTACTTCGCTATGGAAGCCAGTCAGATTGTTTAAACATGATTTATCCGAGAAAAGCCACCTCAATGAACACATAAGAAGACCTCTGAAGTCCTAAAATGACTGCAGTATTAAATCCCATATATGTCTCTAGTCTTATCTGCAACCAAGATAAATTTTAAAATAAAAGAATTTGTTAAATCCAAATCAATTTAAGAAATTAAAAGAAATATTTATATCCAAATGGGTGTCTTGAAAAGATTTTTATGTAGTACAATTGAAGACTAGTTTGTCTCTGAATCAAAAGTCTCCTGATTTTTTGAATGATTTTTGAGTCACCTGATATTAACTCTTGAGTTTCCGTATTTAAAAATTGATAATAAGATTTTGACCTGAGTCTGTTGCCTGAAGAAAGATGTGTTTCCTTTCTGTGTCATTTAGTAAATAAAGTCTGATTTCCCTATAATTTCTCAGGAGCTATGTTAATCTCTTTAATGTTTCCATAGATATCTTATTCTTCTTTTAAAATATTTTAGTTCTTTGCTTCTCTGTTGTTGTAAAGATGACAGTTAACTAACTCACTGTGGAAGATGAGGGCTATCACTGAAAAATAATCAGCATGATACTGAGAAATGAAATCCAGAAAAGTCTTTTAGAATATTTACTTTTATATATGAGGGTGATTCTGAGTTTTAATACAGAAATATAATTGTGCTTCTAAGAACTTTCATATTCATGCGTGTTTCAGACGCATGAATAAAGGATAGTAATTTAATAAAATATCTTTACTGCAAGCAACAAAAATTTATGACAACTCATTTTTATTCTGTTTGAAGAGAACACTAAAACATTACTCACAAATAAAGTAGAAATTTCAGCATCTGTCTTCTAGCCCCTCTTGTCCACTGCCCCCGCAATGTTTGAACTGCCTTCGGTTCATAGACAATAAATGGTGTGTACAGAGATTAAATATCAATAAGAATTGTTTTCTATATTCCTCCTTCCAGCATTGTACACAGCGTCAGGATATAAGTTTCAGCTCTTTTATGGATATTCATAGTTTCAGAGAAGGACTGAGATTAAGACAGCTAAAGAACAAACATCAATGACAATTAATTAACAGTTGAAAATTAATATCCAACCTCCAGCAGCCATTCTAGCTTTCAGGTGGCATCACGTCATGTAGAATAAGCATCACCATTTCTATCCCAAAACCCCTATCCCAAACAGAGTAAGAAAGAATGGACTAACAGAGTATCATAGTGTAGCATAGTGCAGATGGCATAGCATGGCATTGCTTAGCACTGAATGGAACAGAATAGACATTTTCTAATTTTCAGCTGCTGTTTCTCTTTGTCTCATTTCCCAGGCTAACTAGGGAAAGATCCAGGTCCAAATTCACTAATAACAACTTCCTTATTACCAATTCCTGACAGCATCTGGAAAATAAGACCCAAGTGCAAAGAGGATGAATATTAAAATAGATAAAATCATTCCTTGCAGTAATTAACAGCACCTACCTATGCATCAGTTGTTTGATGAGCATCCTGGAGCAAAAAAATATAATGTTTTATTTTCTGCCTAAAGATTTTTTTTTTTTCTGCAAGAACTTAGAAAATCTGTTTAGAATTGCTATTTTAAAAACCAGAGTTACAGTATCAAGTAGCAGCCCTGCTTTGATGTCAGGAGCAATTCTATTTCCTTCTGTCAGGGGTAAAATAAATGAAATGCTTTTGTAATTAAATAACTGGAAACTACTCCAAGTATACTAGTCCCTGATGATAAGTTTGTTGCTGTGGGAAAAGTCTGATTTCAAGCCACTTTCAAGTAAATAAGAATATTTGGATTAGTTGAAAATGTATAGGTAAGAACAATATCCTCACTATTGTGAGAACTGCAATTGTATTTCTTCTGCAAAATGAAGAGCTTTTAGTGTTTATCTTTAAGTCTTGCAGACTTTGTTTCTAGTATGATATTTTCCCACTTGGTTCTAAAAAACACCATTCAGAGACAAACTGTTTAGTTCATATTCCATTTCCTCAGAGGTCATGCGTGTGAAATCTTCCATATGCAATATAAAAGTCAAGCACTTGTTTTTCCTAATGGGAATCTTGCCAGGTGTTGGGTCTTTTTTTTCCCAGAAGGAATATTTTTTGACTGTTAGCTGGTGCAGGAAGATTATCACAGAATAAGAATGATTAAGGTTGGAAGGAACCACAGTGGATTATCAGGGCCAAGCTCCCTGTCATCCCAAAGCACATGGCACAGGATTGTGTCCAGACAGTTCTCAAATATCTCCAGTGAGGGAGACTCCACAATCTCTCTGGGCAACCTGTTCCAGTACACAGTCATCCGTACAGTAAAGAAGTTCTTCCTCACATTCAGGTGGAAATTCCTGTGCATCAGTTTCTGGCTATTGCCTTTTGTCCTACTGCTTGGATTATGCATCTTTTGTTTTCTTGATGTATCAAGCAGCTGTGTTAGTTTAACACAGCCTGGTTTTAGTGGGCGGGAAAAAAAGCTGCTTGAAACCACTCTGTCTGGCACAGAGCCATTTGCTGAAGGCTCTGATGATGGGCAGGTTACTAGCCCAATTAGAGAAGTTGGTAACACCTCTTTGATGACGTACTTAAGAAAGGAAAAAGTACCGGAAGTTTCTTTTTCTTTTTTCGCCCGAGGGGTGGTGAGGTGGCTGCTGGGGCCCTCTTGCGGCTGGAGCCACCCGTGCTCCAGGTGTGGGTGAGGACCGCGCCGCCAGGGCCGGCTGTGCGGTGCCAGCAGGGACCGCGTGGCTCACAGCAAGAGACGTGGGGAGCAATTCCATGATGCGGAGCCCACACGAGATCAACCTCTTAACTGCAACTTACAGACACCAACTTTTTTCCAAGTCAGAGAAAAAGGAAAAGTGAGGACACGTGAAGAGAACCAGCATGGCAGCACCGAGGTCAGGGAAAAAAAAAAAAAAAAAAAGAGGGAGGAGATGCTCCAAGCGCCGGAGCTGAGATTCTCCTGCAAGCCATGGTAAGGACTGTAGTACAACAAACATATATTATAATTCATGAAGTGCATGGCGGGGTGCAGCGATCCACGCACAGCCCGTGAGGAAGAGTGCTCACATTGGAGCACGTGGATACTGAAAAGCTGTAATCTAGTGAGGAACTCGAGCAGAGAGAGATGACCTTTGCTTTAAGAGGTAGAGGAGGAGAGCCTTTGCTTCCGAGCTGGAACAGCTCATCCTTAAAAGACTTAAACCCCATGAACTAAAATGACCCATGCTAGGTGCCGGCGCCTGATTCAAAGAGATGGGACCATCACGGCTGTTTACGATTTATTACTTGGAAAATAAATCAAACAAGGCATCAGTCTCAGAGGTCCTGGATTTATAGTAGTAACAAGTCGTCCATAACTGAAGATAGTCACTAGTTTCTAAGTTACATGGTAATGTGTAACTTTTTGGTACAATAAGCAATTAAGACAAAACTTTGTTTTGACTTTATAACCTTTCACTTTTAGCATCTTTTACTGCATTGCATCTGTTTCTCATCCAGTGCCTTGCTGACTCACGTACACACATACAATTCTATTATGATATTTAAATTCTTAACTTAAACTATAGAATGATGTTATTATACTTAAAATTCTTTACCATCTCACCCAATACAGTTTCTTATTTGCTTAAAACATATTCTTACTTATAACTATAGAAACATAGGTTTGTAGATTTTCTGCTTAAGGTCTGTATTCCTTTATCATTACATCAACCCAAGCTCTTTCCAGGGCTGTAAATTGAACTCATTAGTGCCTGTGGAAGTTTCTACTCCTCTGTTTCCCATAGCTAGGCAGTTGTGAGAAGACTGCTTGGCCCATGGGAGGGATTCACACTGCAGCAGGTTCGGGTGGGACTGCTGCTTGTGGAAGTTAAAACCACGCTAGGAAAGTTCACAGAGAACTCTCTCCTGTGGGAAGGATCCCATGGCACAGCAGAAGAAACTCTTTTCCTTAAGCATACTGAAGAAAGATTTTTAGGAAGTGAAATACTGACCAAAACCCCATATTTTGTTTCCTTGTGCGGTCGGTAGAAAGAAGGAGGGACTGGGAAAGAAAGGTGTTCTGAAGGTTTGCTTTGGTTCTCATTACCCTTTTTTACTTTTAATTCTGTTAATAATAAATCTTCTTTATACTGTTTAAGTTTTGAACCTGTTTTGCCTTAAAGTTTTGGGTTGTTTTTTCAATAATCCTTAGCTTATGAAAATGAAGTTTTAGTTTCCCCTCCTCTGCTTGGCAATAGCAGGGGAAAATGAGTGAATAGTTTTTTGTGGGTGCCTGGCTCTTGGCCAGCTTCAAACTGTGACAGCAGTAGAACAGGGTTTGAACAGGATGTTGATTTGACCAACATTTGTCGTCAACACATCACTTCTTTTCTTTTTTTTTTTTTTTCTAAAACCACTGGGCATTGACTCTCTACTAAAGACTGAACTGTGACCTAGGTGAGTGCAATGTCCAAATGTACTCAGTTAATTCACATGTTTGAGGTACAAACTAATTTCTCTATGGAGAGGAATAAGATCCCTCAGAGTGAAATGAGATGCATAACTGTGGTATTTCAAATATCTCATTAAACAGTATGACAGGTGCACACAGGGACACTCCCTTGCTGCTCCATGGGTTAAGCACCACAAAAGCAGGTCTGTGGGCACTGTGAGCTCACACAACCTGGTGTGAACCTAGTACAGAGCTGGCACATGATCATATATGTGCCTTTACTGAATGGTAGTTACTTATATTTAAAAATGTTATGAATGAAGTTATTTCAGCAACAAACAATAGTTTTTAATTAGTCAGCGTGGGATTGTACCAAAATTGTATCAGCAAAACAAGAGTTTGCTGAAAGATTTCTAAGGCTTGTTCACAAAAATATCCATGCTTCTCACAATTTAAACATATTTAGCATTTTCTTTTCTTAAAAGTATTATAATGATTTTTTTTTACACACAGAAGAGCACAGAAAAGTAGATACCTGAAAGTTTATAGGCATGTATGAGTCTGAAACACTAAGTATTTCAAGAAGAAATTTCTTCATCGAAGATAGGAAAAATCCTTTTAAATCTCACTAGGTTCATATCTGCATCATTAACTGTCTCTATAACTTTAATGTGTATTAGGGGTAAAATATTTAGGTACACCTAAAAAAGTCAATGAGATGCTCTTTGCATTTTAGAATCTAATTAGAGATAAAATATAGTCCTAAATGAAGTAAAGGAAATTGCATGAGAACTATGCAGAATTTCCCAGATGAAGGATATCTATGTAAATGCTTTTGATGTTTTTTATTTTCCCCAAATGTGATTTTTAAAATGCCTACATTTAACAATAAAAGAAGATACAGAGAGAACACTATATTAACTCATAAGTTATTATGTAGTACCAGGGTCTTGCTATATCTACACTTTATAGTATCAGAGTAGCACACTAAGAGCTCTAGGACAGGTGGGCAAACCAATAAAAGTTCATGTAAAGAAGAGGAAATTACAGATGAAAAAAATGTTGGCTTGTGGTTTAGCAGATTCTAGTAGAGTCTAAAATCCAGCGGATGTAAAGAATAGATGTTATTGCTCATTGCCTGTAATGAGTTTTCAACTTCAGATAGTGAAAATGGGAACAGAATTTTCTAAAGTACATCAATAAGGAGTTAAAAAAAAATCTTTCTGTTTTCCTACCTCTTCTTTTCTGGCAAGGCTTGGTAGCAGTACTTTGAGCCCTGAGGAAATCATGTTCTGTTCCATAGACTTCTTTCCGTGAAAATATTATAAATTTAGGGATCTGCTTTAGGGAGAAGCCTACCTGTGGTTTTATACTGAGCTCACTGGGCTCTGTTTTCCAGAAAAGACAGTTACATAGGCTGTACCTGGAGAATGGCTAGGGTTGTAAGCACCCTTGATATGTCAAACTGTAAGAGATTACATCATCTGTGTGTCTACCATTGCAGAATTCACACTGCTGCTGTTACATGGCACCACTTTTAATTTGTGATGACATTTTTAAAAGTAATCAAATTTTTGAATTGCTTTTGTGATATCACAGTGTTGTAGAAGCAAAATTTTGGATTTGAAGCACTTCATTTTGCTATATGTATATCTCGTATCTCCACTCTTTATGGATGCCATATAACTTCTCACAATTTCAATTTTTTAAAAAGACTAATTTCAATTTGTCTCAAATTAAGATGCATCCAATACTGTCTTCTTGATTGTAAAAAAAAAAAAATCATGGTTTCAATACATTTTTATTAAAGTGATTGTAATTTACTATAATGTGCTACGTTGCAAATCATCCTGTCAGAAAATGTTTTGATGTGTCTCCAAAATAAGGTTAAAATTTCAGTATTAGAAATGAGTTTTGCATTGATTTCATAACCCTATATGGCACTATTTTAACAGAAAGAAGTGCATTATTCTCCTCTAAACTCCTGCTTTAACATCTTTGCAATTTTAATAACTATTTTGTTTTCAAGATGCCAGATATTATTGACAAGAAATTAATATACACTTATGTTGTATATTTAACAGTATTTCTTCTGAAGTTGAGTAATTTGCTGAAAATCAATAACTTGAAAGTAAACTTTATTCAAAATCTTGTCATCTCTGATCTCTGCCTTTCCTTGCAGCAGACAGACCTTTCCTGCTACTGGAAAACTTTCCATGCCAACCTCATAATGAAGTTTTAAATCTTCTGGAAGCCACAGTTTTTCATCCATTTTTTCTAAGGAGCTGGTCATCACAGCATTTTATCACTCAAATGAATACGAAACACAGAAAAATATTCCTGTGCCTCATGGGGTTTTTGTTCCAATAAAATGAATGCTGGTAGAAGTATGCAGCAATTAGCATAAAAAGTTTGTGTTTCCAAGGAAGCCATCTTTGGACTACAGGGATAGGGACTAGGTGATCTTTTCAGCTCACTTTGAGTCCTGGAATCTTTAATTCTGTGATTTCTAACTAGAATAGAGTAGCCTAAAGAAGGTTGTCTGGTCAACACCCCAACAAAACCACAGATTTTATAACTGTTGAAGGGCAAATGTAAAAATATAAGGAAAAGATTATTTTCATACTTTTTCAAATTGTCCTTACCTCTTTGGATAAGAATTTCTTGTGGAAGTTTCAAATATAAAATTTATATCTATGGTCATCCTGAAGGAGGTATCAGAACTTTGTCATCTTATCTGAGTGCTTTTTTCAGTTTATAGATAATTTTCTCAAAAGTTGGTATGAAATGGGACCAAAAAGTCAGGATGATTGCTCCAAAAGAAAGAAATAAAAGGAATGAATAGAGGAAGGAATAAGAAAAGAAGAGGAGAGTAGTTAAATCAATGTATCTTATTTTAAAGTGCGAACATTGTAGGGTATAATTAAATTTTAGTGTTCTGCTTCATGTTAAAGACCCTTTTCAGTTTTCCGCTACAGGGTCCCTGCAGGTATCACATGGGATCTGAGGTGACAATTTCTAATTTTATACTTTTTCATTATGTTGAAATATGGTTGGTAAGAGATCATAAGAGAGAAAAGAATCTGCAAAAATTACTAGTAATACTACTGATAAGGTCACATAGTAAATGAAAAGTTCAGAAAACCCGGTGGTATCATGCAAATTAATTCAGAAATGACTTGGAAGCATAGTTCTTGGGCTGCTGTCTGCTAATGAGAGGGGGAAGAAGTGATAAGTAGGCTGAGGGATTTGAACCAGGAAATACATCTTTACAGCAAACCTATCAAAAGCAAATTCCCATGACACGAGTTTCAAATTCTTTATGACCAACAGTCTGATTTCACTTGATTTGGAGAAAACTAGTGATATATAGTAGGCTCAGGAAAGCCTTGTCATCAATATGTTCACATTAGTCCAGTGAACATCTTGTTATAACACGTCAGACAGTTTATTAGTGATGGTTCCTCAGTAAGAAAAGGTTACATCAATTTATGTGTAGGCTAAACAGCATTCTCTACGTTTGCCAGCAATACATAAACAAAATAAGGAACTTGTTAATGCCACCACAGCACTGTGTGTTTACATTTAAAATCAATATTTTCTTTTGCATCATACTGTAGGTGACATATTTTTGGCAGTTAAATATTTCAGTGTGGTAGATACCCTTGTAAATGAGCAATGTGAAAAAATAATTTTTTAAGCTTTTAGTTTTCTAAAAATTCTGCTGTAGTCTTTATTAATCTATAGAGTGGAATTACTTCTCCTAAAGGCTGCTCCGTTTTTGCTTTTTCCTGTATTACAGGGAAATGACATGTAGGTGAAAGCAAAACAGAGGGAACCAGCTTTCTTCTATGACCTTCTATGCTCAAAATAAACCCACCAAAAAACATCTCACCCAGACAAACAACCCCAAACTGTCAATATCATAGAAAAGGTTGGGCTGTAAAGATTATTGCATAAAACAATAATTATATATGTATATTCATATATATGTCCCCAAGAGCTCAAAATATACTTAGTGAGGTTTTAGTCTCATGCAACATTATGAATGACAGAAAAATACAAGCTTTTCTGCAGTGCTGATAGTTACTCTTAGATAACTCACATTTCCACACAGCTTTTAGTAACTTTTATATCATCTCAAAAATTCTTTTTCTCTGATCTAAGAAGTTGATCTCATCCAGCAAAACTGAGAGATATGACGTCTTAAAATTTATGAAGATAACATCAAAGTTGAGAGAATAATAATGACAGAGTATGTGGAGGTGGTTGTTTTATAATAGCATTTCCTCCTGTTTCAATTGACAGTATGTATGTCTTAAAAGACTATAGATTAAAATTAGGTGAAGCAATATAATTTTTCTTTTGTTTAGTATTTTATATACAAAGACATATTTGAAAAAGAAAATATTATGAAAGCTTTTTGCCTCTTACCTTTTTCAAACAGTTTAGTACCATATGGTTTCTCTTCCCTAATGTAATGGTACGATTGAGAACCTCCTGAAGCCTTTTTTAAAAAATAATAGTAAATTCTTATTTAACTTGAACCTTTTGTTTTCAATTTTTTGGAGGTTTTTTTGTTTCTTTCCTTTATCTTGCTGCTTGTTTTCATGAAAGGCTTCAGAAATTAGTATTCTGGAGATTCTATTCAACTGCATTTGGTTTAGAATAACAGTTTTGAATCTGCCTTACTTCTTAAGAAAAAAAGATAACTTAGAGAATTATGAAAGTAATGAAAAACAAAATGATGTTTTTCTTTAAACCTGTCAGTTTTATGGTTGTTTAAAAAAGTCTTAATGTCAGTCTAAAGGATTTAATTTACATCAGACTGTAAGTGGTGTTTTCTTGGCAGGCCCATATATTCCAAAAGGTTTGAGAAAGTGTAAGCATATGCAAGATGATAAATTGATATCCTTTTTTGTTTTTTCTTATATTGCCTGTAACTAACTTTCTCAAAATATTTGATTAGCAACCACATCTCTATTTTACAGACTCATGAGCCACAGATAATTTATTTGTATTTAATATCTCCTTTCTTTCTTGCATTACTTCTTGTTTATTCAAAAATTTTTTATCAAAGTTCCAGTTATGACGCAGTCTGTGCAGTGGTATTCATAGAAAAACTGCTAGAAATCACAAAAATAATTTTTTAAGAGAGTCTATACATCTGACTTTAGGTTGCTTAGAAAAGTACCTACAGTCATTAAATGAATATGTGAAATTACAAAGTATAGATTTCTGAAATTTGCTTCAATTACTATTAGGGCTGAATTGAGTAATTAGGTAATTTTTAGCTTAAAAAAATAATAGGGTCTTTCATTTTCCTGACACAGATAATAAGATACAATCTTCCTTTACAATTTTGTGTCTAATTTTGCTTTATGACTGTTTACTTCCCAAAAGCCTGATTCTTTAACATTTCTGATTCAGAAAATGTCAGAGAAATTATTCTTTCCCCATTGTAATCCATTGATTACACTGCCCATATAAAAAGAAAAGAATATTGCATAAATGTCAGAAATGTGTTGGCTGTGGAAATGCTTAGAGAGGAGAAAGGTGTCTTGAATATGCTTATTTGTGAAGCTGTATTATGATTTTATTGAATCTAAATAGCAATTCAAATGGCATGATAAAAGAAAACAAGGTGATAGCATTTTCAGCCCTGAACAACAGAAACCAGTGAAGCAAATTGTCCATCCACTATTGGGCAGGCATTTGTGAAATAAGTAATTGATTATTTAAAGAAAAATTATTTTGTAATGTCAGTACATGAGGGAAGGAAAAATCAAGGACCTTTGACAAACATTGAAAAGATCACTGAATCAGAGAATCACAGAGTCAACTAGGTTGGATAAGACCTTTGGGATCACTGAGTCCAACCTGTGACCTAACACCATCGTCCATCATCTATCTAACATCTCATCAACTAGAGCATGGCACTGAGCGCCACATCCAGTCTTTTCTTAAATACCTCCAGGGACTGTGGCTTCACCACCTCCCTTGGCAGCACATTTCAATGTCAAATCACCCTTTCTGTGAAGAAATTCATCCTAATGTCCAACCTAAACATCCCCTTGCATAGCTTGTGTACGTACTCTTGTCCTATGGAGAATTGCCTGGGAGTAGAGACCGACCCTCACTTGGTTGCAGCCTCCTTTCAGATAGCTGTTGACAATGATAAGGTCTTCCCGGAGCCTTTTTTCCTCCGGGATGAGCAATGCCCTTCTACTAGATCTCCTCTTCTGCTGCTGACAAGACAGGCAGAACTCCTCTGACTCCTGCTGAGCTCAGGATTGGAAGGGTGTATCTCCACCAGTCGATCTGTCTTTCCCTTAGTACTCCTTAGCCTTTCCACTCCTTCCTTAAGCTCTGCCACTGGACAGAGCAGATCACTCTGCTCATACCATACACAGGTGTCCTTTGCACAGTGCTCTGGTACTCAGAGCAGGGTCAGACACTCCCTGCAGCCAGTGGCTTGGGTGGTCCTGGCTGGGTTAGCACACTCGTGCTGGCAGCAGCAGCAACGGCTTTTGACGGCTTGTAAATCATTGCTGGACCTAGTCAAGTTGGGAAAAAAAACCCCCAAAAAACAACAAAACCAAACCAAAAAAGCCCCCAGCCAAAACACTACACCCACCTAATACACAGCCCCCCACCGGGAGCTGGGAGGGTGTCTGCACCCTTCCTGCCTGCTCGAAGTGCCGCACCGCACCCTGCTCACCTGCTGCTGCTGCTTGTGCTCCCCAGAGACCTTTCAATTGCCTGCCAATGGCCCTGTGATCAGCCCTTGCTCACCCGAATGGCTGGCATGAGCCAGCCAAACAAGGATCTTTGACAGGTACAAGGAAGAGAAAAGAAAGAATGGGAAAAAACATCGCAGTAAAAGAGAAAGGAAACCTAAGGCTTGTGTTTTGGGCCCTGAGATGAGAAGGCATATTGTTCTTATGTTCTTCCTGTTCTGTATATTAGTGAATCGCATAACCACACGTTACAGAAATGGAAATGCACACTTTTTGAAATATTTTCAGGAGGTAAGCATAATGCTTAATGTATAATACCATAACAATATTGTTCCCTATGGCAGCCAATGAGAAGAAAAAGCACCTTTGTTTGTAAATATATCTATTACACTTATTAAAAACCTGACCAAAAAAACCCCAAACAACAACAAAAAACCTAAACAAATGAAATGTTAAATAACTATGTTTATTCAATACACTATAACTCACCCCAGAGCAATTCTGTACATTGTCTCTTTTTTTTTTTTCTTTTTTTTCCTGCATTCAGGTCTTGCAGGGATCCCAATGAATCGTTTCACTTCTTTGAATTCTCCTCTTACTCCATATAATGTGTGTATTTGTGGTACTTGTCTGGAAGGTATCTGTCACCTCATAGTTGGAACACCTTCAAAGCACTTACTTAAATATTCCAAGTGAGTAATACACAGCTCATTAACAGAACTAGTAGCCAATAATTCTCACTATTACATGCTTTATGGAATATTTTCTTTGGGATATTACAAGCACATTAAAATACACTGAAACTTTTAACATACTAAAAATGGACAAGGTTTTCCATTAATACAGGTATCTGCAAATCAGAGGAAAGGGGTGAAATACGGTCAAGTGAAAAAAAAACCATGTTACTGAAGAAAAAAATTTGGAGCAAATCATAAATGCAAATGGCCACAAATAGTCAGCAGTGGATTCCTGCATTCTACTAGCATCTCTTGGGAATATGTTACTGAAACTGCTGCTTTTAGCAATGACTCCTGTAGGACAGAGCAGGAGAGAAATGAGATTGCCCTTTGCTGGGAGCAGTCATGTACAGGCCCTGCTTGACATAGGTAGTTAGGGCAGTCCTATTGTTTTCAGTCAAAACAGTGGTTGTTGTAGAAAGAGGCATTTGTAGATTAAATTTCCCTTTCGTTTTAGAGCACTGTAAATTCTTCAGCATCCTAAATGGGTTAGTTAAGATTTTCTTAATTTTTCCATTTCATTTTATTACACACCCCTGCATAAATGGTTCCAGTGCAGCTGCATCTCTGTCTACTCAAGTGTCTGTAAATATTCCACTCTTCTCAAAAACAAATCTCAGGAAACCTACAAGTCTTGGTTTTTTAATTAAAACAATTTAAAAAAAGTTCTGAGTTCTTCTAAGTAGGTATACCCAGGAAATATCAGCCTGACAAAACCTACATATTTTCTAAATATTTTTCCCTCCAACTTCATCAAGGTTTGAAGAAAAAGAAAAAAATGGTTCTGTTATGAAATAGAGAATGCAGAATTTCAAGGACTCTTCCTTCTTTTGAAAAAAAGACATTATTTGAAGAATTACCAATGCAACTGATAGCTTCAGTTCCATTTAGAATTGAAGTAGCTGCTTGAACAGCCTTCAGTACTATGCAAATGTGCTGCACCAGAAAACCTATAAAAAAAACAAACTATGGGTTTTTTCCTAATCTAAAAAAATAAAGATTTTTCTGTCTTCATGTTCACCATTTTTCTTCTGTGGTTTTATTTCTAGATAGGAAGGTAAATGAAACTTCTTAATAACAGTAATGTCTACACTTTATTGTAATATAGATACAATTAATTATATGACAGTAATTATTCTGAATGTATATTTCATTCATTTACCAAGTAATTACCCAGAATTTTAAATACTAATTGAAATACATTCAAATTTGTCTTCAAAGAAAGTATTGCAAGACACACAAAATTTTCTAAAAAAACTATTTAAATAGCATAGTAAAGTAATACCTGCTTCCGGCATAATTTTTTTTTCCTTTGAGTGTATATTATCTTGCTTTTGCAATTAGTCGTAATACCATTACATGCAATGATCGAAATGTAATTGTTGACTCAAGAAAATGTTCATTTTTGATCAAAATTTTCTGCAGGACAGATATTGTTTTATGCATATAAAAGACCACAATAATGAAATCTAAAAAAAAAAAAAAAATTAGATTAATATTTACTTCATATTTGAGCTAGTTTAAGTAGCATTTGGGATAAATTTAATTTTAATAAACTGAAGTAATAAGATATCTATGACTAATTTAAAATTTAAGTATATATATATAAATATGAAGACTAAATATTTCATATTGTGGTGTTTCTAGTATAGTAGAGTTTAACATATAATGTTTTTATATTAGATGCAAGCAGTTTTATTACGTGAATAGTGTACAGAATGTAAATACAAGCCACTTTCTCTTGGCTGTATATTTTAGAATTTTAAGGTTAGAAGTTGCATGGTAATGGCACCAAGTGTAGAGCTATTACCTTTTCCTTTTTTTTTTCCCTATTTTTTCAATTACCTCCAAAGAATATTATTGTATGTATTTTTATTTATCTATTATGAAAATATGTATTTGTGAGTTTGGGATGAAGTTTTGTGTGAAACACTAAAAGGTGACTGCTGAAAAGGCCCAGCACATTACAAAAATTGCAAACTTAGTTTTCCATTAACATTTTCTATTTTGGCATCTTAAAAAGAGTGGAAGTTGATTTCAGCAGAACATCCTGTGGGGAAAGTAGTTCATTTTGCTAAAGTGTCTTAATAATTACAGTGACATCAAGGTTAATTGCTTAATCTGTATTGCCATAGTGCAGTCCTGTAGAAATCCCAACACAATCTGTTCTATAATTAGTGCCAGAATACCCATATACAGAACAAGCTGTAGTCTAAATAAATAAATAAAACCCCCTGATATGATTAATAAATAAGATTTACCAGGGTGTGTGTGTTTGTGTGTGCATATATATATATATATATATATATATATATTTACATACATACCAAGGGAGGGGGGGAGATTCCAGAAAACAGAGGTTTTGCAAACACAGTATATTAAACCCTTGAGGAGATATAAATAGCTGAGGTAGAAAATAACTTAAAGCAAGATGTTTTATCTCCCTATTCTTTTCCAGCTTCAGAATGTAATTGCTAGCCAACACTATCAGATTTGCATCAGGTCCCATGCTTTGCTTGTTCCATGTCAGAAACTAAGTGGTCAGAGTTTAAAAAGTAATTGTGAAGATCCTTCTACTTCACCTTTTGGGTTAATTTCAATAACATTGCCTATTGCTGAGCTTACAGATTTGTATTGCTTTGGCACACTTCATTAGCACATGATCCCATGTGGATTTATTGACTGTTCTAATTCTGAAGATGTGCCATACTGAGGGGCAATGTGGTGCCTCTGATAACTCAGGATGACATGATGGTTCTCTTCCTGCTCTCTTCTCATTTTTGGAAACTGTGAGACCATTTGCACATTACTCCTTCATATTAGTCATTAGTTCTTGCTGAATGCTTATCATATCTGAGGCGCAAGCTGTGAGTTTCTCTGTGTTAGCTAATACAGTTTTCAAATAACCAGTATCTGCAGACAGAAACCAGTAACTGGATCTTTAATAGTTATCTGTATCCTTGATATAATTTTTCAAAAGAGTTATATGGAGAAGATTTAAGATGTTTACTAAGTATGGAGCAACATACAAAAAGAATTCTGCTATTAATGACCTTTAAAGAAAAAAGTTCTACAGACCGTAGCTCTCCCATTTTTACAGAAATTGGGATAAGTAAATCACAGCCAATACTAAGCTCAACTATGTACCTCTGAAAAACATGGCAATGGAACAAAACATGTTCTATCATCCTTTATTGTGTTTTGTACATCAGAACTGAAACATAAAGTCTGATCCTTGAAAATATACACTTTTTACACATCTTAAGGTACACATTCCATTTTAAATGTTAAGCCCATCACTCAAAAGTTGACATCACTGTGATAAAGCCTGATAATAGTTTATTGTTTTAGATAGTGTGTCTTCTACTTTAAGGGGTTTGATGAGGCAATTAACTTTAATTTTGAAAAGGGGAGAAATATGTCCTTACTGCTCAATGACATAGCCTCCAAGAAGGGATCATTAAATAAGGAAATGTTTCCAATGACATATACTTTAAATTATGCCATATGAAAATTTCAAAATATCACTTTCATTTGTCTTACCAGCATGTATTTATGTAACCTATTTGAGTAATTTTGAAGACATATTTCTTTACGTCATATAGATGTCACAGATAGATACAGCTATGGAAATGTTTTATGTCATACCTCTGAACTTAGCAACTTTTAAAATAGCCATTTTTTAAACTAAGACAATAATGTAGTCAAAAATAAAATGAAAAAAACTTTAATTTTCATACATTTTACTTAGTCATAGCCTCTTATTCAGTGCCTAATCATCTCCAGGGAAACACAAATTAACTCTCCAACATCTCCAGCATTTTTAATTTCAATGTTTTTTCAGCCAAACACCACTTTAATTTTGAATGTTCATACTACACAGTGGGAATTTATGCAATTTACAAGGCATTTACCATAGCAGTTGAGAGACTGTTCTTTAGAAATTTCACAAGAATCTCTTTCACCTCAACATAAGTTCTGTTCTTTCAACTCTCCTTTAAAAAGGCATTTGCTAACCTGATAAGTTTATTTTGGCAGTCAAACTGTAATTAGTAACCTGCAATACTGTCAAAGAAGAACGCTGAAACTTAGCACAGCAGTGAGTCTATGCTTTTAGGTAATTGCAGGTTTCTTTTCCACACAAGTCAAAACAGTAGCAACTTACAAAAGACTGGGTGTCTAAATAATGCCCTGAAGTTTTTAAAAAGTTTTTTTTTTAAGTGTTTGTAGCTGAATAATATTATTTCATTCTCTATTTCCCTTTCTTTGTTACCATAAATACTACTTAGAAAAGTTTTGCAGCTCATAAGATACCACATAGATTGATATCAAGTGGACATAGGAAAACTACTTCCTAGCTTTGTGGATTACTTACTGCAATTATTGAACCTTATCCTTTGTTTTTAAAGTACAGGGGTCCATTTGGTTAGTGCTCCCTCACAAATTTCTTTGGTTTTCTTTCAGATATATATACAGGAGAAGCTGAGGTAAGACCTGGTTAAATAAGAATTAGCTGATTTTAAAACTGCTAACAAGCTGAGTTTTACTTCAGATTTCTTACTTTTGATTAGAGGTGCTCATGAGACACAGGTAACTCTACCATGTTGTGTGATTTCAGATTTTGGTAAGAAACTTAAAACCTTGTTTTTACTTCTCTGTTTTAAAATCACCAAATATTAGATAATAAAAGATTGATTATGTTTGTAAGTAGTAGAAATCCACATTCATATTTAACTAATACTAAGCAAGTTTTTTGGGGACTTTAATGTACAACATTAAAGAATTTGTTTACAATGTTCCTGCTGTCATTTTCACTGTGAAAGATACCTGCTGTTCAGCCTTAAAAGGTCACATAGTCTTGGCTTCCCTGACTTAATCAATATAAACTGCATGTCTCTGCATCAGAATAAACAGCCACTGCTTCCTCTTCTCCTTCTTCCAGATGAAATACTGTGCTATTCCTGATCTCCTCTTGCCTCTGGGTCAGTCTTTTCTCACATTCATAGTCAGTGCATAGGGTGACTGTAAAGACAAAGAGAACACTGGAGCAATGTTAATGTAGTCGTATATGACTGATTGGACAACCTCAGCAAAAATTGATCTTCCCGTCACCCCTTTGAGTCCACTAATGTCATGTTGTTTTTTCAAAGAGTCTTAAGCGTACTTGATAGACTTGTTCTCAGGTATTTCATTCTAACCTCAGAGGGAGTAAAGGGTATGGTGATAAGCAAGGTCACTGGCTATTGAACTGAAATTAATTAAATGATGAATGGCCTTTCAAGATAATTATTATCATACAAGTATTTCAGCACATTTCTGAAGGCCTCCTACTCAATGCAGGATCATATTCAGCTGGGTTTTGATTATCTGCAAGGGTGGAGATGATACAAGCTCTCTCAGCAGCCTGTTTCAATGTTTGATCACTATCACAGCTTTTTTGTTATGGTTGACTGGAATTTTCTTGAATTTATGCCCATTTACTCTTGTAGTGTCACTGGGTGTGACTAAGAAGAATCTGGCTCTATGTTCTTTACCCCTACCTATCAGAAATTTGTAGACATTTTTTCTGTATCTCTTTCAGTCAGCCTTGCATGGGTTTTGTGGCGTGTTTGAAATGGGTTCAAGGGTTTCTCGTTTCGTTGCTTAGTTGGGTTTTTTGTGTGTTGTCTCTTGTACGTGTGTGGTTTGTTGTTTTTACTTCTCATGTAGATTGCTCATGTTTTAGAATGACAGTTACTTGAGGTCAGAGAATAAAATCTGAGACTGCACTATAATTGTTATATTAGATAACAATGGAAGAGAAAACATTTGAAGACAAATTTCAGATTATATTTTTTTCACTTCATTGCATTACAGCTTTAAAAGCTTTAAAATATTCAATCTGTATTCCTGTTGAATTTGAGAGTGTATTTAAAAGAGACTGGCATTCCTAGTCTACTGACAATTTAAAAAATTACCTTGACAGAAAGGGAATGCATTTCTTTAAAAGCATGATGAAAAGTGAAAACTATAATTTATACCTTTTTAGATCAATCTGTTGAGGAATAGATCTGTTGAGTAATGCACCATGTCTTTTGGTGTAATTGTTGGGAATATATACAACAGCACCTGCATAAATGGAGGAAACTTGTAAATATATTACTAAGAAGTTTCTATAGACTTCAAGTATTAAGAAAATTGAGACCTACACATAAATATTGTTCTATCACTGTTTCAACTCCTCTAAGTCTGTAATAAACTTTTTCTCAGAAAAATAGCACCTATTTTCTTGTGCAGGACTGTTATTCACAGGTCCTTTTATCCTGAGTTGTTTTGTTAATCAGATATGTAATACAGTTTTGCAAACAGTAGTAATGGCACAAAGATGTGTTCCACAGTTCTGGAGTGCTCCGAACTGTGTATTCACAGATCCCCAGTATGGGAAACACCTGAAGTCATTGTCAAAGGAAAAGGATTTTATGTAGCATGAGATGAGCATCTTTTGGGGACCAACTGAAGCATGACTATTTAAGTCTTGATTTGGTGTTGCTTCATTCTGGGAAAAAAAAGGGGTTGTGGATACTGATAGATATAAATAAACCAGCTCAAATAAATGACAGTTTTTCTGTTTTGTTTGTTTGGTTTTACTTTTTATTTACTTTATTTCTTCTGAGTTAATTGCTGCTTTGTCAGGTTTGGAATCAGGACTATTATATAGAAATAGAAGGATTTTGAAGGGGTTTTTTCCCTCAAAAATTCTTTGTTTATAATAACTGAATAGCACAAATTGCCATAGTCATTAAAAGAAAAAGTAACTGAAAGATATTTCATGGTCTGAGTCATACAGAAGGTCAGACTAAATTATCTAATTATTTCTGTTACCACAAATTGAAATCCATTACTGCACCTGAGAAGCCAAAATACAAAAGTGAAGACAGACAAGTGAGACTAATGAGAGAGCTTAGAATTTTGACTGAAAGCATCTCTTTTAGGAGAAGCATCATCCTAAAGTCTGTAATCTTCCTAATGTTATCTATCTGCTGTTGAGGAATACACCTGGTCCAGGTAGCTGGGCTCGAAAGCTGCAGATGGAGATGCAGATTGAGCTTGGGTGGGAGCCTGAGAGAAGAGGCTGTGAACTGTCAACCTTTGGGATAGCAAAGGGAACGAAGATGGATGGTGCCAGCCAGGTGAATGGGCACACCTTTTGGATGACAAAGGAGATTAAAGGGGGTGACAGCTGCGAGCTGGGTGGACGTGGAGAGGGGCAGGAGAAGGGCCCTAGGAAGAAGAGTGAGACTTGTGGACAGTCTGTGAGGGTGTAAAAGCTCAGGGGTTCCTTTGTTGTGGTCTCTCCTCAGAAGCACCAGCTCGAGCTGTTTTGGTGTCACTGTGCCATGAATAAATGGCTTTATGGAACGAGACATCTGAGGCTCTGCAATGGGAAACCTGTGGTGAGGAAACCTGGTTTGTCTGGGTGTGAGTGGGGTGTGAGAGAGTCAAGGGGGCTCCCTTCGGGTCACTGGAGCTGCTGCTGTGAAGGAGCTCCGGTCCCAACAGCGAAAGTCTCTGGCCTTGGGAGTGTGACTGCCAGAGAGGCTCGAGCATGGCCAGGCTGGGAGGTTTCCTTAAGAATTCCCTGATAACAGTTTCTCATTCTCCAGGTTCCAGCAAAGAGAAATAAGTGTTTCCTAAGTTGATTAATCACACTGAAATCACATTAATCACATTAATCACAAGATGATTCAGAAAAAGAAGTGACAATCAGATTTCCTTTAGGCTTTGCTTTTAGTTGGCTGAAGTTAAATGAAGAAAAAACCACCTGGTTTGGGCCTCTGTATCTTTGTTAAAATTAGGTTTCAACTTCGACTATTTTTTAAAAAAAAATATTTTAGAAATATATTAGACAGGTCAAGTATGGGGGAAATTTAGAGGTTCTCTTTAAAGGAGTTGCAGTCTGTACTTGCAAGTCTGGTTCTTAGACTTCTGTATCACAGAGTCTCAAATCACTGCAGAAATAATAGAGGGAGACAAGGAGGGTGTATACAGCTAAGAAATTCAGGGCTAGTAAAGGAGAAGCCAATCTAAGTTTTAGAGAGACGACTATGCTGTTTATAAAATTATAAAGGTTCATTTAATGAGAAAGTAAAAATGCAATTATAGAAAATAAATGACCAAATTAGGAGTTCAGAATACATTATTATGTTTCTCATAGGGCATAATTATAGTTATGTCATTTTCTCAGTTATATTCAAGGTTGTAGCAGCACTTATATTACAAACCCTATATTTCAACCGTTTACAACTTGGCAGCAAGAAATTTACTTAGCAGTGGAAATTAAGATACTAAGTGTCAACCACAGAACACAGTGCTATTTTTTCACAGTGCTATTTTTATGCATGGGAGTGTAAGACTGAAAAGGACAAAGGCACTGACTGGGCCAGAGGTCTGTTATTTCAGCACTACATCTACACATAACAGTGAATCCCTTACTATCTTCCTAAATTTAGCGTAAGTATTCACTAGCAGGAATGTTAAAAGGTTACTGTCTGGTATGATGCAAATTTCCCATTTGGGATTTTTTAGGCACTGGAATATAACAAAAATAAATATGTTCCGTATTTTCACCACTTTTGACAAGAAAGGATTATATTTTTTTTCCCCTGGTTTTGTTTGGTTTTGTTCCTCTTGGTTTTGTGGATTTTTTTAAATAGACATATTTTAGGTACTACAAGTGATTCTCAATTCAAGTTTTCATTCACATCTACTATCCTTTTTTTTTTTCACTTTTCCTCAGAAACTGACATTTTAGTTTCAGTCCAGAAGTTTTGTTATTTGATGTTTTCTCCTTGATTTTATTACATTCTACACACAGAAATACAAGTCATATATTTATATTAAATATAAATATAAAACTTAATATTTAAAAGAAAGTGACAGTCTTCAGTTAACAGCTCCCTTTTAGCCTTTGTACAAAGCAACCCTGTAAAAATTATTCAGAAACAGAATCAGAATAATTATTTGCTTTCACATATTCTGAAAGTTTAACTGAAGTCCACAACTCAAAGAATTGCTGAGAAAGTTACTCCTGGTTTCTAATAGTTTAATTCTACAAAGAAATTAGTTTGATGCAGACTGATAGTAATCTATGTCTTTAATCAATAGTACTGCTTGAGCAAGGGTCATTTAGGTTTTCAAGTACAAAATTAATTTCTTTAGGGAAGTTCAAATATGTTCAACATAATAGGAACACTTAAATATTTACATACCAGAAAGACTTTAATTATTTTATAAAACTGATGTTTCTTTTTGACATTCTGTCTGGGATGTTTTTATTTTTCTTATCATGTCTGTAATTTGTTTTTTTTTTTTTTGAGACTATGTCTGCTGAGATATTAATTTCTGGGGCTAATTTTTAGTTATGTTTTAAATATTTGGCTGGCTTTTATTAATATGAGGAATAAATACTTATTTTTTTATTTCAACCTGGTAATTTCTGACTATTCAGTACAGGAATTTGCTTTTATTTTTAATTCTCTGAAGTAATTTTATTACATATTTTCTTACATATTACATATGTTATTACATATCTCTTCATATATAGATTGCAGTTATGCTATTACTTACCTGCATACAAGTCTGCAGTATCTGAGTTTTGGTGTTGGATACTAAAAAATTTGCTGTTCAGCACAAGCAGACATGCAAATAAGCTTTTCTGTTGACTGTGCATATTATACTGGTAGCGTGAAAATGTAGTATAAACTCACTGAAAGTTAAAAAGAAAAGAGTTATTTAATCTCTGACAAAAATGTCTACAAAAATCTATGACATTTTACCAGGATTTCTTTCTTAGGAGCCCCCATCTGTCCCTATTTTATTTTTAGACATTTCAGCTGTTGGTTTTGTATTCATATATGTTGTCTCTCCTGTTCCATCCACTTGCAAATGCAGTCACATATATTAGAATGCCTCACATAATGTGAATAACATTCATAGGAACAACAAAAAAATCCCAGAACTACTTATTCACTTGTTGTCCTACAAATAGTTATAAAAAATGATGTAAACTAAAGAGACAGTAAATAAGAGAGTCATAAATTATGGAGACTGGAAAGCCTATTTTGGAAATTTTTTCTTACACAAACTGTGAAATTTAGAGCTTAACTTTTGTGTATATATATGTGTACAAGCTATGAGACTGTGCTTATCACTTTTGGTACAGGCAGTTTCTCAAAAAATAAAGCCTGTATTATGGAGCAGTTTTCTGCATAGGCCTACATTGAACCTAGTAAGATTGTGTGTCAGGGAAGAGGTCATGGCCTGTGAAGCAGGTTTCTGAACTAAGAGTCACCTTTGCAGAGGAAATAGCTAAGAAAATTTTAACATCAATTTCTTGTTGATGGGATGGAGCTGTATGGCTTTGCAGCCTTCTTAGACCTGGTCATCATTTTGTCCTGGCAGCTCTCATAAGCAGTCTGTAGATATCATATTGAGGATTTTTTTTTTTTTGGCTGAAAATACAAAAGAGACACACTCAAATGAACTACGTAAATAAAAAAGGAATGATCTGTTTAAATTTTTTTACCTTGGTGGCTAGTGTGATTACTGCGGTTTTTCTTCTGTAGTATTTTTAATGTTTTAGAACATAACTTATTATTCTCACTTGTTCACACAGTAGGAGTTATTAGATGATCCTGCTACACTGCAAAGAAATGGTGAGTCCATAATTTCATTTTTAATGCTTGGGTCAAGGTATTTGAAAACTGCATAGTGACGAGTCATAAGAAAGAAGGACCTGAGACATCCAAGTGTGTGCTGAGTCTACATTGCCTTGTAGCAGAATGTTTAGAGTTGCATGTTTCCTTGGTCAGATGCTAAAAGAATGCAGCCCATTCCCTGCGTAAAATACTTCTGTATGTAAAGCTATTTTCCTGCTAAATGTGATAAAGTTTGCTGACATAGGTAGAATTGAGTCAGCCAAACACCATTTGCTGCCTGGAAGGAAGTTATTGCATACCAGTTTAGAAGTTTGATAGCTAAGGTAATTTGAAATCAGCTCATAGAAAACGATTTAATTTTTTTTTTTCATTATTAAAGAACACATACTTGAGCTTCCATTTCAGTTGTTTTGAGCCAGTAATCATTTTTTCCAGTCTCACAACCACCTGTGACCAGCTGCCAGCTGGATGTAACTCCATTCACCACCCCTCTCTGGGCTCATCCACTCAGCCAGTTTCTAATCCAGCAAAGAGTACACATTCTTCAGGAGACAGCTGTAACTGAAACGTGGAAGCAATGTTCCTGAAACAGGATAAAGCAAGAACAGTTCAAACAACATATGGATCTCACTTAATGAATATCATACTGAAAAAAGAAAAAATTTACCACCCCCAAAACTCATAATACGAGTAAAAAACCCAAAAAAGCAAAATAAAAAGAAAAGGGGAAAAAAAAAAGCCCCAAAACTCTGCAAGAAACTAAAATGTTCTTGGTAAAACCAGCATAAAATACCGGTGTAACAAACATTAGAAAAATTGAAGGTATTGTTCTCACACAGTTTGATCAACAGCTATATGATGTGGATGAGAGTGTCGTCGTATGGATATAAGCAATCCCAAACACAGTGTGTATGCACTAATACACAATGTGTATTCCAAATATTTTTATTGTCTTAGAAGGTCATCCTCATTCTGTCAAGTTAGTCCTGGAAACTGGCCCAACAGTCTCTATACTGACATAAATCTATTTAGGCAAAATGCTTTAGAGGTTTGCGATGTACTAAAACCTCGATTCAATCCAGAGAGCTACTGAGGAACAAACTTCCTGTGGTAAACTCTTTGCAAGTAAATATGACTTCTGTTTCCTACTGAACACTTGCTGGATTGCATAATTGTGCACAGTGATCTTCACGCCCTAAACAAAACTGATTTTCTGCTATGCTGGTGCAGATGGCAAATAATTTTAAAACCACTGAACACTATTCTATCAGCAAAACCTGAATTCCGCTAATAAAAATAACAGTGTTAAAGGAAAAGTTCTGTTTGAGAAAGAGGTTCACTCACAGAATTGACAGTCAATCTAATAGTAGTTATGTGTTATAGAAATCTTTGCACCATTTTAAGTGAGAGATATTGTATTCAATGGCTTAAAATTTAGTTCTTAGACAGTAAGGGACACATTGAGTGTTCCTGATGAGGTTAAAGTATTGTATTGGGTTTCAAAAACTGCTGCATTTGCAGCCATCCATTTCCACGAACTGAGAAATCATTTGCAATACTTGATTTGTTCTTTTTTTTCCTTATTTTGTGGGTGCTTGACACCAAAGAGTGCTGCTAAATATCACATGGATCTCAAAACATGTGCAGGTCTTTTCCACCTTAAATGGGAATATACAGCTGGAATCAAAGGTACTGAATTATTGACAATCTTTTATTTTTTTAATCCAAATCTTTATTGCAGATAGAGAAGATTCCAGACTATGCCTTTAGACGATCTCCTTTCCAGTACAAACACATACTCTAAGTAAGAACATTTGATACTCTGTGTGGAGGTGAAGTTCTCTAAAAAATATTCTAAATAGCAGTATCTGAGACCTATTAGAATTTGTTTAAGAACTGCTCTTAGCAAGTCCTGTCAAGTCAGCGTTGGCTTTTTACCCTGCTGTGTTACTTTAATAATCTGCAACTCCAGTATAACTGATCTGCATTTGTACTGCAATGGCACTCTGAACTCGTAGAAGTGTCTCAGCAGTATGTTTAGTGAGCATCAAAGGCGTCCTTCTCTGGAAACTGAAAATTATTATTTTTTGTTATATAAGACCAGTTTACAATTGAAATAAACTACCATCTTCATTTTCAAGCATTATTACTGCTTTGCAAAAGAAATAACTGATTGTAACTTCCTGCAAATTACTATAGCTACGGAAGAGATTTCACAAGGAATGTCATCTCAAGGATAATACATTATGCTCAGGTTCTACAGGATTGCACAGTGTGATATGAGAGAGTTAAAATATTTTTATGGATGACTTACATGTGTGCAGATAATGGGGTTGATTAAATTAGTCTGGTATATGAAATCATGTAGATCATTCAAGTCAAAATAGGTGTTCTTCAGTCTTGAAGTCCTTGTGAATATGTTTTGATAGCCTGCAGACAGAGCAAATACAACTTTGCTGTAGTCAGTTGGAAAATTACTTTTGTCTTCACCAATGAGCTTTCTTTCTGAACAGTGATATTTTGGCAAAACATCACTGAACACAATATTTTTGTAAAAAAAATTATGTAAAGGATCTTCATCTGTCTTTCAGGTACACTAATATCCACATATGTTGGATATTTTTTCAAGGAGAAATAAAACATTCTCAACATTAATTTTCTTCACATGAAGTTAAAATTTTAATAAGTTTTAATAGGAACACAATTTAGAGATTTACTAATGTTAAGATTTGGTATTTCATCCTTCCACTGAAGGACATAAAACTGTGGTTTTATTATTGTTTTCCAAGTAGGCCTGAAACTCACTGAAGCAGGGGACTTCATGATCACTTTCATTCCTGGTTTTTATTTGCACCACTATTTGTTATTTTATTCTCCCCCCTGGTGAGAATCATGCTTAGAGCCTCCGCACTTTGGGGACACTTTCATTACACAACATGTACAAGTCAGGACTGAAGACCACAGCCTAATCAGTTTCGCTCCTAATGTTTTAAAATTCCAGTTTTTACTTCTTGATTCTGGATTTCAAACTCCTATGCTCAAGGTGGAATTCAACAGAAGAAAAGATGTGTCTTACATTTTGTGGAGTTAGTCTGGGTTAACACACAGCTTTGTTTCATCTTTCTTGCTTTCCTATTCTTACAGACTCTTTCCACTATGAACTTGCACCCAAGCTTGCAAGCACATTTAGATTGGACTACATACTCTTCTCAGCTTTGTCTATATTCACTGGGCACTTCACAAATTGCCACATAATTGTGGTCTCCAGCTAAAATGTGCAATTGCAAAGTTATTACAAGCTGTAAGAATAGTTGTTTTCACTGGCAAAACTGTAAATGAAAACTTGATTAACATGTTAACAGTGCTCCGCCCCTCCCATGAGCATTTTCACATCCTTTTCCCAAAGTTTATCAGACTTCTCTTTTGTTTGCAGAAACTATTGGAGCTTTTGCAAACTATTGCAAAATTATTAGGCCCACTCCTAACAATTAAGATTTTGTGCTGCCCATCTCTGGACAACTAAGTTTTGAAAAGCTAAATTTTTGTCATGTGCTGCTTTTCTTTGAGTCAAATAAATGCTATATTTCTGGAATGGAGGTTTTCTGTTTGTAAGTGTTGTTTCTCAACCCTCTCCATTATACACCATTTCCTTTGATTATAAAACAGTGTTACTATTTGATGGTGAGAAATTTGTCCTCTGTTTAAAATGATATCTAGAAATGCACTAGGATTCTTTCTTTCTTAACCACCCTTTCATTAGCTGAAAAAAATTACTTCTCATTGCTCTGCACTGATATGTTTTACATTTCTGTGTAAATAACAGATAATGGATAAATGCCTTCTGTTTTTTAGTCTGACTGTTCTTGACTGACAGCCCAGTAAATAAGTAGCTCCAGGACAGAGAATATCTCAGGCCAGAGAATATTTCAAGCTGAAAGTGACCCATAAGGATCATTGAATCCATCTCCGTGCTCCTCTCAGGACTAAGTTCATTGTCCAGATGCTCCTTGGACTCTTACAGGCTTGGTGTCATGACCTCTCTCTGGAGAGCCTGTTCCAGTATCCAATCACCCCCTCAGAGAAGAACCTTTTCCTAATGTCCATCCTGGACTTCTCCTGATGCAGCTTCATTCCATTTCCTCGTGTCCCACCACACACAGAGAGATCAGTTATCTCCCTCTGTGCTTCCAACCCTCAGAAAGTTGTAGACTGAGATGGGGTCGCCTCTCAGCCTTATCCAAGTTGAATAAGCCAAGTGACCTCAGCTGCTCCTTGTAAGTCTCACCCTCAGGGCCTTTCACCATTTTGGTCACCTTCCTCTGGACACACTGTGCACATGTCCACTGTGGAAAGCCATGCTTACTAAAGCATGTCTTAGAAACAGTAGTGTTCATCATTCCTTGCAAATGTTGAAATCATGGTGATGAGGTGAATGTTTTTAGAGATTAATGACAGAATTTCCTCACTCTTCTTCATGCTGTAAAAAAGATAAAAAACATACTGCAGCTGAGTTATGAGTTACTGTTATGATCATTGTAAAAGTCTCGCTGCCTGTGCTAAAAGACAGCTCTGACACGCTACTGAGAGCCATGTACAGAGGGATTTTCACCACTTTTCCTCTTTACCTATGAAAAACCTCAAGATGCCTTTTGGGCTTTTGCTGATTGTTAGCGTATGTGTCATTTATCCAAGAAAACATCTACTTTTACTCTATGCTAAGAAATTGAAGTGATTATGAATATCCAAAATCTGTAGTGAAATGCTGATTTTTATAAATCTCTTTTAATAAACAGTGCAAAAAAGTAATATGTTCAGAATTTACCACTGCTTACTAAATATCATAGATATAAGTGTATAAGCGAGAAAAATGTGAAGTTGAACAGGTTCACTCTGAAAATTATATGATCTTTCACATGAAATTATGAACCAAAATATTTCAGAGTTTGGTGTGTATTTGAAATCAAATGGCTTCACAATATGAAGAAGTCAAATATGTCAAGTAGTTAAATATTAAAAAAAAAAAAAAAGTAAATTAAATCCCTGAGTCCTAAGTAGCCCATGCTCAGGCATAAATTATACTTGCAATTAAATAACAACTTCATCCACAACTCACAACCATGCAACTTTTAACTATAATTGAAAAACTGGGTCACCTGTGGAAGATGCTAAAAATGTTTATTCATCATCTCCTTTCTGTGTTATTGAGCCCAATGTCACTCTGATATTTGTTCACTACCTCGTTGTTTTTTGACTTTTACCAGAGAAAAAGTGTGTTGAATGATTTCATAGCTGGATTCCAGGTGAATAAACAATGGCAGGGATCTCTAAGCATACAGATCTTCTAAGTGGGAAGAATGTTACTGGAAAGGTTATCTCTTTCAGCAGAAGGCCAGGGTTCTAAATATAAATGAGAAAAAAAGTTGAAAAAAGGTGATTATTTCTTCCCTTTCACACATGAGCTAAACTATTTGAAACAGAACAAATAACAAGCAGTAAGATACTTTGTGCCTAAAAAGACAATGCCATAACAAAATGGCATTTTGTTGTGTCTCATGATGGTTATTTCCTCTTTCTTCGTTTTAATATTAATAATTTAGTCTTCACACAGTACAAAGGCTTGTGTTAATATGGTATTGCTTGCAGGGTAATATTTCTTGTACGAATTATAAAATGCTCGTGCTCTGGCGGAGCTCAACCTGATATAAAAATCATATGAATTTTAAATAACAAAGTTACTAGAAAAGGAGATTATATAGGCCAATTTAAAAAATGCCCTCCAAAATAAAGAGTTATGCTTTCTTTTTGCCAGAAGCTTCTGATTATAAATATTATTATTAGAACTTGGAATTAAAAATGTTACTGTGTATTAATATTGACAATTTTGAGGTACAACATTCTAATTATATTTATTATTGCTCTGTTGATTATTTTAACATTTTTTTGATTATTAGTATAAAAGTAAGTACCAATTAGTTTTAAAGAATATATTATTTTAAAGAAGCTGATATATTGTATAATGGCAAATTTTTTATGAGATATTACTTATTACACTACAGTTGTTCCACTGAAGTAGGCACTGTGTAAACATCATACGAAACAGGAATTATTTGCTCCAACAATGTTGGAGATTAAAAAAACACCCCAAAATCTAGAAATTAAGAGTGCTTCAGTGTTGGAGTGTCTCAAACCCCTAAGGACACTGAAGAAATCAACATCTTTTCAAAAAGTAGGCTCTTCAGGATGCCTCAAGTTACTTATTTCAAATTGGAGACATCCAGTTTATTAAATTTTGAAATTTAAACCACCCTCAATAGATTTCTAGTCCTTTTTTTGGTAAATTATTATCTGGTGGTAGTTATGAACTAATACTCTTGGAAATCTTTATGGTTTTTTCTATATTTACTTTCTGGGTATTTTAAATACTTAGAATTTATCTTTATATCAGCTATATATCTTTAGATCAAATTCAGTATTCCTGATTCAAATTGTAGCATTAAGTATTGAACAAATTACAGGGATAGAACTTCAATGAATTAGAAAAGTATGATATAGCCTAGAATTTCCCCACTACTACATTAGTTCAAGTCAGTCTTCCCAAAGTTCCAATTTCCCTATCAGAAACAAGAGGGTAGTTATATTTAATTACCATAAACAGAGCAGTGAGGCTTTATACAATTTTGTGAGGAGTTTTAATATCCTCAGGTGGAAGGAATTAGGGAAATGAACATAAATTCTCTTGCAATCTATAAATACAAAGAGGCATTTAAATGTTCCTAATGAGTATCACACGTTAGAAATGGGATTTTCCCATAACTCCCTGCAAATTGCCAGTCTGCAGGAAGACTGGACAATTAATTTATGGTTTTAGGCAAATATACTCTATTTCAAATAATTTAGTTTCAGCAAACACAGTAATAAGAAAGGAAGCTTGACATTAAGGAAAGAGGAATAAGCTGCCTCTGCTATGAGGTGTTGAAGCACAGACTTGGACAGTTACTGTGGCATAGCTCTGTGCTGCAAACTCCCAGCCAGTTCTGCCTGGTCCTTGGCAATTTGTGTCCCTATTTCCTTGGGAATAGTCAGGTGCCCTGCTTTTTGCTGCTGTTGATGATGTATCTTCTTTTCATGAGTTATGTGCATGAGTCTGTGTTTGTGAGAAGCTTTCTGTTGCACTTCATCTTGTCCAATCACTCAATATAAAAAGGCCATGCATGGTACCAGTGAAAATATTACAGGAAATGGGTGAATGAAAAAGTAGCCTTTTATTCACAGCTTTCACTCTTGTGTCAGTGCCAATGGTTGTGCACAGTGAATAAAGCTTGCCTTCTCAAAAGTGCTGCGATAATCATGTGCCACAATTCCTTGATGTTTTACCAAACCACAGGACTTTGTTAGGGCTCTGTTGGTTGATAGAATGTGTTAACAGAACAGCCCAGAATATGCTGTTTTATATTTAATTACTGAATGAGGAGCACTAAAACTGTTTCAAGATAATTTTAAAAGGTTAAGACAAGACTCAAAAGACAGATATCCGCCTAAATAAACTCTATGTTGTTTAGGAACTTCTGTTTTAGCAAGTATAATTTAGAAATTTTGTTGGTTTATTATTTTAATTCTTCATTAAATTCCCCATTTTATTGTATGGAGATTGTCATATGCTGACAGCTGGTGTCTGAACCTCTATGAAAACATCCCAGCAATATTCTTATCCCAAATAGTCATGCATAATTGTTAATGAGGATGAAATTGTTCTCAGAATTTTCATGATTATGGCTTTTCCAGCCTCCCAAATGCACTTTAGGGAAGCACAGTTTGTTACCAAGCAAGACTTTTTGTCTTACCAGTGGAGAAGATTAAGCCCTATGGACAAATGCATATCTTCAAAGGAGATACTAAAGAGTATAATGAAATTTAGTTCCCTTATTTCTCTTTGTGTGCTTTTCATAAACATATACTACATGATGCTCCTACTGAGCATCATTTTTATAAACATACTGGGGGAAAAAAAATCAATTATTTTGAATTTTACTACTACTTTTTCAATTTTGTCTTTTTTGTTTCAAGAAAATTTGTTGAGAGATAATAAATGACATTTATTTTATAGAGATACAGAAAAATTACAGAAATAATAACATGATCGTATCATAAGCTCACAAACCAAGAGTCAGAGCTTGATGCAAAGCTTTACTGATGATGGTCCTTGTTGCCTTTCCCTGGTCTTAAAATCAGAGCCAAACACAGTTAAAAGGGAGAAGGGGTTTACCTCGGTGTTTATTTAAGGGTCCTTAAGGTGCACTCTCTGTCCGGGTGGAATGCGCTGAGAAGCACACACTGAAATGCACACCCACGATGAATGCGTGTACCATTATAGGCATTGTGAATGAGCACATCTATCAAAGATTCCCCAGTGAGAGGCTCGAGTGAACCCCTCATCCCAAGGAACCTTCCCCCTGGATGGGCCTATCTTAGTTTACAGGATGTGTTCTGGAGAGGGCCTTGGTGTCTGGGGCTTTCTGACCCCCAACTGCGAGGCTTCCAGGATGTTTGGTCTCCTGGCTTAACGGAATATTGGGTCTAAACTAAGTTATCAAACCTGAGGAATTATAAGTATATGGGCTTAAAGCACTAAGAATACATAAAAGCAATATAAAAGAGTATATAAAAGGGGTATATAAAAAAGGCAAAAAATCATTATGGCATCATCCTGGTCTTGAATAAGTTTGAAAACAAGGTATTGTTTACTTTCTTTTGGTGGGATAGCTAAAAATTAAACATTCTATGGTATACCACAGTTTTGACAGCTTTGTTTTGCAACTCCTTTATATACCCTATTTAGTACTAACATAATTTTCATTATATTGTAAGATGGTAATGTTTCAGTATGTCAGTACCATTCTACTAAAGGCAGATAATTTCATGTCAGTTGGTATGACTTGTTTAACATAGTGTCTAGTGTTGGTCTAGTGTTAAAATGTTTCTAGGTGGCAATGCAATGGAAATCACACTGTGGAAAGAAAGTAATTAGCAAATTTTATTTTGAATCTGTTCTCTGCTTCTTCTGTAAAACACAATTAGAAATATTATAGTTTGGTGTATGAGACAGTGGTAGTATTTCAAAATAGCGCTATATGAAGCAAGATCCTGTGTTGGAATTTGCTTGTACAAGGGAAAGAGAAAAAGAGAGACCTTTGGTGAAATTAAAGGATCATAAGATATTAAGAGAAAGGAACGGAGGACCGTGCACTTGAAAGCAAAGATATGTAAAAATTTCTTATATGTCACGTTAGAAGACAGAAATAAATGGGAAGTCTACTAAAAGTAGCAGAAAGCTATGGTATGAGATGGGTTGTTTAGACAAAAATACTGAGCCAGGAGATAATGAAGGATAAGTATACAGAAAAGACAACAAAATACAAGTTCACTAAGAACTGGTTGTGCTGAGAAATATATGTTAGGATTACATCCTTGTTCCCTTCCCCTTTACCACAAGTCTCAGTTTCTGCTTCTTTACCTCCATTTACCTTTCTTAAAATAAAACTATACTCGAGAGAAAGAAATCTATGCAAAAATGTTTAAAAGCAGATTTCAATTCCTTCCAAAAATTTCAAAAGCATATGAAAAATGAAAGGAGTATTTGAAAAATAATTAAACTTCTCTTTTCATAGTAATTATTTTTCTGAATATTTGTTTTTGAATAGTTGGTTGGAAATAGGTTTGTCTTAAATGAATGTCTGATGATCTGCTCACCAAAATTAACCAAAAAAGGCCTCATTTAATATCACTCAATTTCTATTAAACCATGTGGCGATCATTTGTGTAAATTGAAGTTGAGAAGAGAAGCTCTGCACAGTAACAGAGAAGTGACAAAAACAAATTTGGGAAGGGCATGTGGAAAGAGGCAGGTTTTTCCAGTGTATTCCAACTTTTTCTTCACTGTGAATATATTTATGATGTTGCCTTAATCCAAATTTTGCAAATAATGTTGTAAAGTTCCTATACAGCTCAACAGCTCTAATAACACTTCCTTCTTTTGGAGACTATAACAAAGCAAGGGACCGAAAGATACATTTTCCATTGCTCTCCAATGGTATCTTTGGAGTATTTATGTAACACATCAGTCTTCATATGCACTATCTTGCCAATAAGGTAAGTGAACACATTATCTTAATTGTGAGTAGAATACAGGAAGCAGAGGAGTAGTAGGAATGAATACATTAAACAATCAACAGGGAGAAAAAGATGGGAATGATCTTGAATATTTCTGCATAGTTTGCAAAAGGAAGTCTAGCAACATTTGTCCCCCCTACTCCCAGATTTAATTCTCAAAGCTGTCCCAACTTAGGTTTTGTTCTCCCAATCCTCTGTGAAAGCTTAAGTCTGCCATGGATTTTATAGCACTGACTGAGAAAGAAAAATCACTTCTGAGAATCACAGAATCCAGTGAGGTAGCTTCACTCTGCAGGGTTCTAGAAGTTCTTAATTTAAACTATGAATCACTTTTGCCACAACTAAAAGGCAGAAACTCTTAAAGTGGCATCCTTTGAGGGTAATTCTGCCTTTAGTTCTGCACTATATAATTCAGACATTCGGAATAAGTTAAGCATGTGAATCTTTGATGGTGGCCACTGCACTTAAAACAATTGCTGGTTGTCCTGTCAGGCTAAAGGAAGCATGCATTTCTACCCTAAAGTCTTCATTTAGGGGGTGGTAGATCCTTTTTAAAAGTGATGAAAATTGATGCCAAAAATGGCCAGTCTGGATTTGACTGGGTTTGTTGTTTCTCTTCTTTTCCCCCCTTGTTTGCAAAAGTAAATATGGAGACAGTGTTGTGAGTACAAATTCCAAGTGACTTTGGAAAGAATGATTTATGTTCCCGAAGTTATTTAGATGACTAGATCTGCTTAAAAAATGAGTTTTGTGCTTTTCTCTCATGCTTCAGGGATAAAAAAATGTAACTGGTAGTATCTAGGTATTCTTATTTATGGTTGATAACACCAGGTAGATGATTGGTAATAATAAGTTAAATAAGGCCAATGCAGAAGGTGATTGAGAGCAAGACCTCAAATTGTACGATTCTTCAGTAACAGACTAATGCCTCTCAGAATGTTCAAAGGCAGCAACATTAGTGCTTGCCAAATAATGCAATTCAGGCTCTCTCAGGGTAGATACGTATTAGGATTCAGTCTTAGATTTGTCAGACCTATAGTCTGGTTTTCAACTGAATCAGGGCTGCAGATAGCATGAAGATTTAATATCCAATGCTTTGTGTTTCTAGCCTTTCCTGAAAAGTAAAATTAATCATCATGAAATTAATTTTTAATTTCCAATTTTAATTTTTATAAATACCTAACTAAATAGAGTTTAATTTAAAAATCAAATTATCTGAATCTATATGTCAATGTGTGCCCATCAAAACTTCAAAACCCTCCTATATCCCTGAAGGACATAATCGCAGTATATCTTCCCTTAAGGTTGTGGTTAAAAGCTAGTGGCAAGAAAGAAAGTTTAGATGTATGTGCAGATTCTACATGAGAATGAGATAGATACATCAGTGGGGAAGAAATCTGCTCTGTTTTAACTGTCTTTTTATATAAGGCCAGAGAACACTTTCTCCACTTGTTCTTAAAATACATTTCATAATGTAAACTTTTTAATTCCATCCACTCCCGCCCCCAAAGAAAGACATAAATTAATAATATCAGGAAATTAAAGAATCCAAAACACACACAGAAAAAAGAACCTGTAAATAAATCTTCTGATAGTACTTAAAGCTGTTTTTTTGCCTTAGGAAACTTTAAGACAATAGTGTTTTCCTCCTGAATATTCATCCCTATTAAAAATATCTTGCTATATATATAGTTTGTCTGTTAAGGTATAAAGTTTAGACTGCACATTTTACAAATTAGTTTTTATTTTTATTTTTTAAATTTTTTTACTATTTTTCCACAAGGCTCTTTGCAACTGTACAAGTATTTTTGGTTTCTGTAAATATAGTTACAGTCATTACCAAAATAACACAAAATGGCCTGTCAAAATCTTTAGTAAGAATTGACTTATAAAAATGTTGTTATTTATTTAAAAAGAATAGATAGCCCCATCAAGAAAAACTATTGACATTAAATTAATGAAATATTTGTAAGAGGTTTATGAAAAGCTTTCTAATGTAAGATTTTATGTCTTAAAGGTACTATATTTTGTGAAAGAAATTACTTGACAGAGCTGTTTCGAATTTTAATTATTTCTAATGATGAAAAATATATATCAAGGAAATGTTTCCCATAATAAACAGTTTCTTCTTTCAGATGTGCAAGAGAATTACTTCTCATGATTAATTCATTTATTCAATTAATTAATAGAAATTCTTTTGGAAAGATAAACACTTTTCAAAAATGAGATGTATTTTCATTTTGCATCAAGTTTTTTTTAAGGTGTTGTGAAGTGACAGATAAAATTAGATTAACTGTTAGCAAAGATATCTGTCAAGAAGCTAGTCATGTTTGAATACTAAAGCATAAGACTTGAAAAGGCATTCAATTGTTAAAAGAATATAATTCCCTTTTTTTATTTCAGTTACTGTCTGAAGCCCTCTGGAAGAAAAAAATTTCAATTATGTTTTTTACATAATTATGTTTTTACCTGAACATAATTATGTAAATAACTAAAATTTTTGAAACTGTCTCCCTTATGGAATTAACTGACTTATAAATTGCAATCAGACTTGCATACTGGTTGAGGTTAGAAGGGCCTCTGAATATCTAGTCCAGCTTTCCTGCACGCCTGTCTTTGCTCTAGACCTCCCCATGGGCCTCAGGGGCCTGAGCCTTCTGGAGGCAAATCTTAGCAGTAAGGACAAGGTGGAGGAACAGGCCAAGATATTCAATGACTCCAATTCCTCTGACACCACCTCCTCTGCCCCATACAACGGGGAGGCCACATTTTCCAAAGTTCCTTTTACTGCTGGTTTAGCTGTAGAAGCCCTTTCCACTGCCCTTCACATTCTTTATCAGATTCAGTATCAGGTGGGCTTTAGTCTTTTAAATCTCCTCCCCACATGCTCAGACAGTGTCTTTATATTCCTCTTCTTCCACATCTTTTTTTCTAACTTATATTTGAATTGAGGATGCCTTTTTCATCCGTGCAGGCCTCCTGCCACCTTTGCTTGATTACTGAGTCATCGTAATTGACCATCCTTGAGCTTAAAGGTGAATTTATACACACATGTATGCAAGACCAAACCCCCCAGAAAACCCATACAACAAATCAGCATTCCTAGACCCCTCTTCACTCTAGGACCATCTGCTAGTGGACTCTTACCTGCAGGTCTCTGAAGAGGCTGAAGTCTTCTCTGAAAAGTCCAGAGCTGTGATCCTGTCATTTATCTTTTTCCTTCCTCTCAGGATTCTGAACTCAGGCTTTTGAGGCTGAAGGGTTTTAGAGAAGATGCAGTCAATCTTTGTAGTACCAGAGATGAGACAATCTGCTGCTCTCCAGCTTCTTTATTTCTCAACACAAGTAGTCCACCAGCATGCCCATCTCCTGCAGACAAGAAATACTCCTCCTTGCTACAGACACTCCCTACAGCTCTAATGCTGCTGAGCTGTGTCCTCGCCCAGAAACTTGGTCTGGGTCAAAGCCTCTGATGTGAGAGGCACAGCTGCTGCAGTGGCTGCTCTGCAGTGCCTGATCGCCCATCTCTGAGTACACGCATGCTGTCCTGAGCAGAGTCCTGACCCCTTTCTACACAGAAGGCTACATCTATTAGGTGCTTCCATGAGCCATGCTCAGAACCAGGTCTTATACGGCTCTCTCCCTTGCACCTGCTGCAAGGATACCAGACCATTCCTCACCAGCAGACCCCTTTTGTCAAGGACAGCTCACAGATCTTGTTAGAAGCTGCCAGAGGCTGGCAGTCATAGCACCCTGAGGTAGTACTTCTCTGTCAGCAGCAGGCACTTTGATGTTTCTCAGAGACCTCCATCAAGTTTTACAGTGATCTTGGACAAAGTTCCCAGAAGATTTAGAAGAATGCAAAGCAGAGCCCAGGAACTGTGCCACGAACTGCTGTGTCTGTTGGCTTAAAAGCCCTAATTGCCTTAAACATAGGATGAGCATAGATAATGACCATTGAGATCAGATATGATTCCTGGAATGGACTGCAGAGAAGTGTCATTAGTTTTAGAATAGCCAATGATTTACAAGCCTTATTAGATATATTTTTGGGTTTTTATCTTGTGGACTGAAACATAATTAGAAAATAGCAAATACTCACATTGTTGTTGCCACATGTAAGTACATAACAGAAGTAAATAGTATGACATGATGATGATTAGTTTGGGAAATTCATATGAAATTATTGTTCAAATAAAGGTCAGATTTCTTATCCATTTCCTTCATATAGATGAGAAATGTCAGGTTAAACAATTAGCTATTTATACAGCACGCAGCTTGGATCATAATCACTGAGTGGTGTTTGGAGCACACTCAATACTATTAACCTGTAATGAGATGACACTTTAAATCTCATATCACATTGTACTGTAGTTAGGGAAAAACAGCCAACGTGTACATAAACACACACACACTCATGCTACAAAAGCAGCCAGGTGAATTACTTTTCTAAAAACTTCTAAGAGACGTAGGTACACCACTTCATTGTATATGCTAATGAAGAATAACCCTCAGTGTAGCTGGATAAAAACCCTGTATTTTAAGTTATTTTGAAAATTTGGCCATTATATGTGTGAAGAGTAACAGAAATTAGCCAGGATGTAATTACAGTGGAAAAATAAATATACTAACTCTAACATACTAAAGGTGCCCCTAAAGACTGTATAAATTAGCCAGGAAAAATTAACCATTCTTTGAAATATATTACGTTGGTATGGAAAAAGATTATATAGAAAATTATATATTTAAGAGAAAATGTTGCTAAAAAAAGCCAAACCAGGACACGCAACAATATATTTAAAATAATTATATAATGATTGTTAAAATAATCACAAAATACTGTTGGAACTACTGCTACATTCTCTCTTGACATTATTTCAATTACTTCAAATGAAGCTAGGCCAGCAGAGAATTTTCTTCTTACAGTTCTTGTAAACAAAGGTGAGAATTAAATCCTGCAATACTATTACCAGACAGATCAATTTTCAGTTTGTATATACCTCGAGAAAACACATCCCTAAAGACTAAAAGACAGCTACTAAATGCAGCTACATAGTACGTAAAATGTAACTTTTCATTTCTGGTTCTAATGCAATTGAATGTTGAAGTACAATTAGTGGCTTCAATAATATATCAGTGTAATTTTATCTGTTTAGGACATTTTTTGGGGGCGTTTCTTAATAGATTGTATCTAGTAACTTGAATATAATTTGATAAGTTTTTTTTTGGTTGATTTTGTAGATATGTCATTAACTTTCCTTTTTTCCTTTTCCAGTACCTTTGCAGAATTTTTATGGCAAAACTTCAAACAGTCCTATGGCTTAGTTGCAAAAATGACTAAACCCCCTAGAGAGTACTTTTCTTAGTGCAAGCCTGCCAGCTCTGGAAAGGCAAATTATTCTATATGGAAAGCATTGGTGCAAATATGATCTGAATAATAAATTTTAAAAATAGTGATTCTTCTTGTAGATATTTAAAGGCTTTTTCTGGTCAGCCCTGCTGCTACCTTGATTAGACTTCTGATAAGTCTGTAGTTTCCCTATCTGCTACCTGCCAAAATCTTTTCTGACTCAAAGAGGCAGGGACATCCTTCTAAACCTTCAGGAGTCCTATCTGACAGCTATTGTTTAAAATCTAGAGAAGTTATCAGAATATTGATTTCGCTGAAATAGAGCTGACACGTTGGGCTTAATGTGGTTATATAAATATAGTAACTAGTGGCACGTGAGATCCCCTTGGTTGTCTTATCTGCCCTCTAGTTGTCCTTCTAACAGACTACAGATGTCCTGAAGGTTGTGAAGTACTACGAACAACATGAGATATCTCTGATGATCTACTGTATCTCAGATAATGTTAGGTATTATTTGTAAACAACTAAATCACACTCATTGTGACATCATAGCTCATGTACCTGCACATGTAAGTAAATCTTTGGCTCTAGGCCTGCCTGCCTTGGTTTAACAGCTCTTGCTACCTTATCCTAGAAGCATGCTAGTGGACAATGAGATCTCATAAATATATGTGCTTTACATGTCCTTTTGCTGAATTAAAATCAGATCAAAGAAAATCTCTGCAGCCCTAATAATCAACATTGGTATAAAATTATGAAAATATTAATTTTTGGTCTCTGAAAAAGTTATACACTTCATGTTAAATAATTGTTTAGCTGAAAAAATAAAATGTTCAAAATTACCCACCTGCCATGATAACTCCTTTGTTCCTTTTTTGGGAGGTCAACTCATGAAGCTCCAGTCATGTCACATCCTCTCATCCTCCTCCTCCTCTACCTTTTGCATTTGATATCCACAGAATCTATATTGCAGTGTTTGCCCCAGGATGTAGGCAATTTTAATTTTCATTATTAGACTCCAGGAGAATCTCTGCTCTGGTGCCTGGAGCATGTCCTCCCCTTCCTTCTTCACTGGTGTCTGCAGCGCTGTTGAGAGAAATATATTTTCCCTGCTGTCCCCAGCTGCTGTTGCACAGCAGCATTTGCCCCTTCCTAAATACATTATCCCAGAGGTGCCACCACCTTTACTCATGGGCTCAGTCCTGGCGAGCAGCATTCCCTCTTGGAGCCAGCTGGCATTGAATCTATGGGACACTGGGGAAGATTCTACTCAGCTGTCCAGTAAATATATAGAGATGTAACAGTAAATGCTTTACTCCAGGAAAATTTCTATCCTTCCCTAAAATCAATGGAGTCCTTCTTTCCTGAAGGACTCCTTATCGAGGTACTGTATTCACATAGTATGTTTGCTTCCTCCGGAGAATTTTGTTTGGGAAAGATCTCAATATGTGGCTACTTCCAAACTTCCTTGGGGCTCCAGATGAGATATAGTCTCTACTTTTTTTTTTTTTTCCCTTATTTTTTCTTTCCATTTTTTTCTTTTTTTTTTTTTTTTGGTAAGTCTAAAAATTACAGAGGGTTGGAGTAGCAGATTTGCAGCTTACAGAAAGTAGAGCGATAACACTGCTGAGAATTTCTGTAAAAATTATAGCAAAATAGCTTATAGAAAGAATACATGACATTTGCACATTATTTATAGCTTTAATTAGAACATCCAATGCTTTGTGATTCAGTGAAATAATTTTTCAGTCAAATATTCTTTATTGGAGGGTAAGCAAGCAATGCTAAATCTCTTAAATTCATGTAAAGTTTCTGTTTGTTTGGTTACAGGTGTCCCATGTTCTGGCCTCAGTTTTTTTTATTTTGCCACTTATGTTAAAAGAGACACTGGGTCTTATAACTACTGAATATTCCCTGGCTGCAGGGAAATAGTTACACCCCTGAGGTTTGTTTGTTGGTAGTAGAGCAGTGCATTGAATTATTGTGTCTGACAAAGATATTTTTTTCTGTCTCATTTTCAGTTTTTTGTGTTATTACTGCTGCTTTACTGTCATCAAATAGTTTAATATTTTCATTACTTAACGTGTTAAATGCCACTGGTTTGTACTAACACCAAACCCCAGATTTCAGATACGCTATAATGTTGAACTATTTTAAATGAATCTCCACTTTTCGCTACCTCACAATTTTACTTGTGTATTTTTCACTTACTCCCTCAAAACAAACAAACAACCAAACAACACACCCATTTTTTTTGCAAGTGAAAACTTAATTTAGAGAAAAAACAATACTTGCTTGCCTGGAGCATGTTTATATTCCAGCTGTGTAATAATGTGCAATCTGTTTCCATGACCACGACTTCACTACTATTCATTCTGTCATGTCTTACGAAGGTATAAAGTAAGATAATTACTTTAAAATGTATATTAATCATACAGATAAAAAATGGACTCTTTTTTTCCTTAAGAATTTTAGATTTGAGTACTTTTCTTTATAGGAAATTTAATGACGTGTTTTCTTCATTTCTCTGCACACTTTCAGTATAAAGTTTTGCTACTGATTGTGTAGGAAAGCATTCCTGCTCTGGGTAAAAGAATGTCATGCAACTAAGGTAATTGGAGAATCACTCAAACTGTTGGATTTTCATGATGACTTTTTAATATGTTTCTGTTCAGAGCATTTCATAGGCATTAATACCCGTAAGTACAGCTTCTGAAGAAAATCTGAACAATTGCGTAATAAGCAGTCAAAACTTGTGCTCATGCCAGGACTGCTTGAGCATCTCAGTGAAGATATGAATTGCTGCCAAGTGTGGATATATGAAAGATGTATCCCTCTCTCTCTCTGAAATTCTTTCCTGATTAACCAAGTATGTTAGGATACTCTGATTTTTAAAACAAGATCTAGCAGTAGTAAACTATGAATTACAGGAAACAGCATAACTTATTCCTTCCTATGTATTTCTGACCTAAATAAAATCACTGTAACTTTCTTCCAACGAATTAATGATACTGAAAGATAAGTAAATGATAGATAAATAGAATAGGATCGTAGAATATCCTGAGTTTGAAAGGATGTATAAGGATCATTGAGTCCAACTCCTGAATATATTAGATATTAGATATTTTAGATCTCTTCCTTAACCAGAGTTCCCCAAAATAAAAGGAAGTGTCCTATTTGGGAAGTGTTTTCATAACTACATTTTTGCTTCTTTGTTAGTAGCTACAAGCTGAAAAATGTTTAATTAGCTGTAAATAAAGAGACAGTAGGAGCTAGATGGAAAAAACGTCTTGGTATCCTTAATGCAATTTCCTATAGAGATGCCTAAGTCCAAAAATTCTGAATAAAAATGCCTCAGTTGTTCAGTCTCTCCTCTTCCTGAGATTAGTTATGTAGAAAACTTGATACCAAAAGCACTTAAAGACCATGCAAAATACTTTAGATGGTCATACCCCCTAAAAAATGAAGTTGAGATCCCTGGCATTAGAAAAGCCTCTATATTAGTGTATCTTGTTTCTACATGCCTGGAGTATTAGAAGACAAAAAGTGACAGTCTCTGCAACACTTTACATTCTCATAATCATGAGGTGACTGTTTGGAGTAAGGATCTGTATTGAAGGACTCTTTCTGGAAGCCTTGCCAGTGTTCAGCAAAGAGTGCAAGGCTCTTGGAAGCAAAAAAAGAGGTTCCAACCTGAAGCCCTGTGACTCAGGGTCTAACTGAATTCTAGATTCTGTTCTAGAAGTCAGCATGCCTGAAGGCTAGGCTAAGGCAACTAAAATTCTTCACTTAGGATAAAAATAATATGGTGCAATTATTTAGGTGTATTTGAATAAGGATATATTTGTTGTCAGTTAAATTAGGAGAATATTAGAAAGCCCCTTTTGTTTACATTAAATTGACTAAATAAATTCTATTTAATTGACTGTACAGCAGAGACCTTTAAAGTAATTTTATGTGAGACAGGTGGAGAAAATTTTAGAGTAAAATGCCCATGCTATTTCTGGTTTTTTCCCTCCTGAAATGATTAATATAAAAGTATTCCACAATTCTTTTAAGAAATACCATCTGCTAAAGGTCTTATACTTTAATATGTATTGGCAAGTCTCTTCCCATTCAAAAGTGTCATTTCTCCTTATGATCTCTAGCAAAGATCACAGCTGAAAGGGGGAGTTTACAATTGATTCAGAGAATGATGCTCTGGTGTGATTTTAAGAGTGTTTATGCTACATTTAAGGTACAGAAAATCAAAGCAGTATGGCTGTCGTGTTTGAGTGCACCCATAAATAGAATTCTATTCTAGTAGAACTAATTGGTGCAAATGTTGGCTTGTTACAAAAGCTAGTACAACATATTCATAATCACCAAGGATTGTGGAACTCAAGCATAAGAAATCATATCCCACATCCAAAAAGAAAGAAAAGAAAGGAATGTAATTTGCTTCTTACAGTTTCTTTCAAGATATGAACACTGAATAACATGCAGCCTAAATGGTCTTAACTAGTTTTTTACACTTCTTCTCATTTGTTGGTGTCTCTACAGATTGATTTGTAGACCTGAGCTGAAATTCCCCTTTCTGAGTGAAATTCTTGAGTCAAAGCTAGCTACATAAAATTTATATACCATGGGGGTATAGAATCATGTGTGTAAGGTCCCAACATACAGATTTTTTCTGCTACAGATTAACCATTAAGAAATGTAAAAAAAATATTTCGTTGACCAAAATTCGGCCTTTCTTCAGAGCCCTGTTGTGTCATGTTTACCCGGTAGTAGGTTTCTACAGCCTAAAAAGTAGAGAATTATTTAAAATCATAAGGATTAGGCAAACGCTGATAAACGGTTTCCGAAGTTCATGTGTTTGACAGCTAACAGTTTTCTACTAAGTAGCATGTGGCAGTAATTGCTCCATTGTCTATGTGAAAAGAAAAAATCAAACAAAACAACTCTCCATTACAAATTACAAAAAAACCCAAAAACCAAAAAAAAAAAAAAAACCAACAAAAAAAACCCCAACAAAACAAAAAAAACCCAAAAAAAACCCCCAAACAACAACAACAACAAAGAACTCAGAATAGGGTTTCAAACTGTAAACCCTAATCTTACACTCATGTCTAACACAGAAGAAATACAAAATCTGGAGATAATTTGAGCAATTGTTTTTCCTAATTTTAAAAATTTATTTTGATTTAGTCTTCCTTCCTGGCTGCTAGGAGCTCCGTTAGTATTTACTTGTTTTTTTTTTTCTCTGTAGGTCTGAGCAAGTAGAGCTCTTAGCCATGATTTTTAGGTATAAAAATACTAAAACCCATGCTTTCCTTCCAAGCTATCTGTAACCACACATAAGTTAACAACTAAAGGAGCAACTGGTTTCAAATTTTTCTCTGAGATACTATTTGTGTCTTTTGGAAGGTATTTATCTTCTATATAAATGTTGGAGATAAACAATATTTTGTAAACTAAAATGAATATGTTCAGCTAGGTTTTTCTTTCCTTCTTTAGTAAATTCTTTTAGACGATTAGCTTAAGTAGTATATGCACAACATCTGAGGAAATGCTAGTTCATTATTACCATTGATGTCAGCCCATTATATCTAAATTTATCATTTTAGTGGCTTAAAAATATAATTATATGGTTATTGCTAGATATGAAGCTTATTAATTATGTTATTAGTGGTAAATGAGTGAATCATACCTCTGTTCTATGTATGAATAAAAGGTCTAATTTAGGCCAGCAATAAAATATTCATACATTTATATTATTGAGAGGTACATATCAATTTTTAACTTGCAGAACAAAGCGGTTCACTTTGGTAACAAGGAAAAGGAAATGCATGCCATAGCCATAAGTAAATATACGCAAATGATAAACATTTTTTTTTTAATTGAACACAAACAGAATTGTAAAAAATCTACCTGTTCTTTTAGCATCTCACTTTCCTTGGTCTACTTGAACAATTCTTCAATGGACTCACTTGTCTGCTCTATTTAGGTGGAAAGAACGGTATGGCTGTTGGTTATATGCAATGTACTGTAGCAGTGTACATTGCTTTATTTACACAATGAAAACTATTTTTTAGAAAAAAACATTTTGAGGGGACTTAAGATAGTTTAATTGCCTACGATTTTTCATGCATAATAGAAGAGAGAGAAAACAGATTTGGTCATAGAACATATATAGTATGAATTTCACGTGAATCTGTTACGATTCATTAGCTAAATTATCTCTTGAATAAGAACAAAAGAGTGAGTTTAGGACATTGTTGCCAAAAAGATTGTTATGAGAATAAATGACCACTAAAAAGATGAACATGATTTCAGAACTGATGTATAAGCCTCCTTCAGTCTATTAATTTGGGTAATTCAAATCCAAAATGTACTCATCCTTGAAATGTATCCATTTTATTCCAAGCTACAAGTCTGAGAACAATTGTGGTGCTTTGAATGCTGAATGAGAAGTAATGAACAGACATTATTTTTTAAGTACATATAGAGGCCTCTGTCAGTATAGTACTTCAAAGTAAATCTTGTTGGTTTAATATATGTATTTTAAAAAGGTGCTCCTCAGTGTGGCTTCCCTACTTCGCCTTACACGTACATTCGGATGTCTTGATGACGTCAGAAAAATCACATGAGCACATGTGAAATATGTACGGATATCAATGAAGTTTGCCCATTCTGAAAAATGTAAAAAAACCCCATACCAAACCAAACCAAACCAAACCAAACCAAACCAAACCAAACCAAACCAAACCAAACCAAACCAAACCAAACCAACCAAAACAACAAAAAAGCCAACAAAAGCAACCAACCAATCAAACAAGAAAAAAAGAATCCAAACAGAAAAAGAAGTTCCAGATGTCGAACCTCTTAATAAAATTCAATCCTTTTATATCCAGAAGGCTCACCTCTATTATTAAAACTTACTGTAAGGGGGAATTCCAGTTTTCTCTCTCCACTCCCAAAGCTTGCACTGCTCCTGAGCTAAATATGAGCAAAGAATTCTCAAGTAAGAAACTCTTTAAAGGAATCTTTGCAGCAAATATTTACTAGATTGTATTACTTGAATTACAGAAACAAGAATCTCTTACCAGGAAAGACCTCATTCTGTTTAGCACTGTGTCAAGAAACCAACAAACAAGCCAACCAAATCTGGATACTGCAAGTTGTTGATCATAAAAGGAATTTCCTGCCCCCTCTCCAGTCTGAGTGAGCTGAAGGTGTACAACCTTTTTCCCATGTAAGTGATTAGTCATAAGGGTTTTTCTAACCTTCATGGTAACTGACACCAGCAAACCTGCTGAGAATTCTGTTCTTGAGATCGCTGGAGTCACTGCTGCACTTGAGTTTTGTAGGGCTTTGATGGCTTAAAATTTACCAGGAGAAAAATGATCAGATCTGTGACAATCTTTTTGCATGCACCTGCTGTTCAAACAAAATCCTTCTGTTCATCAAATTTGTAGGTAATTCAGTTAATAAGTAAATTGGTTTTAAATTAAATGTTTTTAAAATCGGCTTATTCCTGACTGTGGTAAACCTTAAAATGAAGTCAGTGCAGCTTATATGTCTATTAGAGATCATTCTGACTAATGTCCAATTCACCAGACACTTACTTACAGGTTAATGTTTATTCAGAATTAATCACTGGAGTAACACAAGGTCATGCACTAAGCGAGGTAGTTAAAATGAACAACTAGAATGCTACTCCTAGGTACTCAGCAAGTCTTTGGATGTCCCTTCAGTAGGTTAATGTTGCCATCTATTATGTCCTATGTTCTATACTGGTTTCTCTTTCATGGCATACTTCATTATGAAATTAATTTTCTGTCTATGATTTTACATTAACCTTAACTGTACCTGTGAAACTGTCAGCATTCAAAAGAATTACCCTTTTGTGCTGTACTGAAGAGAAATTAGCAATTGTAATTGGTTAGTATTTTGACCAGATTACCCCAATGAGATTTATCAAACAACAAATATTGTTAGGCAAAACAGAATTTTATCAGTAATAGTTTAGTGACTGTTGTGATGAATTATTCATTTGATTCTCATAATTTCAGCATTGTCTTTAATGAAGAATGTGGAAAAACCAAAGAAGAATTATATTGTCTGCTTTGTAAAATGTCTGATCAAGGAAATCCTTATCAGTAATGCTTTAAGATTAAGGAAGCCTCAGGAAGAATTATATAGAGAGTTATTTAAGATTTAGGACCTAGCCTAGAACCAGGCATGGTCTTTTTGTTCTGTGTCTCTGTGTTTAACAGGATCCAGCTCCATGAAGACAGCTTTTAGGTGTCAGTTCAGTACCGATGATGAGTAACAGTTATAAAAATACAACATTTTATACTTGTTCAATGAACCTCCTTTCCCCACCTCACATTATTTCATTTTATTATTACTACCTTTTACCAAATGAAAAGCCCAAACTTTTAAACTTTCTTTGAAAATAAACCAGAGTTTACATGACTCAGCACCATGATTTTCAGATGTCAACTGAAAATACTACCCATGCTAGTTAGGCTATTAGTGTACCAGAATATGAGTGCAGAACATAGTCAACCATACCATGTCTATAAAGTTTATTTGGTACTCAAAACTTATTATTTATTGGCTTCCTGATGGGAAATTTGCTTCAACAGCTATTTCTTTCGGAAAATTTGGGATGGGCATATCTCTTACATAAAGAAAATGGACAAAAAAATTGAATACAAAAATTAAAAGGTCCATATTCTGAGGTCCAAAAGTGAGAGTTAATTAAAAGGAGTTTAAAAACACAGGGAGAGAAAAGACAATATAGAACCAAACCAAACCAAACCAAACACACTGCTTAAATTTACACACAAATTCACACTGCTTACATCTTCTTTATTTTCCTATTTTTCCCAGTAGTCAGTATTCCTCTGCTTTTCAGTGGAGATCTCAGCCTTTTATTTTTTCTATTGTCTTTTGGTTTAGAATTACATCTTCTTTATTAGTAGAGCCATTAAGTGATTTAAAAGTGATGTATTTGATTTTTAGGTATCTTTTTATAGACAAGAAAGAAAAAGAAAAACTCTTAATTGAGAAGAAAAGATTTAACACTTTGAGTATGTTTATGTATATAGCAGTTTGGAGGATTTCTCTTGCTTAATTTTGTGATCTGAATTAGGAAACTTGCATAAACTAGGCTCCTTCAAAAGTAATGGTGTTCTAATATTCTTTTGATTTTTTACTATTTAAGAGACAGAATGAATTACTTCTGTGCTATTTAGAGTCAAATATGTTTACTTAGAAGCATAGATTTGAAGTAATGAGGCAACATAAAATACCCAAATTCATTTCTGTTATACTTAACTCTAAACATAGTGGCCGGTTTTGTGCCTGATTGGGCGTTTCTTTCCATTCTTTTGGCCTGCAGAGAATATCTATCTTGTAGCTGAGAAAATAATTTGTAATTCCTACTGCTGTTAGTTTAATTTTGCTCTCACTTTCTTCTACAGAAAAAAAGGGAAGGAAGAATACGACACTCTCTTTTGTTTACTTCTTTCTTTTTGTTGCATCCTCTTATTTGTGAAGTTTGTGTGCCAGAATCATAAAATACTCCTGACTGTTGCATAAAGATTAAAACCAATGCCAGGGAAGGTGGATTTAGCAATGGGGTCAATGCTTAAGCTGATCTATACTTTCCTTTCTGTCTTTGAGGATTTTGATAATTTCATGAGAAAATTTCTGTGGACTCTCTACCATCATCTCCTGAAAGAAACGGTTTTGAATTAGCTGCTCTTCTTTATAATCACAAATAGGGAGACAAAAAAAATTTAGATAAAAGGAGAGTAGTCTATCTAGATTTTTTAAAAAAGGAAAAAAAGTGAATGTAAACCCTGATCATCCCTTCTAACAAGGATTTGAAGATTTCAATCTTAGATGAGAATTCTGAATGGGAGATCCTGAATTAGCAAGGGTTGTAACACACATCATTCCCTCAGATATCTAAATTCAGAAATTAACATGATTTTAATTATTTTGAAAACTAATACCAGTTTTTCTTTCTTCTCACAATGTAGGCTTTGTTCTTCCTAGGTACTGACACAGTTCCTTGTGTCCCAGGATCCTATATCCATTTTGGGATATAAGACTTCAGAATATATCCGTTAATTTGACATGCTAATATTTTATCAAGGGACAAGGTATTAGTTCAGTCTTTCTCAAGGTTATATATTAGCTCTTCCTTTCCTCTTTTCTGCCACCATCATGCTTAAAAATGTAAATCTAAACGAAAAATTTAAAATTATTTCTAGTGTGTTGTTTTCTGTTGCGATACATTGTTTTTATGTGTAAGGTAAAGTGATAAACTTATAACCATGCATTATCTCATCTATTTTGCATTTGTGCTAGTAGCACCTCCTTGTGTTGTAAAAGGGTGCCCTGATAAAGAAGATAATACTGGACATCTCAGTGGATTTTTTTGTATGAATATGTTTAGACAGATTATGTGAATATGTATACACTCTATAATTAAATCTCAGTAAAATAAGGCTTCCTTTTAGCATCTTCACAAACAGAGACTCTAGGAAAAAAAATTAATAATTGTAAACATTTTCAGACACTGTTTTGAGTTTAATTACGAGTATAATCGGAAACAATGTTATTAACACAAATAATATCTGTGCTTTACATATCTTGACCCTAAGAAATAATGGAGAGTTATCAACAGAATTAAAAAGTATTAAATAATATTAGTTTATACTGGATAGCTTAAGGGAAAACAACAAATCTCCAATGATAAAGTAATCCCATGTCACAAAACTCCTCTAGGAACACACACAAATATACATATGCACATATGCTTATTTCACTACTATACCAATTTTATACTGAGCAAAGCAAAACTTAAAGCAAGCAATAGTCAGTTGGACATTGATGATCACTATTACAAGCTACAAAATTCTTCAAGCAGCACAAATCCAGAATAATCCTGGGGTCCTGGTGTCTGATACGAGCAATGCCAACATCTTATTTTCTGGGACTACACAGGCACAAAAGCCTACCTGAAACCTCTACTCTTTTAAAAAAGAATTTTTTAAAAAAAATTTCTGTGCACCTACAACTTATTATCTTGATTTAATATGGTGTCAAATAACCTGTTTGGAAAATCCTCAGATTCATAGTCATGGTTATTTACGCCATATCTTGGGTAGACTCTTGTCTCCATGCCACATGATAATCACTAGGGAGAAATCTGTTTGGGTTTTTGATTCCCCTTTTGTATAAAGGGGAAAAAAGTAATTTACAGTTTTCTTTTTAAAATCTGCTTTTTGCTGTCTTATTTTCCGGTATAACAGACCACTCACCATAAAGGCATAAAGACATCTGATTAAACATCTGAACTTAACAGGGTAAACACTATCAGCTCTGCTGGACAGTTTATCTGCAGAGTATCCCATAATATCTGATAAATGAAAAATGTGATACAAAGTTTTAAAATGTATGAATAGAGATGGACTTCAGCTGCAAAGTTAGAAATTTATGCCACTGAAATGTCACTTCGACCTAGCTGAACTACTAAAGCACAACAAGTTTCAAGCTGTGGTAGCACGCTGCTCCTGCTACATTGTTCACTTTATGGTCAGAGGACATCAAAGCTGTAATTGAGAAGACACCTCGTCCTGATTTTAATGAGGAAGTCACCAGATTGGATAAACGGAGTGTGGATATCAGATGAATGCACACACACACAGACTAGGAAATTATTGCGGTTAATATACTGTTTACATATCTTTAATTAAAATGCTATCTTTGCAAGACAAATGCTGCACATAATCCTGGGATTATGTGCTGCTGATTCTTAGATTTGTTTCTTAATCCATTTCCTTTATTTATTAAAGAAAAATGTTGATCTATTACTTTGTGACCTAGTAGTAATTTATTTCAGTCATATTTTTTTCCTTCTCTAGAATAATAAAGAATAAAAAAACCCCTTCTTCTCTGTCTTAAAGAGGATCAGAGATGGATATAATATATTTTGCCAGATAGTAAGACTTTTGATACTTTCTTATTTCCATAAGCAAAGAACTACAATCGAGTGTAGATGGTTCAGTAAGAAGAGATGTGCAATTACTGGAAAACCTCTGTGCAAAGTGTAAGCAACAGTTTATATCTTTACTGATATATTGACTGTGTGCTTATCCCTTCAACAGAATGATTGGCTGCATTAAAAAAAAAAAGAAGTTGTGGACTTTTATTTTTATGGGTAATAAGTGATCTGCATTCCATAGCTTATGAGAACAGACATAGTGTATGGTTAGGAAAATTTAGCTTGTAATGGCAATGCTACCTGCATCTGGGCTAGCTTAATGGAGGATTGAAATTTCAATCTGTTCAATAAAATTCACATTCTGGGTTAAAGGTGGAAATTACTTGAATTGCAACCAACTTTTAATATGATATCAAAGAGCTCAATAAAGATATATTTTATCATAGATAAACACTAAATAACAAGGTGCACAAACGTATTCACCCTTGATCTTTCAAATCTTCAGAGACAGTACAATCTTGACTGACTTATGTTTTTATAGCAAAGAACTGAACTTTACTATAAAAACTGAAGTTAGAATATTAGTAAAAAGTAGTATCTCTCCAAGCTGGGAAGCAAGTGTTTTGATTTCAGTAAACTTATCAGTTATATAATAAATATTTCAAATGAAAAGTAAATGTTTGTGCTTTTAATCATTAGTATAAAGTATTTTTGAATGTAATGACATCAGGGATTTTTGCTACTATAACTAATACCTAGGTAAATTATTTTATTTTCCACCTTTAATAACAAACCTTATCTCATTAAAATGTCATTTTCTACTGAATTAGCCCAGTATTTTTTCTCTCTTTACATTAAGTTCAGCAGATGCTATTGAGTTGATTCTATTTTTTATGTAAGATGATGACAATACAATTAGGATTTTTTTCAAAACTGTAATTGTAAAATTGACCTTATTAAAATTCCACTTCCTCCATAATTAAAAAAAAAACTAATTACTTGTAGTAATTGGACCAGAAATGACATTTTCAGTTCATTAATATTCAACAAATTGTTTTTGAAGATGTTCTTGCATGGTTAGTAGTCAGTCTTCAGCATTTCTGTTCATTTCTTATTTAAAAGTCATCTGGAATAATAGTTTGCATCTTAATAAGACAAGTTTCTATGAATTGATTTTATTTATAAGGTTTTTAATTGCTAATTAATGTGTGAAAATATCTGTCTCCTGTAATATTTGTAACACATGAAGTGAAAGGTGAATGTAGTAGAACAACAATTTGCACATTGCTGCATCGCTCTAAATAAGCATGAAAGATAACATATTTTCCATCCAAAAATTTTCACTGTTCTTTCTAGAAATGTCAAAACCAGTTTTAATATGTCATGGTACTGTGCACCTGAATAAAGAAGTCAATTTATTTAACATCACAAAGTAAAGGCAAATCAAAATAATGATGCATGAACCATTTTATTAACCAGCAAAATACAACTGAGATCATTTCAAGGTGTACTACTGTTTATATTATTTGATGTAATGACATTTGAATTGATATCATATACGCACTCTAATTCTATTTATACATTTTTTAATATATATGTCTGTACTTATAACCTTGAAGTGTAATTACTCTTATGTCCCTGAAACAGTCAGAGCTCAGACAGGGCTCAGTCACAGCTATGAAGAGATTTCCCTTCTGATGAGCGTGATCCATGAGCTGGAGTGATCACTTTTAAGGGTAAGTGTCAAATTGCCAATAAAAACTGTCAGATGAAGTGAAACGTGAAGTAATTTTGAGTGACATGTCTGCATCAGAAGTTGAAGTGAAATGATTGTGCACTTTCCTTTTGTCAGGCAGAGTCTTCACGTGATTTTGGGGTTTATATTTCCATAAGTAGACATAAATTTTGAATAACCGTGCTTCTGTTTGTTAAACTTCAGTATCTTCAGATATTTAACATGAATTTAAGGTGGGAAACTGAAAGTGTTTCAGGAATTTTGGGGGCTTCCAAAGTTAGGCTGCATCTGAGAAAGGAAGTAGAGGATGACAATATTGCACTGAAAGCCATTTTTAAAAATGCATCCTTCAGAATCAACTCCAAACCTCTTCCTTTCATGTCCCTTTTTTTTCCCCCTGAGGAGCTTTCTTTACTCTTAGAGTCCTTCTGTCAGGGCTTTTAACTTCCAGATTAAAAAAATAGATAAATATGCAAGATAAAAGAAAAAGAAAAGTTTTTTAACCTGTGGGAACCGGTGTTGTATGGAACCTACTACTTTAATTAAAATCTCACCAACAGCTAAATTTCTGAGTAATTTCTAGTTTAGCCTGTAGTCGCATAGAAGCTGAGACAAAAGGAAGTTGACAGCACTCAGGACTAATCACCGGATGTTCTGTTATTGAAAGGGACATTTAGGGCTTGGCTATTCTAGGTTCTCACCTTTCAAAATAGGACATTTATCAGAACTCCAAGTGTGGTGACATCCAGAATACATACAGATCTTGCTCGCAGTATCTGAGTCACTCTTCAAAACTCCTGTGCTTTCCAGAAGGAATGTTGTAGTTCCTGCACTCGCAAATCCAGTCCCACAGAAACATTTTGAGTTTGCAGATAAAGTTCTCAGTTTATTAGGTTTATACAGCAGGTTTATAGACAGTTATAGTTAGTTTATAGTTGAAAAGTATCAATTTAAAACAAAAAAAAAGTAGTAACAAATCAAACTTTTCCGGGAATCTGCTATTTCATTGCAGTTTCTGCAAAGAGGATGCAAGAGATTCATGTCTGCTAATCAGGGGCAGTAGCTCCCACAAGAATATCAGAGAGTGAGATGCAAACATCACCCTTCTACCTTTGAGATGAATGTCCTTTGAAACAGAGAAGTGTCTGTTCATGCAACCAGTGTCCCTTTGTTCAGGTAGGGGTTCATATTCAACTACTACAACTGAAGTTTTCACTACATGGCACTCAGAGCTTGAAAGAGAAAGAAACACCTAGATAGGCACTAGACACAAACATGGTTTGTCACCTTACATATAATTTCCTGACTGTACTTAACATGCATGGTAGTTCAAAAGAGCTGTTAAGTAAACAGATGTCACGACTGTATTTCAGTGGTTTCTTTTGTTTGTAATAAACTGAAAATTCATTGTTTTTCATACTTCTGGTGTGTGCAGAAGTCTCGCTTCTTTAGAAGCACATCAGTATAGTCAGCTGTCTGCTTTAGTGAGTGAAATATCATGGCACTATTTATTAGAATATTCAAATTGATTTGTAGGCAGGTAAAGAAAAATAGGAAAACACAAAAGAAAATAATAGCTTCTTTAGGTCTACAGTCCCATAATGGATCTAAAATGCTAATTCTGGCATGCAACAAGAGAATTATTTCTACCACAGTTTTGAAATAATAATGATTTTTCTCAGACAGTTAATTTCCACACCAATCAATTACATTACTCATTCTGTAGTTTATATATAAGGTGTATAGTTAAAATTTGAACTGCATGTCGTTTGAATAACCCACTGATGTAGCTGCTATATATTGCCTGCACCACTTTTGATGCTTAGAAAAAAAAAAAATTACCTGCTGTGGCCTTTGTATTCAATCAAGAAAAAGTGGTTGGATGTCATAGGCTTCCTACTCTAATATTTGTATGACATCCAGAACCACATTTAAAACAGGAACATAAGATGGGTAATTTGGAAAAGAAGTCTTATGATAATAATATAAAATATGGATAAAACCCCAAATAGACACTGTGTCCTAGGAGCACTGTTTTGTGCAATGAGTATTAACATTTTGGAACTCTGGAAATTGTGCTCTACCTACCTTAATCTAAAGAGGCCTTAAATCTGTGGAGGTTTTGAAGGCATATTAGGAAGTCATAGTTCATAATTTTTATGAAATAGTCTGCTATTTTTATTGATTCTATTGAAATCAGATGTTGCTCAATTTTCTGTTTGCATTAATATTTGTAAATATAGTATTTACTACCCAAAGGGCTTGCATGACTTCCAACACCTGTGACTTTAAACTGCCTGAGGAGATGTTACTATGTTTACAAAGGTTTAAAATAAATTATTAATAATAATAGCAGTAAAGGTAATGGTATGTCTGAAGAAGCCAGAGTGGAAGTTTGCTGAGCAAACCATGTGCCAAGCAAGAATCCAATTGCCCTTCATGACTGAAGTGCAGCTCACTGCAGCAGAGCTCAGACCTGTTGCACTGCCTTTTTATCGTTGTCCTCACCGGTGCTTCCTTTTGTTTGACTGTGACAACCCATCGCTAGGGGCCATGATCTTTGTTATAAATTCTTGTCACGCTAGACAAAGACACCAGACCATGTGTCGGGGAACTTGTGATTTTATTGTACAGTTGCCATGACTCTGGCAACCAGCCCACTCTTTAGACTCAAAAGGTATTGGCTAACAAGCCCTTAAATTCTTACAGTACACTTTTACAAGTGGAAGTTAACAAGCCCTAATTTTTGTGCAGTAGACTTCAATAGGCTCCCAACTCCTCATAAGAAATTTCTCAAAGGTGCTGGCTACCAAGACACCAAACACTTCCACAAGATCCCCACTCCCACAACAAAGTTCAGCATGGAGTACAGGGTACAATATGACAACTATGTTTTGCCCAGGCAAAGCAAGGAGGGAGACAAATATAGGCAGTAAAGGGAGAGAGAGAAAAAAGAATATCATCTGTCCTTAGATCCCACTTTTGCCCTGCTGCGTGGATGGTCCAGAGCTGAAGTAAATAATGAGAGCAAAAGAGACAAAAAAAGAGTGAGGGAGACTGATTTGCTTCCTTTTGTAGTTAATCTGGTGCATGGCCCCAGATGTAAACTACATTTTTTTGCACGGTTCTGTTCATGCACGCGCACAGGAAGTGAGTTGGGGGCGTGCTGTGCGCAAGTTTCAAGGTGGAGCAGGAAGTTGGCTCAGAACAGCACTGTCCCGCCTCCATGGGACCCTCTCTTTTGATCATACCTTTCCCTTCATAACACTTAGAACATTTGAGACAAAATGTGCTTACACCTGGTGCTCCACAGTGACAATATTCTTTGAATCCCTTTCAGAGGACCTGGTTAGTGGGCCTAGTCTGTCAGCTCAGTTTTATTCCCACTTGTCTTTCTTAACTCATTTTTTCATGTGTCAGATGCAGTCACAAGCAGATTTTATTTTGGTCAGTAGATATATTTTACACTGCGCTACATTCTTATCTGTTTCTATTTTGTCATGTGTTACTTACTCTTTCCACACAGCATTTTAATTGTGCAATGCCTGGCCCCGGCTTCATGTAGATTTTTTCAATAATGCCAGATAATCCCTTTGCTGAATCTTGTGGATGTTTCCATTAGCTAAGATTACTGACTGGGAACTTGCCCCTGGAAGAACCACGCTTAGCTTGTACAGTGGTGGCCTCTCTCCACACAGCTTTGGAAACAGAGAATGCACCCCTCTGTGCTTATATCTACTACTCTGCCGGGGTGAAAGCGTCTTTTATGAAGCCACCCTTTGTGTTGACAGCTGATCTTCAGAACCAGCAGGAGGTCCGGCAAGATTGTCTGAAATAAAACCTCAAATCACCGTAGCAAATATTTTCCATTACTTGTATGAAGCTGACCTGCTTCCCAAAGTCAGGGAAGTTAAGTACAGTATACATTTGATTTAAACAATTACAGCATATATAGTGGTTTTCTTCATTACAGTATAATTACAATTTATTGTCTAAATTTATATTTTTCAGATCTTGAATTATCCAAGTTATTTTCCCATTTCTGTTACATTTTCCCCCAAACTTCAGTCTAACTGCCCGTGGTACAGTTGTATGAAGTGCACAAACATACCTACTTTAACAGCTTTCTTCAATAAGGAGGTCAGTAGAAATAGCACACAGTGACCCATAATTGAATGCAAGAGATTTACTGAAACTGATTAAACTTTCAGAGTCACGCACAGGCAGCTACGCTCGTACATCTCAACCAGGCTGTAAGTGCACATCTTCCCTCATACTGACTTGCAGATTTAAGAGTCATGTCCTAGGTCAAAGAATATACTCATGATAGAGGAACCTGAAAGTGCCTGGATGAATAATAAGAATTAAAATTAATAAAATACTTTGCACAAGGGATGGCTGATGGCATTGCCAATCTTTCAAAATATGTTGTGGTTGATAACAATTGCTTAGGTCTGCAAATCTTCTCTTCTTCATCATTTAAAATAATAGTTTAACTTAATTTAAGATACAAAGTCAAACACAAAGCATGAAGCCAGATCCCAGACTCTAGCAAACTATTATATGTTGAGTGACTTTACCACTTAGTAGGGAGCCCAGTTACTGCACTACATTTTCAGCTTTTATATAAATACACAAATGAACGAGAAAAGAAAATCTGAGTTTCTTTTAGGTATCTAAAATTCTGATATATACACATGAAGTAGGGGTTTTTTTGTAATTCTTTTACTTGTTAGTTGAAGAAAATTAGTATTATTCATCACGCTGGTTATCTGACCAGCTTTTAATATCTGCTACAGGGTAAAATGAGTCATTCTTGAAACTTTATTGTCTGAATCTTCTGATTGTAGTGGGACCCTAAAGTGAGAAGGTTAGATGCAGAAATACAAACTTAAATTACATAGCTCACCCATAACAATCTCCCATGTCTTTTCAGAGAAGTCATCTATATATTCCTTTCTTGTCAGATATATGTAGAAGGCTGGACTCAGAAAGCAGTTGCACTCCAAGTCTCTTCTTTTTCTGTTCATACACTTGGACAGTCATAAACTTTTCTTTAGTTCATTCTTTATTTCCCCTCTGCAGTATCCAATAGGGAAGCCATGAAAATATAAACAGCTTCTCAGTTTAAAAGGTAAAAAAATATGACTTTCATTATGCTACACTTCCATTAGACTGTCTTAATCAATATAAGGTAAAAGGCTTATAAATAATCTAAATCTAAATATTTTTTCATTCATACAATATACTATAAATGCTATGTTAATATAAATATTAAGAATAATTATCTCTACACTTTAAGCAAACATTATGGAAGAATAATCTTTCTTTCTGCAACAGACCCAAACTGTGTCCTATTTCAAAACATCTCATAAGAAAAGAATTATGCAAAGAGGATACATAGTGTTCAGAAACATTTGTATAATCATTTATATGAAAGTTTTCTATGCTTTGTGACTTCCTATGGACTTGCAGTCTATCACTGAATCTATGTCTAACTAAATGGGCACAGTAAATGAAATTCTTCTATAAATACATGAAACAATAAGTTTCTCTGTTGACCACATGAACAAAACTGCCTTTAGGTCTGAATAATCTGAGCGATGAGTAGTTTATTAACTAATCTTTACTTCTAATCCATAAAACCATATTTCTGAATTGTGGTGTATCTTCTAATTTCATGCATATTTTATCACAAAGAAAGTTCAAATAGATAAGCCATATTAACAATTGAAATGAGACTACTCATCAGAAACTGATAGGTGGGTTGTTTCTAAACTGACTTTTTCTCCTGTTAAAAAGAAAAAATATTAAAAATAAATTACACTGCATATAAAGGGTCTGTTTGAAGTCTCTTTACATGTATGTGCATACACTCAGATAGAAAATATATCATTTTGGTGTGGTAAGTAAATAGCTATGCCTATATATATTATGTTATATAGTATAGTATAACACATATTTTATTACATTTATTTAATCAAATGTATATTATGTTGACATTGATATTTAGCAGTCACATATGATTGCCCTATCCATGTTGAAAAGTCATTATACTCTCACAATACTTTATGGTAAATCTCCTGTTAGTAATGCATTGTGCATGTAATATGAGATATTCTTTTATTTATGAACTTTAAAATGTCAAGTGCTTGCTTTTTGCTTAACCTTACTGATATAACCAGTACATACATTAGGAAAGAGAAGTATGAAACTTTCCAATCCTTCTTTAACTGGGATTCTGATGTGCCAACACACTTCACTGAGTTACACTCAGAGTAGAATATAGAATAAATAGAATAGAACTCGTGTCCTAGATACAGAGTGGCTAAAAAACCGAAAAAAGAAGGTTTTGTTACCATTCTCTGCTTTGCGGAAAGCATCAGAAAGAGTTGTCAGTAACTGCAGACATTCTGAGATCTTCCAGCACCTTCATGCCTTCATGAACAATCAGTGAACTGTAAAGTTAACATAGAAATTGTCATTGCTGGGTTTTTTCATGTAGCTCAGAGCAATAGCTACAGATTTAGGAACATTCAAATACCAGTAACACCACTATTACTGGCTACTTGTAGGTTCAGAACTTTTGTTTCAAGCAACATTTATAAGGGGCTTCTTTTTTAAAAGATTTTGAATCTCTGGTCTCAGCTTCAAAGGGGTGCTGTATTGTATCAGTTGTGTCAGAACCGGAATAAAAGGTCAATTTTTATTATCCAGAATAACATCATCCACTTTTTTCTTTTCTTGGTAAGCAGCATATAATATTTTCAATGGTAGCTTATTTTTCACTCTGACCTGTACTCCTTATGCTTTTCCTCTTCCAGTTCTTTCTCCCCATGCCACTGTCAGGGAGTGAGCAAGAGGCTGAGTGGTGCTTAGTCGCCAGCTGATGTTAAACCACGACACTCCAATAACCCTTTCAGTAATAGCTTATTCTTTATTCTGACCTGAACCTACAATTGCCAATTAAAGGCAGACCCAGAGCTTGAAATACATGTAGTTAGTTTTGATTCAAGTAGATATCATATAGAAATCTTTGAGTCAAATGTACTGTGATTTTTATAAAAATTAGGAGCAGGACTTTTGAGGATCTTGTTTCATACTCTTCGGTAATTTAATCCTATTACTCATGCAACAATACAAGGCAAAACAGTACTGGGAAAAAGGAATGCAAGTGTTTGATTCTTAAAACAATGGTCTAAATCCTGGTTTACAGGGAGTTTTTTTTATAATTTCTATCTGTCTTTAGTCTAATCTCGTGATCTCCTTGTATAGACAGTTCAAGGTTGTGTTTCGGGGCAACTTAGTTCTGAAACACTTCCTAGAGGAATCTCTCTGAGTAGAAACGGGCTGCAGAGTGATTACATACTACAGGGCATTGGCTTCACAGAAATTAGAGACTAAATGTGCTCTTGTGAATATTTTTCAACTGTTCACTTCTTTCCAACATTTGAAAATAGACAGTGACTTTTAATCGCTGAGTCAAAACATTTGTATAAATATATATAGTGTGCTTTCATACTACTGATTTTTCCAAGTTTAGTTTTAATACTTTTACTTGTAATGAATAGATACATGCATGTTAAGTAGCCTCACTAAAATGAAGGAACAGCATGGGAGTAGCAGGATCTGTCATAGGCCAAAATTCAGTTTCTAAAACTTGAGGATCTTCATGGTTTTTCACAGAAAACTTGGGCAAGGAAACACATTAAAATTAGAATATTTTTTATTTTCAGAAGAAAATATATGAATCCTTGCTCTCCCCCCACCCCTCAGGCAGATCACTTACAGAAAACAAATTTTTCTATTTTTTCTCAGGACTTTATGCCTTATTCTCCATCTAATGATAGAATCCTCTATTTGAAGAATCATCATAATATCCCCTATAGATAACTGTGATGTCACAAATTCAGGATTATGATTTTCAAGTGGGAGACAAATAGAAAGAGTGGATCATCTGCAAAGGAACAAAGATCCTATATTCTTGTAAAGTTCTTAAAAACAAAGCAAAGGTGTAACAAATAAAAAGTTTCAAAGATACATAGTCAAAATTTGTCAAAGCATTTAATGAAACATCAATATATCTTATTAAAGAAGGTAACAGGTTTTTTAAGAATGGTGAATTATACTTTTGATCCTTATGTTCCTATACAGTGGATTGAAAAGAATGGTATTGTGCAAGAATTCTGAAAGATTAAAACAGATATTTTCCTAAAGATGAGAGACATTTTCTTTTGAATGCCCTTTGGAATACAGGAATCTCTTCTTACTGGACTAAATTAGTCCTGGAGAGGAATATTATATATGCTCACTACATACTGAATAAGAGCCAAGGATAGGCCCTATTTTGTTGGGCCTTGTATAAACTTGGGTCTTCTTGGGACTTCTTCATACCTGTCATGAATAAGTGGTTTGGACACTGTGGTCTCTCACTAGAAATGTCAAAGATCATATTTACTGGGTTATATAAACACAGAAACAATTCCCTTGTATGCATGTGGCACTATGCTCAAAGTGTTTCATTTTATATTACTTTCATGTTTCAAGCCAATCTTTCCACACAGTACAGTTCTAATCCTGTAGCCATCTCTTTTTCATGATGCAGTTGTATCCTTTCCTTGAGTAATAGGCAAGTGGAGTGTCCTGCTGTCTTGGAAACAGGCCCAATCTTTGATTAACATGAAACCTTTTACAATCACATAACATGATGCATATATATTTAGCCTCTGAGTTTCAGAGTTAAAAAAATTGCTTAATATGCTATATTTGCACACACTTTTCTTCTTTTAGTTTACTGAAGGTTAAAAATAATCCTCAACAGTGATTTACAGTATTTGCCATATGAGGGAAAGTAGAGCATAATGATAAGGAGGATGTTGGTTGTCCTTGCAATGGGCTCTTTGTTCACATGGAAGGCATGTATTAGCACTTCCACAGTCTTTCACTATCATGATTACATCCCACACACTGCAATATCAGACAGTTATTACTAGTTTTCCTTAAGTCTGGAGTTGTAAGGGGAAAATAATATTTAAGAAAGAAGTAATTTACAAACATGAGAGATTCAAATTTATTACTATAGTAGGTTATCCATTTCATGGGTTAGTGTTTAAACCCCTGTGCAGTCACGGGAGAGGTAGCTGTTTCACTGTTTTGAGATAAATTAATGCTGCCCTTTTGTTAGCAAAATAGATTGATGATCAGAATGTGACAGTATGGAACCTAGATTTCAGATCCATTTGTATCAACCAGCAGTTTCCAGCTAATATAATATCTCCCTCTTTACCTGTGCCTGCTGCCTTATGCTACTTCTAGTCTTTATCGAGCCATTCCCTAAGTGGTTTTAACACACAAAATAGCCAGCACCATAGAGATAAATTTGCATACGAATATGTATTTTACCAAATTTGTGTGGCAAATCAGCTCATCACAGGACCTTATGAGTTCCAGAGACAACCCAAAGCAGGTGAAGGAAAGTGTGTAAAGGGAAAAAGAAAGCAAATTAGAGAGGAATTGCTTTATCTTGTCCTGCTGTGAAACTGCAGACATATGCAGCATTTTGCCTAGGTTTTGGATTTCAAGGTAGAAGAAACTGAGATGAAATTTATATTTTCTTTTTCCTCTTCCTCTTTTTTTTCTTGACCTAAAACTTATGTGGGATTTATAAAGTTCAGTATGCATGAATGGTTGTACAGATTTCTAATAGCCATTTAGTTCAGTGTTTATTTTTGACTCTTTTTATTTGATATTGACAAAAAAGAAAGAGGGTGTTATTTGCCTGATCATAGATATCAGAGAGAGCAGTCCAAAAGGATGATCCATATTGACGTGTGAAGATCTGTTAGCAAAACAAAACAGTTGTTCTGCCTTGTTTGTTATTTGTCATTCACCACTGTCCTGAAGCCTTCAGTCAATTGTTCAAAGAGCAAAAATGCCATGTCACAAAAAATGCCTTGCAAGACTGAGTCTTTACTGAGGCACCAAAAAGTTGGATTTTTTTCTGGCTACACTGATTGAACAATGATGCCTGTCAAATACATTTATACAAATCAAAGCCTATTTGTGAACAGAAATAAATAATTCATAACTGCAATAAATAATTCAACCAATCCCAACTGACTGAGCTACAGCCCCTCCTCTAGAAGCAGTCCCACCACATCAGTACTCAGGCACAATGATTGAATCAATTTGGGCAGCTTTCCCTGGTGTTGCTCCTGAGCTATCTGATCTGCTGCAGGAAGCAGGTTTGAAATCTTTAAGACAGTTAACAACTTTCATAAGAACTAAAATACACTTTATCTAAAATGTTGCTGTTATTAATATTAATTATATAGCTACGGAGGCCAAGTTCTACTCTCTGTTTCAATTATGCAATTCCCTGACTTTAACAGGACTTTACAGATAGGAGTGAGAGCAGAATTTAGTCTCTTTTGACTTAAACTGTTTCCCATTCATGTAACTTGCCACTCCCCACTATGAATAAAAATTATAATAGTTAAATTTTGCTTGAGTTTCCTTTTCTTTAGGACAAACAGGAGGACTGTGACCTATTTAAATCTCTTTTAGAAAGATGCTTCTTAATATACATATATGTCTACATATAGATATATATGTGCATTTTTCTTACTATGTGTTTATGTCACATAGATTGTCCTCAAAAACTACATGTAATCCATTGTTACCCCATAAAGCTGTTGTGAATGAAAGGAGCATACCACATGTGCAGCTATGTCTTTATTGTGAGTGTGATCAGGATTATAAGAGTCTAGTCATCAAATTTTCCCATTAATGCAAGAAAGCATCAATATTACTCTTAAAATTGTTATAAAAGAGCAACCTTCCCAGTACCTTCTGCTGTACCCTGGTACTGTCTTCACCTATTCATATCCCTCTGGATCTTGGTCGACAACTGTTCTCAAGAATGGAATTGAGAAGGTTTCTGACATGTCATATGACATCCTGAGGACTGTTCTGGGGGAATATGTTCATGATGGGATTTTCTTCCTCATTAGTCTAGTGGTCCACTTTGTTCTATCTTTCAGTGTTTCTTCACCTCTGTCTGCTCCCAGCTGAGGTGTGAGTGTGAAATATTAGATTTAGAAGGTGACAAGATTTATTCTGTTTCCGAAGCAGTCTTTGGTGAGATAGCTTCTAAAGCTGTGTGCTTTGGTTATCCATTCCCTGCTTTACCATGAAGAATGCTTCTGAGATTAAAAATAGGAGCCGAATAGGAAAAAAAAAAAAAAATAAAAAGAAGAAAAATTGAGAAGTACTTTGAGCTCACTACTTTCTAGAATTATCAAAATGCAAACAAGCATGTGTGTTTTCCACCATATGGATAAGGTTAAAAATCTGCCCAATTCTGAAAGAAAAATTTCATATATACTAAGTTCTGCTTGAGCATCTGGAATAGCAATATGGATCCGGGTCACTGCACACATTGCAATTTCTTTTTCAGCCCCTATGTCCTTGGAGCTGTAGGCTTTGTGGTTCTCTGAACCCTCACCTCAACCCTAATAATGGCTTGGGGCTGGGCATGAGGTCCCCAACACAATGGGTGGTCCACTTTAAATATGTGTGTGAGCAGCAATATTGATGCAGTGCTGTGGTCACCTTGGCATGCCTTATCCAGTCCCAGTGTCCCTAGAGCTTTGTTAGGGTTGTCTGAACCCTAACTCTGACCTGAAAACAAATGAATGCTCAAATCTGAGATGAGAGTCAAACATTCCAAAGAGAGGACAGCACAGTGCCAGCATTGATCCCTCCACACCTTTCTGATCTGGACTACCCATGGTGCTGGTGACCTCAGGCTCAGATTTTGCTGTTCATTTGTTTTAGTGTTGTGGTAAGAGATCCCTTGGAATGCTTTCATCTTTATAGAGGTGGAATAGTGTCAGTGGCTATGTATAGGTGTAGTAGTTGAATAGTGTATTTTGGGTTTTCTTAAATCCTTTTCTCCTAAGGTCTATCTTGCAACTGTTAATGAGCTGCTGTGGGAGTCTAAATCAGGATAGCAAGGTACCCCAAGGGAACACTTGTGTCAGGTGTACAGGGAACACAAAGAGTAACATGGAACAACAGTTTAGTAATTCAAAGACTCAGGTTTCACCCTGTTTCTACTCATTCTACCTTCATCAACACCACCTCCTTCCCACATGAATATTAACCCAGGGTAATATTAGAAGTACGGCCCATTTAGCAATTTTAGCACAGTTTAAAAATGTGCTGAATTCCTATGTAGACAGACACAATATCCCTTGCATTTCTCTTGATATAACAGCTAGGCATTTACATCTGTTTGAACTTTCTTCAAAACTGACCTTTGTTTTCAGGTTTTTAAGATGTTTGTTATCAAATGACAGTTTTAGTATTATATTTATTATTAATTTAATATTATAAAATAATCAGAACTCAGAGGTGGATAAATAAAAAAAAAAACCTTGCAGATATAAACATAGCGGATATATGTTTAATATGGGAGACAAATATATTTCATTTGGAAAAATAACCTCTTCTAGGCTTATCCTCTTTTACTGGCAGTTGATTTTTATTATTTAATTTTTAGAACATTTGCTCTGCTTTTGAGTTGGTTTAAATGCTGATATAAATTCACCTAAAGAGGATATCATAATGTTAACATTAAAAAAGCTGGTTGATACAGTAATATGAACAGAATTTTTACACAAATGGTGATTACTAACTCTAGCCAACATTATGGCCACAAGGGTGAGATGGAGAGCTAAGCAGAAACACCTTGAATGAGCCATTCAATTAAAAGGACCCACTGTGAAGAAATAAAATATGCAAAATTATATTCATGACCTCAGTGATATTTTTTGTCTTATTTTTGCATTTAACTGCATATGTTGGATGAGTTTCATTTCATTGCTGCATAGTCCTAAACCATGACAAGGGTGAGTAAAGTTCCTGTTTTATTGTTTGTCTTTTTTTTCCTCACCGGCCAAATCTATTTAAATTGGCAATTTTTTTTTTTTTTTTTTTGAGTCCAATCCATTTTGCCAACACTTCTAACAGGTAAGCAATCTCCCTATCTTTATCTCAGCCTATGAGATTTCTCGTTACTGCTTTTTTCCTATTCTCTCTCCCTTCCTGCTGAGTGAAGGGGAGTGAGTGGCTGGGTGGGAGTCTGCCCCTTAGCCACTGCTGGCCCACCAAGACCATTTCAATTGTAAACTAAAACTGTAAAACATGATGCACATATAAAATATATTCACTGCCCCTAAAAGTTTGAAATCTGAAAGAGGAAAATCAGTTTTAAAAGACACTAGAACTTCAGGGAGTATATTCTCAATCTCCTGATCATGAGCAACAGAGTCTAATTCTGTATAAGTTTAAAATATAAGTTTAAGATGTTCAGCTTTTTTAGAGCATCAACATTGATAGTTACTGTTATCGTCAGTAAATGATTTTGGCTCCTTTGTTCACTGCTTCTTTTTTTATTCCGACAACACACGAAATATGTGTTTTGTTAAACCTAATTTAATCTGTTACTATACAGATTATATACATAGGCACAACAACTTAGGAGTATGAACTTCACCCTTAATGGAAAGTAAGAGGTTTTACTAAAGGGAACTACTTGGGTTACCAATAAACAAAAAGACATATTTTAGAAAGTGAAGACCTGGGTGCATGTCATATATTTAAAAAAAAAAAAAAAAGTCTTTTCTCTGTTTTATAAACTAACTTATTCATTCTCTGTGAGTGTGATTTTCAAAGATACTCTATGGGGACCGCTACTGTGTTTGTCTGGGTGAAAACTGGTATGTGTGTCAATTCCTTTTCATTTTCATTTCAGAGTTAATTAGGAAGTATTAAGTATGGAGGAGGGCAGGGGGTAAAGAATTTTATGAGACATATGCCAAACAATTCTACAGCTACTCTAATTAGATTTAACTTCCAAAAGCATATAGAAAAGAGCCATCAGAGGGAAGTTATTAGAAGAACCATGCTAAACAATTTAACAGTAATTTGGAAGCTGAAGAAATAAAATGCATATTCCAGTGAGATTTATTTAAAAAAAAAACCCAACAAAACAAGACTATGTTTTCACTCATTTTGTTTCTAAAGAAAAGTTGACCCAATGCTTCTTAAGAGTGAGTAGAGATTACTTATTTTTTTAGCAGACAAAATCTGGGAGACTGAGAAATGTTCAATGTCTAGTAATGGGTGTATTTTCCTAGTTCCAAGCTGGCTTGGACATAGTGTCTAGGAAATCTACACCTGGGTGGCACTACAAAAGAGTAAGCAGAAAAGGATAACTTAACGCAAACTCTCTACAGTGTCTTGAAGAGTGCAGAGACTCACCTAGGCTTGACCATCGGTAGGATTTAGCCCAATATATCTGGTCTGTTTTTCAGAAGTACTGTAGGAGGCACCAGCCGATTTAGTCTTCAGTTATTGCAACATTATGAATGGTAGGCACTTAATGAAGATTGACAGAAGTATTAATTTTTTTGCCAAATGCAACTAAGTGGATGCAATTTTACTATATGTTTATCAAAAAACAAGATAATTTTGAGAGACCACCTGTCCTGGCAGCAGGGAGAGAGGGAAGGAACAGCTGCTTTGAGATATTGCCAGCTGTCTCTCCATTTAAATGATCAGATCCAGAGTCAAATGACTGTGTAGAGCCCTAATGGATTTAGCAGAGTAGCCTGCTTAGGACAGATTGCTCCCACGGTAACTCTTGACTCACCTTAAGACTTTCTCTTAACAATCACTTCAGGGGCCATAACAGTCAAAAGAATTTAAGCCTTGTTAAATTCTGAACATCCTATAGAACTGGTATGGCAGATAGGATTTCACATGGAGCTATAACTGGGACAGTAAGACAGAAGACTTGACTCGATTTGGCAAAGCCATGACCAGAGAAAAGCAAGATAAGGGAAGGCAAGGGAAGAGGAAAGCAAGATAAGGCAAGGCAAGGGAAGAGCACATGTATGAAAATTGTACGAAAGACAGGAGGGAGTAAGGTTGAATTAGCATAAATTCCTCCAGAGGTAAATTTAGATAGCTACATCAATTCCAGGGTTTTTTGTTTTTTTTTTTTTTTAGAATGTGCCTGTGTCATGCTCTCATTCTACAAGCAACTTCACAGGAGATGCCATTCTCTTATCTAACCCAGTCATGTTATAATTGTAACTTCTAAGACATCAAGATCTGTAAATAATAGCTAATAAAAAATAATAAAAAAACAATGCAAAATATCCTATATTTTATCTTATTAGTCCTGATATCACTTTTCATTATCTATTGGGATGAGTAAGGCATAAATAACATTAAGTTAAGACTATATAAAATGGTTAAAGAACTTCTGTCTAATCTGAGACTCTGGCAGGTACTTATGAAAAACAGACTGCTAAAAGAGAAGTATAACCCCTTAGCTATCAAAAAACCCCTTTTCTGCCATTATTTTTCAAAGATTTTTGAACCTCTTTCTGTTTTCAATTAGTCCCAAAGATTTTTATATCTTGTATGGAAATATATCAAGTAAGCTTCCTGCTTAATCCTTTACTCATCCGCTTCAGTTCTCTAGCAAAACTAGGTAATAAGCCTGTGAAGTGCCATATGTGACATTAGAAACCTGTATCTTACTGTTTTCAGTTTCCTCTTTCCTGGGAAGAAGAGTTATAGTCCTTTAATCAGTCCTCATACAGCAACCTTTTAGCATATTTTGTCATTTTCTTTGCTCTTCTTTCTTTCTATTTGTATTCTATTCCAGAAGTTTGAGATGGGAGGATGAGACCTGCACACAGTCCTAAAGATAGTAGAAGAATAAATGGTTTTCATACAATGAAATAATGGTATAATGACATTTTCTGGTTTACTCTTTATTTCTTAATAATTTGCGATGTCCAGTTTAACCATTCAAGCAAAGATGTTCACTTAGATAATTCAATTCAATTTCAGAAATCAATCTGCTATGACTCCAGGATCTTTGGACCCATCAGTTTTTGGATAACTAGATTTTTTTTTTCTATGTGAATAACAGATATTGCATTTTATTTGGTATTTTACTGTCCTTTCCCTTTTCTCTGGATCCTTCACTAAACTGAAAGTTCATATAGAAATACAAATAAACAACTTCCTTCCACCCAGGACTCGTGCTTTTGTATTCATCTTAAATTCTTTGTTGGTTTTCACTCTTCAGTAGGTCAGCCTAAAGGCAACCTCTTGTATCTCTCCAACAGAGCTCCTTCTGAGATTTTTTGTAATCAATGTCCTACACCTGTAGTGGGTCTCCTGGTCTCAGCTGTACTCCATTTTCTCTCACTAATGAACACATTGTCTGTGTGTTCAACATAGAGCAGTCTCTCTGTGCATATGCTGAGCCTTTCCCCTTCCTGAGTTCAAAAAGTCAGAAGATTGATATCAGCTGTGCTCTTGCTGATCAACAGCTATGTGGTCTATTCTAAAATGGAATTTGGGGTGGCAGGCTTACAGTCTATATCCGTGCTTCCAACTCAGGTTTCCCTTGACCTGACGTATCATTTAAGCATTATGTGGTAGAGCAAATAGAACTTTCTGCTTCAAGTTATCTCCCAGATTTCAGTAGAGTCTGCACAGTGTAACCCAAGACAGTTTTTTCTGGAATTCTGCAAGGAGCAAAATATCAAAACTACAAACATGGAACTGTTACTTCTGACTTGCTGACTTGAGAGTTGTGAAGATCACTGTGATTCTACTAAAACTGTTCTCTCTCAAGCTGCCATTCCTTAGAAGTATCTGTGTGTTGCAGTACAGGTAAAATTTTAGATTCATAGCTGAGTTTGAAAAGTTTATTCTTTGTGCACAAATCAGCTTCTCGTTCGTCTAAGAGAACCAGGAAAACACCACTGTGCTCACTTTTACTAGATACAACGTTGCATGGCAATGAAGAACAGTTTCACTTATGTTTGTCTTAGGATTGACCATCGCTAAACCCAAATGTCAAGGAGTGGAACACTGTTCTCTGTCGTCAGCATCTGTCTCCCTGGCAAATTCTTCAGACAATTAAATTGGCAGCTTTGGAGTAGCCTCTAGGTCTGTCATATAGCTGCCTTTGTCCTTGCAACACTGTTTTATAGTGATTCAATTTGTTTCTGAATAATGTCTGCAATTTTTATGCAATTAAACTGCAACACAAATCACTTATGGGATCTCTAAACCAATGTTTTTACGGAAGTATGCAATACTTATTAATTATTGACATTCTCCCTACCATTATTTGTTATAATAAATAAGAATTGCAACACAAATTATTACTTTGCCAGCCTGGAAATATTCCAGCCTTTACATTGATTTAGTCCTCTGTCAATACTCCTGGTTTCTACTTAGAGTTATTCAGACATTTTTCAGAATGTTATACTCAAGTTTAAACCATGACAGTTTTATCTCTTATCAGTTAATCCATGTAGTTAAAGCCCCATGTAACTTGCTTAATGTTATGTCTTACCAGATGAGTCTGTGTAACTGGTTACATAATAGTTTGTTTTATAACCAGCATCAACTTATTCTTGGACATAAACCATTGAAAAGAAACTGGTAAATGCTTTGTAGCCCAGATTAAAAATTGAATCCTCTCTGCTAATAAATATACAGGATCTAATTTAGCATCCATTAAGCCCAATCATAAGTTACTTCCTTGAGTTCACATAGACCAATATATTTATTAAGCAAAATATAGATTTTAATATTAAAATTGAATTAATACAGTCTAACACAAAGATTTCCTAACAAATCCAGAGATCTAGAAAGCCACAGGTCTAAAATAACTTTAAAATCTTACCTTCTACTGCTCCCAACAGGTTGATTTGAAACTTTTTATTCTTTTAGCAAATAAATTCTGAAATAATAAGAACATTTTCTGAGAAATACTGAGATATATTTTTAAATAAATATTTCTCTGAGAATAGAAGGAACCCTTAGTCAGCTTCAAATAATTCAACATCTCATCAAAATTCTTACTGATGTTATGGAGAATTAGGTACTTTATTTCTTTAGAAATCATATCAAACAGCTCTTGCTAGTTATAGACCTAAAAACTTGCAAAGTAGGTGTTCAGATTCTAAAGGGGTTTGAATCCAAATATTTTAAGTATTAAGAAAAAATTATTTATTTAAAAATTTTGACTTATTAAGAAATTATTTTTAACATCAAAAATGTTGATGAAGTTACATCTTACTGAAACGCAGGCTATTTATTTCCACACATTAAAATATTTTTTTATATTAAAGAATATCTATTTTTCTAGTATTATTGTCTTTTGTATTAAGGCTCATACATGAAGCTATGCATCATGTATAAAAAGATATCAAGCAATGTAAAAAAAATATTTTTTATCAAAGCAATGAGGATAACAACCTTGTAAGACTTCAAGTGTAATGTTTAAGTTGTAATGTTAAGAAATATATATTTATGTTATTTGATTGATTAGTTTGAACGGTTTGTAGGAGTTAAAATTAAGGATGTTGTAGCATAAAAATGTGTCAAATGCTTACAATATTTTTTGACAGATTATTGAAATAGTCATGGAAAACCAAAATAAGATTACTCTATCAAGTAATAGGTAAAGCATAAAACCCATAGGAAGGGATTTTTAAGATCATCTAGTTCCAACCCCACTGCCCTGGGCAGGGACACATTCCACTAGACCAGTTTGCTCAGACCCCATCCCACCTGTCCTTGAACACATGAATAAATCCTAAATAATGCTTACAAACATTTAGCTGACGTATTCTCTGGGGACATGCACATGTAAAATGCCACAATTTCCACAAGATGTATGGTATGAGATTTGCTTCCTGCTAAGGGGCTGAGTTTATGATGATAAATGCCAATATCTTTAAGGTCTTTAAGTTGTCATGTTACGCAATTGATTTTCATAATAAAATGTGTTTATTATTTTTATTTTTCGAGCAATCAATCACTTTTTAATATGTGATCAAAGGAATTGGAGAAAAAAATAATCTTAATTTTCATAATCAATTGGTCACCAAAGGCCAACAGACCATATTAGATGTCCCAAACTCAGCTCCTCAGAACAAAATTTAAAAGTTGCCTTTTGCAATGGATCAGTTGTTGTTGATCAATATATTCTTCAGTAAATCCGTCGCTGCATTGATTTGTGCTAGCAAAGCTTAACCCTAAAGTATTTAAAAATCAACCACTTAATGTCAGGATCCAATGTCAATGCACTATTAAGGGTCAAATGCTGACTTTGATCTCACTTGAAATACTGTCTTTATCTTGCTGTGGCTGCTTTCTTTCACCAGTCCCGCTCTGTTCCAGAAGAGTGATCTGCATGATTGTGTTGCTGTGGCATCAGAGTCCCTAAGATGGGGCACCTCAGAGCTGTACACCAGACCCTTTCCTCACCCGTGTGCTTGTCATCTTCTCCCACAGTGAAGCCTGGACTGAACAGGACAGTGCTTCTCCCCTCATGGGCCTTAGGTGTTAAAACACGGAAATCAAACATCTTAGACAATAGCATTTGCCTACCTGTCATATCTCCTGAACTACTCAGATATTACAACAAAATCCAGGATAACTCAGCTGGAGTGTTAAACTGATGTATAAGAATTTCACACATGCTTGCTGTTTCTTATTTGGTTAGGTTGCCTTTCAGATAGCTCTGATAACTCTGTAAACATTGCAAAACGAAATGTCTAATTTTCAAAACATGCAGCAGCAAGAAATTAGTATCTGCTTTGTTGGTTAGAAAAAAATGATAAAATTTTTAATTTTTCCCCCCTCAAAGTCATATCTGCAAGCTAACCATGTGCTTGACCCACTTTATCAAATTCTTCCTAGATACAGAATTTCTCTGTCACAAATGAGAAAGTTTTCAGTAGTGAGAGATCAGGGAATTATTGGTTTTGAGGTTATGCTTAGGTTGTGAAGACCGAAAGGCTAACAGCTTGTAACACTGTTTGAAAACATTGCTTGCAGATGGCAACTCTTGCAAATTGCCATTTTATCAGTATGTAATACTTTAAAAGCTCTCGACATTTAAATTTTTTACAAAAATTTTTCTGTGATTAATCAAACTGATCAAAAAAAAGTGCAGTTAAAGATTTAGACTATCTATCAAAAAGTGAAAACTGAACAAAATTAATTGATAGAAATGTGTCTGTGTAAGTACAGCAAAACAATCTTCGTATAGTATGAGGGAGGGAAGAAGGCAAGGGAAGAAAAAGAAAGACCTGAGAAATCCTCTTTCAAACATTCCATAGTTTCACAAAGATATATGGGTACCAGAAAAGAACCAATAGCCAACCAATTTTTCTTTCAAGTGACTAGGAACATATCCTTTCCAATTTCTCTTTGCTTGATAATGTGAAGAAAATAGGTTCTGCTACATGCTTTAACTGTGAAAAATATCTTTTTTGTTGTTGTTGGTAGAGTACTTTTTATTTGAGAAAAAACCATAATATATTTTTCTGTTTCCAGTTCATCATTTGTATTTCTGACTTCGGATTTGATTTGCTAAGGAAGATTTGTGTGTTGGATATGATTTTGCTATAGTTTGCTCATACATTTGATAAAAGAAGTGAAGAATTACATCAATACTTACCAGCATATAAATGAAGCAGATGAAAGAGTATATAGAATTTAAATGTGGGGATAAGAAACCAGCCTTTGTGTCCTCATACTCCCAGTAATCACATTAGCACAGCTTGAATTTAGAAAGTGCTTTATGTAAAAATGTATAAAGGAGCACCTTTGTAATGCACTCACTAAGAACAAACAAAATGAAGGACTGTAGAGAATTGTCATGGCATGCATTAGGTTAGGCTCTTCTCCCGAGCAGGGATTTAGTATCTCTTTTCCACCCAGAAACAATAAATACAATTCAGTGTTCAATCAGACATCCTTTCACTTACGTAAGTGTTTTTCTTTGATTTTGTAGACTGCCACAGTTAGTACTTCTGGACTGGGAAATGGATATTGGGTAGCCAATCCTTCCTTTTTTCATCATTTATATAATCTGTGTACTTCCCCAAAGTAAATGTCCAAGGCATTTAAATACAAAGTTTTTGAAACTGAAAGTCTAAGGAAAAAAACTCAACCCCAAACCCTAAGACAAAATCAAAAAACCAAAACAACAAAACTGAAAACTAAGCAGCTACAATAATTCTTAAGTTTTATCGTTCTCATTTCTATTCCCACATGTGAGGCACTAAAGTCAGAGGGTACAAAAGTATTTGAATACCTTTGACAGTACTTCCTTATGAAAAAACAGAACCAGAAATGAAAACACATATTATTAGTGTGAAACGCTCGCTCAAATATTGTTCCACAGGATCCAAAATCCAAATATAAGGCTTTTATTTTTCACTCCAGCAGGTAAACCTTATTGATGATGACTGCTTCTCCTGAAAGTGTAATCTTTACAGTGGACACGGGTCAGTTTGCCTCTTCTCCAACTCATTTTCTTCTGACTTCCCTGCAGTTCCCACCCCTGTAACACATGACCTGGGACAGGCCTACAGGTCACCCATACCACAGGGATATGAGCTCCCTGTGTATGGTAGTTCTTCATCATTACAGAGTTTACTATAGTCTAGGCTTCCCAGTTTACTTTCTGTGACCTTATAGCTACTTTTAACTGTAGATATATGTTAAAATCCATGTTTGTGTCCTAATTTACTGCTCAGAATCACAGAAGAATGTAGGCTGGAAGGAATCTCTGAAGATAAACTAGTTTCTTCATACTAGGAACTACCCTACATTTGAGAAGAGACTCATCACAGCTTATCAACTCTTTGGTTTAGGGCAGGAACAACTTGAAAAAAGGGCAGTGGGAATTAAGGAATTATATGGCATAGGCAGGTAAGAGGCGCTGCTTCTGCCATACACTACCTGATACTAGCTATGGACCTCAGAGTACGTCTGCTAGCTGGCAATTTTGGCAGTGTCAGTCCCTGTCTTAGAGAAAATTGGTCTCCTGATCCACTGCTCCAGGTCCACTTCAGGTATCACTAAAGGAGTGCGGTAGAGTACAAAGGAAAGGAAGCAACTTTACCATCAGAACTACAGATGTCAATTGCCCATCTCACGTATGAGAGTGTGTTGCAAGTTCTCACCCAGAGTAAAACACATACTATCTGTGATGTAAACTGATCTAATTCCCTTTGCATTGGAACACATTGCTGGAGAAATCTGACACACTTTATTGGATTCATATGGGAAGAAATTAAAAGTCAAACCTGGTGGCTGTGCTTTGTTATTTAGGTACAAGAGTGCCAAACTGAAGTCCAGAGCTCAAGTGGTCTCATATAATCAAATATAAGTAAGATGGAATATCTGATTCTTTGCTCTTCTGAAATAGTTGTTCCAAATTTAATTAGAATCCAAGACACTGGGCTGCATCAGGAGGAATTTTGCCAGAGGTCAAGGAGGTGATCCTTCTGCTCTACTCAGTTCTGGTAAGGCCAAATGTGGGGAGCACTGTGTCCAGTTCTGGGCTTCACACTATTAAAAGAGACAGATGGAAATACTGGAGAAAACCCAAAGAAGGCCCCCTAAGATGTTGAAAGGGCTGGAATATCTCTCATGTGAAAAAAGGCTGAAAAAGCTGGGACTATTTAGTCTGGAGAAGAGAAGGCTCAGGGTGTATTACATCAATGTACATAAATACCTCAAGGGAGAATGCAAAGAAGATGGAGACATGCTCTTTTCAGTGGTGCCTAATGACAGGACCAGAGGCAATAGTCACAAACTGAAACACAGAGGGAACAGTCTGAGCATAAAGAATCACTTTTCTTTGTTGTGAGAGTGGCCGAGAACTGGAGCAGGTTGCCCAGGACGGTTGTGGAATCTCCCTCCTCAGAGATATTCAGAAGTCATCGGACCGTTGGGAGAAAAACTGGCTGTAGGGGGCCCAGCTTGAGAAGTGGGACTGGATCAGATGACCTCCAGACATCCTTGCCAACCTCAATCATTCTGTGATTCTGTGACAAAATAATAAGATCTGTGTCTTCGCTATATCTGAGAAAACACAGATATTCTTCAAAACACAGTGTTAACTTACCAAATTGACTGCAGGCTCTTTCATTCTCTGTACTACTTCCTATCAAACCCCTCCTGTCTGCATGCAAGATGCATATTGATAGTTTAGTCTTAACTGATAGATCACTGAAATTTTGTCAGCTCAAAATTTTGCTGAGG